>CAMXCT020000263.1:0-183155 GCA_947184155.2 Cladocopium goreaui | reverse complement strand
GGATAAACCTCCAAGAGGCAAAGACGTCTGGAATCGTCTTGCCATGGTGCGTTTCACCATTCCAAGATGGGACATTCAACCACCAATCAGCACATGTCTTTAATGGGACTGAAAAAAATAGACCCTCTGGTAATTTAAACATTGCCCATTTATAGATGATTAATTTATTAACAATGGTGGTTTTCCATAGTAAACTGTGAACGTTTACTGGAGGGTAATGAATCTGATTTCCCGGTGACAAAGGATCGACTTTGCGTGCCCAAGATCTTCATTGTTGGGGGGCACTAAAGTACGCGTCCAACCTCAAGGTTGACCCTGGCTATCCCGACTGCCCAAGATCTTCACTTCAGGGCACAGTGGTCTCACCCTTCACGATCACGAAAAAGTGATTGCCCGACTCCCCTGCAGCTACAGCAAAACTCGTTTTAGAACTCAATGGTCTGCGTCAAAAATGGGTTTTGAGCCAACCAAACAGTGGGGATTTTAATCAACCAATTGGTCAAGCAACTGGGGTACCCTAACATTGAAATCATGTAAGATCATGTAATATCGTTTGATATCAAGATATATCAAGATATATCACGAACCATATTGCAGATCATCACTGGGTCGACCAGTTTCATACCCATTCATTGCAAGGAAGGAAAAAAGACCTGGGCCGTTTGAGCCTGCTCCTTAACATGAAAGTGTAGATCTACAATTGACATACCCTCTGGTAAACTAACAGTTTGCTATTGAAAATGGCCATAGAAATAGTGGATTTACCCATTAAACATGGTCATTTTCCATGGCTATGTTAGTTTACCAGAGGGTAATGATTGTGTTTTTCAAGGCTTGAGTGTGCGGTGAAGGATCCATGTTCTTCTGACCAAACACATCCAAACAGTACTTCTCAGAAACAAAATGTTGTTTCACTTTATTGTGGTACAGATTTCGCAACATGATTCATGCGGAGGTTTCCTAAAATAGGGGTACCCCTAAATCATCCATCTTAATAGGACGTTCAGGGATTTTCCATTATAAACTATCCATTTGGGGGTACCCCCATTTACGGAAACCACCATGTTTTATTTGGGGTTCTTTCTGATATAATGTTCCCACTGGCCTTGCCGAATCACGACCTCACCGTATATGCACTTCCGATCTTGCAAGGACCTTGGGGTGCTGAATGCTGTGGGTGGAGAATATGGGGGAAGGATGGCTAAGGTCAAGATTTTCATGGAGCTAGATGGGATTTTCCATGAAATAAACCAACCATTTTGGATACCCCCATTTATGGAAACCCCCATTTATGAGGAGCAACCAATGTTCCGGGATGTTCCGGGTACCCTCATAGGAAGATGCAGAAAATCCTCATATTTTTCACATGTGTCCAAGAGTGGGTGTGATGAAATACTGGACAGGAGTTGCGACCAAGATGGGGATCATGGGGAAATCGCAACGAAGCTCATACCCAATCTTTCCAACATCTTTCGGTCTGTGTTTAGGCACGTTTCTCCCTCAGGCTGGTTAGATCTCCCAATGCTGGCAGCGTTTTGGACATGCCAATAGTTTTTCTCAGACTTCAAACATGTGACATACCTTTTTTATCCTTTTTTGTTCAATTCAGTCACCATGTTTCAATAATGTCCTTTTGGTAAAAATAGAGGGGCCGGTTTGGCATACCATCTATCATCAAACAGACCTGTTGCTAAAAGGTTTTCTGAAGAAACCCCTCTAGTCACCAACCAATGGGAATTTGATGGAATTTGGGACATCCATGCTATGTTTTCTTGGGTTGAAACACCAACAACAAACATAGTCCAATATGGATCCCAAACAGCAACCATCCGGTCCCAAGGTCCGAGTCCGACTGAGTCGATGGCATCACAACTCTTTCGGTTTGTTGCTTGTTCAAATGCCGGAAGATGGGTACCTGATGCCACGGAAACTGAAAAAAATGACCCACCATTTTGGAGGTGTGGAATTTGCAAATGCTTAGATGGTACTAGACCACATCCATTGCCATTTGCGATACATTTCTCACTATCAACCATCATTGATGGCAAGGTCCGATCTAGAATCCATGACCGACCGCAGCGGCATTTTCACATGCACAGTTCGCCCTCACACTCGGTCGCCCGGGTGTGCAACGGGTAGACAAGTATTCAAGGCGTTCTTCCAGCAAGTTGGTATGCTGGATGAACACGTCAGATACTTTGCGATCAGCACGGTTCGGCTGAAAGCGGCTAGAACTCGTCACCATAGCCTTCCTCTTCGCCTGCACGGTTGTTGCCCGAATGGTTATGCGCAACATGATCATGCACAAAAAGTGTTTGTTTGATATCGGGTGTTAAAAAAAAACATACTATATATAAATTATATATATATATATACAGATTTGAACCAAGAAAACAATCATATGCAGAAACGTACAAAAACAAACAAAAACATATGACAACCAGGAACATTCCAAGGCATGTAGCACAGCCAAACAAACTCTATATAAATGATTCCAGATACCAAATGCGTCTTTGAATGGTAGGGTGCCAAAACCTATTTTGAAAACAAATTATAAAATACATTTAAATAGTATAAATGTTTATTGTTTCTGAATTTGACACGTCAAATTGGAAAAAAAAACACGAAAGGTTTTCCAAAATACCACCGGCCTTCGCCCTCTGCCGTCTCGATGCCCACCTAAGAATGGTCGAATTCGACCAATGACGGCCACATGACAAAGATGCTGCCACATCGCCGAAACAATAGAAATTACAAGTTTGAAAGGAGAATTGGGTAACATGCGTTTGCAATCGTTTGCACAAATTTGTACATCAAAATCTGGACAAATTTGCCAAGAAATGCTCGGGAATCCAACACATGATGCCTAGTTGATTTTCAGTCCCAAATAATCATGGTGGAATCTCAAACTGTCATGGAATTTCATTTTCTCTGGGTATTCTTGTCTGTTGCTGATTAATTTTGTCATGCGCCCGCCTCTTCGTAATCCTTCTCCAAGGCAGCAAGATCTTCGCGGGCTTCAGAGAACTCGCCCTCCTCCATGCCCTCGCCTACATAGTGGTGGACAAAGGCACGTTTCGAGTACCTTAGCCAGATATAATTTGATTGCTGACGCTGCACCTCAGGGATGGCAGCGCCAAGTGGCACACGGCCACAACTCACATCTTCTCCAAAACCTTGCTTCGCACACTGGACATGTGCGCAAGCACCTCAGCATTGAAATGGTGACCACTCTGCAGGGATGGCCAACCTAAACGTCTCTGCATCAAATCCTGCGGAATTGCAGGTCTCACTTCATCAAAGGCACCGCAGTACCAGCATAAGTGGTCCCAGGCTGGGACACTAGGTTCCTGACACCAAGGACAAAAGTTGTCCACTGCACCAAGCCGCAAGCTTTGATACATTGCAGTGCTGCAAGCAGCACCTACCATGACAGCCTTGCCATGACCATTTTGTGACTCAAACATCTGTCTCGTTAATTTGAAACGCTCTTCATCGTAAAAAAACAAATCCTCTGAGTGCTGTCGCATCTCGACGTTTACTCTTCAGCCAAGCAGAAAAATGCGTAAACCTCCATGTTTCACGAATACCATGATCAAATTTATCCAGCAAAAACTTGAAACGCTCCTGGTTGGGCATATCGAGGAGTTCCATCCAGTCCATAGAGAGCCGACATGCAGCATGACACCATTTCCAAGGTCCAGCGACCTGCCACCCAAACTCTGAAAGCCACCTTTGAACGGTGTGCAACCATGTACCGCATTTTGGCTGCTCATACCAGCGGACACGGCCCGAGATGGCCATTTTGCGCAAAGCGCTTGCAACTAGAGAGCCAGCCACGAAATGAAGGTCAGAAGTGTGCCCATCCAAAATACATCTCAAATCAGGTGAGCCCAGTGCGTGCACAAACATGAACTTGCGATAAGCAGCCTGCAGGGAGGTCATCTTTGGCATGTGAAAGAAACACCCCCATGCTGCCTTGGGGACAATGCGAGTCCGCCACAACATTTTCTTGGCCTGAAGAGGCACCGCTTTGGTTTTGCAGAGTCTCCGTGCTTGAAGCTCAGCAGCCTGAACACGCTTATTTGCCGTAGAACGAGAAGCCATATTCAAACGATCACAAAAATCGATGCCCAACACCCTTGCTTGTGAGGTCAGCGTTTGCCGAGGAAAACCCACCTGCAGAAGTTCAGCATGTTGAGCCTTTTGACGTGAAATGATCTTCAGCTTGGACATGTTCTCACGAAGGCCCAAGACCTTGCTCCACCACTCCCAAGTCAAAAAGATGCGGCGCGCCTGCGACGGATTGACTGCCACATAGGTCCTGTCATCAAGAAAAACAGCTTGGACAAAGTTTGTACGTTGTTCCTGCAGAGCCACATCCCGTACTGGAGAGGACAGCAAAACATTCAGAGTCAAAGGCGAGAAGGAGTCACCCTGGGGGAGACTTTCTGAGACAATTGAAGCTTGGGGCAAAAAGTTTTGACCCAACTGAAGCCAGCGGTGTTGATCCAGCCACACATGGCTCAACATGGCACACCAAACATCAGGGAAACCAGCCGCTTCCAAAGTCTTTAAAGCCAGACGAGGAGCAACCATGTCAAAGCACTTACTGTAGTCCATAGTCACCAAAATGGAACTTCTCTTTTGGAATGCCTCTTCCAAAGAAGAGACCGCTGTGTCAATGCCACGGCCAGGAATACCACCGTGAGCTTCAGGTGGTAGGACTTGCTGCAACCATCGAGTGACGTTGGCATGACGTGTGATACTTGAAGCAACCACTCTCCAAAGGATAGATTGCACACAAATTGGGCGCATGTTCGAGCCGTGCACTGCACCACCATCTTCAGCAGACATTTCTTTTGGCAGGTGAACCTGCCTCACATGTTTCCATGCTTCAGGCCATTGTCGACGTGCCTGCCAACGGGCCAGCAACTTGGCATACACCTGCCAAGCACGAAGCGGCCAGGCGGCAACTTCGTCTCCAGTCCAACCGTCCGGTCCCGCGCTGGAACCAGAAGATTTGTGCGCGCTCATCCACAAATCTTGAGCATTGATGTTGAAGGAGTCTAACTGGGATCGGCGCCCCTCCCGCTGCCACTGCTGCAAAGCGAAGTCCAGATCGACATTGCTGTATCGATACCAAATAGAGTCCCAGAAACCTTTGAGTTGCTCAAGGCTATCGTTCGGACCATATGTAGACACGCGCCGCCCACCACTGTCATACAAGAGAGAAGGCGAAACAACATTGGCATGATTGTTCAACCATTTTGTGGCCTCACGGCCACCTTTCAGCATGTTCCGCTTCCAAGTGTCTAGCCTCTGCTGCTTGGCAAATTCAGCAACGGCTTGCATTTCATCTTCCACTCTTTGCTCATTGATTGTCCAATCAGCAGAGAAAGCAAGGCTATTCGGCCACGTGCGCTTGATGTTCTGCAACAAGTGTTGAGGACTTCGACCAGCATAAAGTTGGCGTTGATATTCCCTGATGCGACCAAGCAGTTTGGCAAGTTTACGCCAACGAAAGGTTTTGCAGTTGCTTTTGAAATCCACGTCAGTGGATGGAGCAGCGAAGACAGGAAGGCTGCCCTTTGGACGGATGCAAGGTGGCCGCGCCTTTTGCACATTCAAACTTTCCAATGCACGCATAGATGCTGCTTCAGCCATTTGATTGAACTCCAACCATTCCTGTTCAGTATTGCTCTCGCGGGGCACCCTCACATGTTCCCACGCTTTGTCAAGAGCTGTTGTCCAGTCGTTAAGACTCACATTGCCAGGCAAAAAAGACCTTGTCCCTATCATTCGCATTGCTGGATCCACATTGCAAGCAGCTGTAAAAGTACCCTGCAAAATTTTGTGGTCAGAAAAACTCTCATCTCGGTAGGTCAGGTTGAGGCATTCCACTGACCGTGTCGTCTGGAGATAGTCAACACACCTATCCCCATCCCATCTGCTCGCGACAGGTTGACCCTCCTCATGCACATACCAGAGAAGAAAATCATCGCTCTTCGAAGGAGGAGGTTCGTTCCAATCACCCATCATAATAATAGGAAAACCATGTTGCTGTGCAGTCACAACATCATGCAATTCAGAATGCATACCCGTTGCGGCTGTGCGTGGCCGTTGATAGACATTGATGACCATGAAAGTGCAAAAATCCACTGCCAAAAATTCGCCAAATTCAGTTGAGCTGCCACACTGGTGCGTAGCGCGCACATCCTTCCGGGCCAAGAGGCACACACCGCGCCTCTGAAGCTCATTTCCACGAGCATCAAGCCGAGGTGGTAAAGTAACGTGCCAGGACCTGTATCCACGAGCCATTGCAAAACGTGAAAACTGCTGGGCTTCACGCTCATCCATGTTTGTTTCTTGCAAAGCCACAACATGCGGCTTGTTCTTTTCAGCTGCCAGTAAATCCAGGAAACGATAAGCACCTTCACGACCACGGACATTGAGGCACCAAAAAAGACAACACGGGCCAGGATTCTCCTCAATGTCGCCGTCCTCCACCAGCCTACGTTGCCACCTGGTTTTCTGTAGGGCTGGCTGCTTCAAGACATCTTGCTCATGCCGCTGGAGCCGCCAGGCCTGCGTCAAAAGCTTCCTTTGCTTTGGTGACCATTGTTGCCAGTTTTGCCGCCGCTTTCTGCTATTCAACAAAACAGCTCTGCCTTTTTTCCCAGGGCATTTCACATTGCATCCTTGTCTGATTCTTCCAAAGAACGCACTTGGACTACACCACATCTGTGCACAAGATTTGCATGCATATGCGGTAACACCATAACCAGCTGTTGTGCGGAAGTCCGGCATCGAAACAACTTGGTGACCATTTTCTTGGGCAACCTTTGTAAAGTCATTGGGCACAGAATTCAAAAGGTTGCGCTCTTCGGGCAGCAAACACCACGCCTTTGCCAAACGTTGCCTCCAAGTAGGGTAGTTGGACCACAATTGAAGAGTGCTTTTCCTGCGAAGTTGTTGACGGCGGCCTCGGTTTCCAGGGCACTTAACTCCTTTCTGTTTGTTGATTTTGTCTGCATATCTCTTGACATCGGCCAGGGAATTCCAGAAACGCGTGCAAGCAGAGCAGACCACCGTAGAATAACGCTCTTTATCGCCAGGACAATAGACAAGGGTGTGCCCGGTTGTTTCCCCGTACACACGGCACTCTTCTCTGCAGTTTTGGACGAAATTATGTCCCATCCATCCAGCTTTGCTACGTCTTCTTTTCTTTGCATTTGTGTTCCTTGTTGCATTTCTTGGAGCCTGACCGCATTGCTTGAAGTGACACGTAATGCTCAACCTCTTTTGGGGCTCAGGCATCGATGGCAGCCCTTGACCACAGTATTCACAGATCCAAACACCTTGGCGAGGAAGTTCACCAACAGGTCGGGTAGGGACAGGATCATAGTGCGTCCTCAAAGTATGAAAGGATGACTTTGGCATGTTGGGATGAACATTTCTGATATGTCCGTTTCGCTTTTTAGATAGCAAAGAGAACTGCTTTGCTCGGAGTGTCCGCATACAAACAGGACAGTGCCACGTGCAAACTTCGCTCAGGGAATCTGGAGGGCCATCATGACCTCGGCCATTGGTGCCTCTTGTCAAAGGAGGAGGTGCTTGAGAATGAAACGCTGAGGATATGGACTGATTTTCCCCAGGTCGAATTCGTCCACCCAAACGCTTCCGGACGGAAGTTCTTGTTCCAGCTGACTGTGTCTCCAGCTTTTGCTTGAGCTTCTTCTGGACGCTTATTCTTGTGCCAGCAGAAGAAGACTTTGCCGCACCACGAAGGCCAACATGAGGACCGTCGCACACAGTGGTGAAGCTTGGTGGCGACTCAGCAGAGTCTGGGATCAAGCTCGTGTAGTGCTGGCTGCTTTTGTCATACTTCAAAAACAAAGCTTTTCGCTGCCCGTTTCGATTGAAAACATATACCATGTCATCAGCAGGAGAAACAACGTAGATGGGTCTGTCTTGCGTATTGGAAAAAGCAGTGACTTCAAGCGCACTGCCCCAGGCTTGGGGTTTTCCCACTTCTTCCAAGTACTGTTCGAACTTGCGCTCTTGCATAACATGGTCACCCTGCTGAGGGTGACAGCCATCCCAGTGCCGACTGTAAGCCTCAGCATACTTGGTGAGGTGTGCAACACATGCTGCTCGGCATTGCAAAGGCGTTTTGCTACTGGCGCCTGCATGTTCCAAACTTTGTGAGAGCGACCAAAAAAGGCAGTCGCCATTTCCAGGGTTGCTTCTTTCGGTAAAACCTCGGAGGCTGGTATCAGCCTTCAGCTTTTTCGGTGGCTGTTTCTCAGGTGAAGTGCTTTGAGCTCGTTTTGTAGCTCCCTCCATTCCAGCATCGTCCTCATCCTTTTCTTCCATGGGTGTGTCTGGAATTGTAGCAGGCACTTCTTGTTCTTCGACTTCCACCGCTGATGCAGTGTGCTCTTTGCGACCAAAATGGACACGTCGTTCACCTGGCAAAGGCATAGTCACACGACGCTGCTGCTGTCGTCGCCCTTGAGTACAGACTTCAATGGGAGTCTCACCATATTTGACAGTCAAAACATCTTTGTCGTCAGACCGCAAAGCTTTGAAAGTATATCCAGTGTATTGTCTCCAACGGAATTTTTCCAAAGGTTCAAAATCAGAAAAACCCGCAGAAGTGAGCACGTTTTCAATGTCTTCCACCCCCATAAAGCGGGGTATCCCAGTGGCTTTCCAAATACGAGGCCTTGGCGAATTGCTTGAAGAAGGAATCTGCCGTACACCTACATGTCGGGTGCCAAGTCTAACACCCAGGTCAGACAAAACTGCTTGTTTTTCAGCTTTGGCTGCTTTCTGTTCCATAGTCAAACTCACATCCTGTACCCAATGTGTCTCAGGGAGTTTGTCAAATGGCTTGGACAAAGGAGCATCAAAACGCAGTGGCTCAAAATACCAACGATGACACCGATGGCGTTGGCCACTAGCTCGCAGTAGCGCAGGGACTGCTCTCAGGTCAACTCTCATTACACCAGAAACGATTTGACCTGACAAGTTCCATCCCCATGTGTCCCCAACTTGAGTTAAGGGACAACTCTTTGACCATTGAATCCAGGAGCGGACAGATTGTCCGGGATTTCGCTGTAATCTTTCAAAATTGGCCACCAAATCTCTGTGGGTGGCTGCTCGCAAAACTACCGTCTCAACTTTTTTCCCATCACTTTTGATTGACACTTCTTTCCGGTCAAATTGCGGCGCATCCGCGCCTCCTTTTTTCAGCAAACAAACTTTCGGTTGCACAATAGCTCCTCGCACCAGCATAGGCACTCTCGCAATGCAGCTTGTGGAATCTAAACTAGTGGACAACTCATGCACCGGAAAGGACTCTGGCAAAACAAGTGTGGCTTTGGCAGTTGGGAAAGCTTTAAGAAGTGCCCACATGTCGGCCGCAAAATCGCTCTTCACAGGAGCGAGCACAACTTTTTTCTCTGTCTGCAACAGCTTCTCAAGCTCATCTGACGTTTGAGCTATCTTGGCATTCCAGTCATCTGCTCTCAACTTTCCCGGCAGCTGTTGGTTCACTGCCGGTCCTTTCTCTGCGTTCGTGGGTTTTTTGGGCTTGCCACGGACAACTGTAACCCAATCGTTTTTGGGTTGCAATGAGGCACCATTCCAGTGACTGTGTCTTTTCTCAGCTTCTGCACGAGTGAACTTCGCCACCAGTGCTTTCAGCTCTTGCAACAAATTTTTTGGCTGTCTCTGAACCAGCTTTTGTAGTTCCTCCAGCAACTGTTGTTCACTATCCACACCATTTGCAGCGGGATCACTTTCACTTTCGTATTCTGCTAAGCACTTGGACAAAATTGCCAGCAGTTTGTTTGAGCCACCTGTGACGGCCCCACCTCGGAGGCTTGGAAAACAAGTATGTTCCGCTTGCACATCTGTTTCTCCTTGACTTTTACATGGAGAAGTTGGGCGGGTGGTCTGCTCAGTCGGTGTTTGCGGCAATTGGCGGCTAACACCGCGTTCGGCTGCGCCCCAGGCGGAAGTTTCGACAGTAGTAGCGTAATAGCTGGCTAAGGGAAAGTCGCATGGAGCTTGTTGTGCCCCCGGTCGCATCACCGCCCTCCAAAATCTTTAAACTCTTATATATTGGTTTTTAAAGGTGACTTACAGTCCCCACTCCTGGCACACAAAACGGACTTGAAAATGTGATCCGCGATTGACCGAGATGGATGTTTTGTACAGCTTTCAAGAAGCATAAACTTTGTTCCTCCTGAAGGGTACAAAAAGCTTATTTACTGCGAATTGCCAGTCATCTGCTGATTTTTGCACGTGGTTCAGCTTGGTCATTACTACACCTAACATGTCTGTCTCCATTCTCTTTGCCTGCACTGCTACACATGTGAGTTTTAAATGGATTTAGGATTTGTACAATTAAATAATCACTTTGCATTCCCTTGCCTCGGCAACCAAGTGGCTCAGAAAAAAAGCTGCATGACTTGATAACTGCTGACACGCTTTTTACATTATACACTATTAGAGAAATGTTTTTGATGTGTATCTTTTGGCAACACAGCTGAGGATTCGACCGTCCATCGTTACAAAGCCAAAGCCAAGTATTTCTCCAGCGTTCAATGTTGCAAACGTTGCAACCATGCAAGCTCTGAAGGTTCAATGCAGTTGCACTCGGAAATGGAAAACAGCCATCTGCTATGACAGTTTCATGGTATGGAACTGCACATTTCCAAACCCCCTCACAACTGAAATTGAAACCTGAAGGCATTAACTTCCATGTCGACGTATCCAACGTCTGAACTAAGCTCTTGGCTGCACGATGGCTCTAAAAGCACTGAGAGCATGCACTCAAGACTCTATGGTACACTCTGCCATCTCCCGTCCACACAGGCTTGTAGAGACTGCAACGAGTTGACTGATGCAGTGTTCTATCATCACCAATGTGCAAATGCAAATCTTTACCAGGACCTGAGATCTGCACACATGAGCAAAGACGGAGCGCAAGGTTTCCCTTCGTCTCAATGCGCCGAAGGTGATGGCATCCAGCATAGTGGTATGCTTTGCCATTCCCAACTCTGAAAACCTTGGTTTCTGTGATCTTCGGCTCGCTCTCTGCTGAAGCTGGGGACTCGGCTGACATTGACCTGACAAAAACGGGCTCATCCGGCAGGCTCATAAAAGACTCTCAGTCTTTCAGGCGGAGTTGGCGGCGGTGACTTCTCCAAATTGGAGGCTGCTGATCCCGACGCCTTTGGCTCAAGTGCGACAAAATAACTTCAAGACTTTAAGATAAGGTTTTGAAAGTTTATATTACATGGTTAATAGCTCACTGTTCTCACAGTAAAGAGTATTCATTCATGATAAGGAGATATGCACTTCATGATTGCGAAATACACTCGTGAGATCTCGTGAGACTTCTTTGCTGTGATTCTTCTTTGCTGTGGCTCTTCCTTGCTGTGATTCTTCTTTGCTGCGAGGCTTCTTTGCTGTGAGACGTCTTTGCTGTGAGACTTCTTTGCTGCCGTCCTTTGACTTGGTGGTGGTTGTGGTAGTGGTGGTGGTGATGGTGGCGGTTGTGATAGTGGTGGTTGTGGTGATAGTGCTGGTGGTGGTGATAGTGGTGGTGGTGGCAGTGATAGTGGTGGTGGTGGCAGTGATAGTGCTGGTGGTGTTGGTGGTAGTGCTGTTGGTGGTGGTGATAGTGCTGGTTGTGACAGTGGTAGTGGTGATAGTGCTGCTACTGGTGCTGGTGGTGCTGCTGGTGGTGGTGGTGGCGGTGGTGACTTTCAAGTGTCCGTAAAACGGAAGAATAGACTTGGAAACTTCCTTTGATAATATGATTAATTTATATTAATTTAACATTTAATGATGAACCATAGAACTCCTGTTCTACTGAAAGTTCTTGCGGATCAAATTGAATGACCCTTCAGACTTCAAAATCTTCAAATCCAACGATGGCAGAACATGAAGGCATACATACACCCTACACACCTCACCCACTTCTGTGAGTCTTGCCCAAGGATTTTCTCATGGACGTAGATGTTCCAGGCAACCCAGGCGCGAAACGTGCAAGCAGAATGTCAGCAACTTATGGGAACATGACCAATCCCGCCTACCCCCACCAAACCTATTTCCACACATCAGAGTCAAACAGCCCTTGCAGAACGAATAAAGCTCAAATAAGTTTCTTAGGAAAAACAAAGCCAATTTTCTCATGGACCTGTGCACGTCACATCCAAACGTTTGTACCCCATTTTGACTATCCCAAGCCCACTCCTTACTACCTTGGTCAAACTACCCACTCCTTATATAATTTGTCCGTTACTCATTTGAAAACCGCGCTGCATCAAGTCGAACTTGTGGTCAATGCGGGAGAAGACCTCTGCAATGGCTGTTGAGTTCGAGATCATGCAGCAGGCGCGCATGACCTTGGCCAAATCTCCTCCAGGAACCACCTTGGATTTGCGTCCTTGGGCTCAAACAATAGAATATGATATGTTTTATGTGTGTGTTTTGAATTAATTACAGTTAAACAAGAAAACAATCCCGTAACGTAATCTAAAATGATGCAAATGATCCAACAACATGTAACAGCTAGAATCTAGATCATACATCCCCGCTGTAGATGGTGGGTCGTTTGATTGCGGAACATAGAAACATCTTACCTTAAGCACACTGTGCAGAAACCGTAGGTGGCTGATAATTGATTCCACACTTGAAGCCAGTTGGGCACCAGTCCACGAACTGAATGGTTCGCTTGGTCTTGATAGTAGCCACGGCTGCATTCACATCCTTTGGCACCACATCTCCTTGGAAAAATATCGCAGCATCCCTGGGCAATTTTCGGCATTCTGAACCATGCTCACCCTCACAGCTGCTTTGTTCAAACATATTTTCTAAATAGTTCAGCCTTCAAAAAGGTGTTTGACAGTCACACAACATATTAACTGACAAGCTGAACAATAGATGATTGACATGTACCCCCAGTAAACAAATGAAATTGTAAATGTATTCTTACATATGTTTGAGTCAATGATTTGTGTTTATCACATGTTTGTACTTTTTTTGGCACAAGCCACAAGCCCGACAAAATATTTAATTCTTTCATGTCTGTATGTAAAAAATATTCCGACCGCAAAGCAGGGGAAACATAGGCGGTGGCTAGGGACCAGGTGTAAAAGCAACAGCATCAGCAATGAGAACAACCAGGAAGACGAGGACGACGATGAGGATGGCAATCAGGACAACAAGGGCCACAACAGAAACTCTAAAGTCCAGCCAAGCATCCACGATACATCATGCAGCAGGCCATGTATTTGCCATGACGAGGATCACACTTCACCATCATGGAGGCTGGTTCAAAGACAGACATGGTGATCTCTGCCACGGACAACTGCTCATGGTATGCCTTCTCCGCAGAGATAACTGGAGCATAGGAGGTGAGCATGAAGTGAATCCTGGGATACGGCACGAGATTTGTCTGGAATTCGGTGATGTCCACGTTCAGCGCACCATCAAAGCGCAGCGAAGCTGTCCTTGGTCAGCGAGACTTGCGGAAAGGCTATATAACTTGTAGCAACGAAAAAAAGGACCTGGAAACAGTGTCAAGTCGTTTTTTTGTACAGCAGGGCGAGCAGGATTGGATTGTGGGGGGCGAAGAAATATGTTTTGGACAATCAATGCAATGACTTACAAGAATTTACAAGAGGGATTTAGTCAGAGGCAGAGTCAGAAACAGCGTGAGAGGTTGATGTGTCCCTGCCGGGCCCGATCATTGGGGCCATTCATAGATATAAATTTCCCACCTAGGCTTGGTAGGAAGTTTGATAGGGTAAGGCTTGATACACGATGCATAAGACACAACTGGGTTCAAAAAAAATGTCAGAAAGAATCAAAGCGGCCGAACAAACGAAACACATATGAGCAAAAATTACTCCCCATGAACATCCCCCTGGATGCTTTGCGGGTCAGTGTTTGGTCAGGAATATGTTGGGGATAAAAAAAGATCTTGTTGGAAACGAGGGTCAATGAGGAAATGATCCCATACAGTCCAATACAAAAAACCGGGACTGGTCAGTGTTTTTTGATAATAATAGGATCTCAAAGATTGCTCAAAATCCAAGTAATCCAAGTGTCAATGAGGAAATGATCTGGGCGATCAACCTGTTGAGGTTGGTGTAGGTTGGACGTTCAATGTCCAAGTTCCTGCGACAAATATCGTAAAGTGCCTCATTGTCCTCGGAAGGTGACTAGCAACGACTGCCAGTGATTTGAAATCCATACCTGAGGATATTCCATGCATTGCTACGGTATAACATGGTTGTTACATGTTGTTACCCACTTTGGATTCAGAATGGTCAAATCTCAAAAATTACAACAGGTTTCCCATTGTTTCCCCCTTTTATTTGGTGAACGCCAACTTTTCAGAGGGCCACGTTCTTCATGAACGCGGCAAATCCAGTATTTTTGTAGAGGTTTGACAAGCAGGACGGTGAATGATGTTCATTTTCTATACCATTAATCACGACTTCTTGCTAGCACTTGTCAAAAATGCAAAAAACTTGGGACACCCACTCATCGTAGGCGGACCAATAACATCAAATAACAAGTTCCAAGAAGATGTTCGAACACTTGGAATATATGGAACACAAAGAAAAAACATGATTCGGACAAGTCGCATACATGATGGTCACATCAGTGTGCTCCAGCAAAGAATGCACACACCTCACGCCCAGTTCCAGTCAAGGAAACCTTAAGACCCAAAACATCCCAAACGAAGCTGGCAAGTGACTGAAATCAGATTCCTTTTCAAAATAAGTTTCATATTCAAAATACAACATAATCATAGAAATAAAATAGATAATCCGATAATCCTGTAAAATGCAACTGGAATGCACCAAAACCGAGCACTTTTCACCGCGATGCGATTTGCCAAGAAACAGGACGGTGTTGTAGGGTTCTACCACTGCGGTAGCCACCTGTGGGCAGCACCACACGGTGAAAGAAATCTTGCTCTTCTTGCCGTAGTCCACAGACCTCTGACAGTTGTCGATTTCATTGATGGCAAATGTTACCCTCTGGTAAACGTTTACATAACGGTGAAAAATCACCATTTTCAATGGGTAAATCCACTACTGGCGGACGTTGTTTCCTACCCCAGGCACCCAGAAGTTACCCCATCCCAATGGTACACAGGGTTACCCCAGTCCAACCGGAAGTTACCCCAGGGACCAAATCCTATTGGCACACTGGTACCACGCCATCGTTGGTTTGGCAAACAAAATATTAAAAATGTGTCCGTGCCATTGTGAACCACATATTTAAATACCATCTCCTTTGGTGATAAAACCATGTTGAAAGTGGGCAACCGCCATTGGCACACACGCAATGACAGCAAAACAGCTGCCTTCCATCCAAATGAGAAAAGTAACCAATTCTCCGCATGGCACACCGAGTTTCATGGCATTTCCAACATACAAACTTGGATGTGATCGACGTCACATTCCTATGGTTTCTATGATAAATTCTACTTCATGCCAATCAACCCTTTCATCCACTTCCCCATGGCACACCGCTGATCGGATCGACTTTCTTTTTTCAAGTCATTTTCTTATGCTTTTGGTTTCTTCCGCACAGCTTCCAGCCTTTTCACAAATCGCTTGGTTCTCTGCCCAAAAACCGCGCCCTGCCCAGAAGCAGCAGCACAAGCAACAACAGCAGCAGCAGCAGCAGACCAAGTAGCAGACCATTGCAAAGCCTTTCCAAAACGGCTGGGCTTTGACTGGCTGCAATTTTAACGAGGTCCGAACGAGGTGCGAACGAGGTGCGAACGAGGTCCGAACGAGGTCCGAAATCAAATTTTGGGAGACTGACCCCCTAAGTCTCCTGACACACTCTTTGGTAGCCACACGCTTTCGCATTCTTTTCAGAACAGTAAAACTCAAGAGCTTTCAGCGGTGGAGCACAAGAGGAAACCAAGCCAAGCAGCAGCTGCAGGCAAGAGCAAGGAGACAGACAGAAGAGGAGACAAAGGGCGAGTAAGGGAGACAGAGGGGAGACAAAGGGACGCAAGCTTGGCAAACAAGGCGGCGGTGACAAATTTGAGCGGGCACAGGCTGTTTGAGACGTAGGAACCGTGATAGCCAGGTAAGCATCGTGTGCCTATGCGAAGTGCCAAAAAATACATCAGTAAGTTAAAGTCATAGGTGCTGCCCATGTGGGCCCCTCCCCATTTCCTATAGTCACACCACGGTTTGGCACAAGATCTTGTCATCGGCACTTGTTACAACATCGACCCAGCTCCCACCCACTGGCACCAAATGGCAGGCACACCGATGTTAGCGCAAGATCTGCTGTGCTGCACAAAATCATTGAAATACCCAGGGCCACATATTCTCTTTGACCGAGCATGCCACTGCGTTTGGATGTCACAAGTATCAAACCAAGTAATAAACGAACACGTTTATGACAACCAGCGTGCCCCTGCGTTAAGTGCCCTGCAATGGACAAACAAACAATAAGAGGGTTTATGACTACAAACTACAAATGGTAGGTTCATGTTGGTGAAATTCAGCGTGCCTATGCATTTTGTGGTCTTACAATAAGCAATGATAGAATAGAATAATAACATATGTATCTTTTATACACACTTCCCCACGGCACACCGACCTGAGACAACTTCAGGGGAGACGAGACAAGAAACAACATGAACCCAGTATTTCAATGGCCATTTTCAATAGCAAACTGTTAGTCATTACCAGAGGGTAGGCGTTGGTCAGTCTCTAGCGAAAAGGTGGAACAACCAAGGATTTTTCTTTATGCGGCATCAACTAGCACACCATCAGGACCATCATGCAACAAAAAACAAAGCAATGTTGCCGAAACAATCTTGAAATTTCACCCAGCAGTATCGGTGTTTTTCCAATGACCTATTTGCGAGTTGTGCAGGTGCAAGTGTTAGTGACCAGGAGAGCTACATCATGCAACCCATTTGCATCGGCATAGCTCAAAAACATGGCTGTGTATATGTGGTTTTGTGTGAAAACAGTGTACCATAGTGTACCCCCAAATCCTTTGGCTATTCCATTGGTTAATCATCAGTTTCCCTATAAAATAGAACATTGAGGGGTATACCGGTATACCCCATTTTTTGTGTTCTGTGGGGTAAACCTTCCCAAGGTTTCGCCGAGGGACAAACGCTCCAACATGAGGCAACCCAAACCAGATCCGGTGCCACCGCCGCAGGCGTTGTACACACAGAATCCCTGCAATCCTTTGACAAAACTGCCAATCCGTGTGGGTGGAAATTGCAATTCTTTAGGCGAACGAGACAAAACATTTGACAAAAATTAATGCAATATGATCAATATGAACTAAACACATATTGAAAACATTAATAGTTGAACATTGGATATCCATCAGTTGAACTAAAAGCAACAAAATGAAGACGAAAATTGTTTTTTCCCCACCTGCCAGGTGAGGGTTGTTAGATTTTATGTCAGTTGCTTCCTCCTCGTCCTCCTCCTCCTCGTCCTCGTCCTCCTCCTTCTCCTCCCTCTTCTCGTCCTCCTTCTCCTCCTCCTCCTCCTCCTCCTCGTCCTCCTCGTCCTCCTCCTGCTCCACTGTGATCCATGTCAGTGTGCCCTGCCGGACCTCAACCACGACCATCCACGTCAGTGTGCCCTGCCGGACCTCAACCACGACCATCCACGCCCAGTGTTCCCTGCCGGACCTCAAACACGACCATCCACGCCCAGTGTTCCCTGCCGGACCTCAACCACGACCATCCACGCCCAGTGTTCCCTGCCGGACCTCAACCACGATCATCCCCGCCCAGTGTTCCTGCCGGACCTCAACCACGACCATCCACGCCCAGTGTTCCCTGCCGGACCTCAACCGCGAGTATCCACGCCAAGTGTTCCCTGCCGGACCTCATGTAGGAAGATATGGGACAAAGAATGTGCAGAAGAAAGTTAGAAAGAATGTCAGAAAGAATGTCAGAAGATATGCCAGAAGATATGCCAGATAGAATGCCAAATAGATTGCCAGATAGAATGCCAGAAAGAATGCCAGAAGATATGTCAGAATATATGCCAGAAGATATGCCAGATAGAATGCCAGATAATATGCCAGAAGATATGCCAGATAGAATGCCAGAAGATTTGCCAGATAGAATGCCAGAAAATGTGCCAGAAGATATGCCAGATAGATATGCCAGATAGAATGCCAGATAGAATGCCAGAAGATTTGCCAGAAGATATGCCAGATAGATATGCCAGAAGATATGCCAGATAGAATGCCAGATAGAATGCCAGAAGATTTGCCAGAAGATATGTCAGAATATATGCCAGAAGATATGTCAGATAGAATGCCAGAAGATATGTCAGAATATATGCCAGAAGATATGTCAGATAGAATGCCAGAAGATATGTCAGAATATATGCCAGAAGATATGCCAGATAGAATGCCAGATTGAATGCCAGAAGATATGTCAGATAGAGTGCCAGAAGATATGCCAGATAGAATGCCAGAAGATTTGCCAGATAGAATGCCAGAAGAAATGCCAGAAGATATGCCAGATCATATGCCAGAAGATATGCCAGATAGAATGCCAAATAGAATGTCAGAAGATATGTCAGATAGAATGCCAGAAGATTTGCCAGTAAGAAAATGTATAAATGTCATGGTGGGGATCACACGAAGTAAAGTAATTGTAGGCGAACAGGAAAAACATATTGAATATTTGGATATATTTGGATGAAGTACAATGTCCCATCACTCCAAGTAACCTGTGCAGTTGTCCGCCAATTTCCGAATCCTGTCTAACACGAGGTCAACAATTTCCTTGCCAATGGTGTAGTGTCCTGGCGTCAAAGGGCAGCTATCAAACGCAATGAAATTTCCTGAGATCTGAAAGGACCAACCCAGCACACCCGGCGAGAAAACGTTCCTGTCATCTCAGGTGCAAAACTGTCCTCGTGCAAAGTTGTTTGCCGCGTCCTCTTTGCCAGAAATCAACTGTTCGGGATGGAAGAGCTGGCGATAGGTGCCAGTGCGAACCTCGTCCACCACCTTCAGCGAGAAAAAAAAGGTCACAGAAACACAAATCCAAATGATATCCGAAGACCGAAGAAACAATTAAAGAAACAAATCGGATGCGAAAAATTTGGTGGACCCAAACGCCGAACCGTCGCATTAGTGTGGAAAATACATGGGGAAAAAATATATATTGTTTCCGCGCTAGGAAAACACCCCTGATTTTCTTGAATCTGGGTGCAATGCGGTTTGAAAAGATGAAAAAAACACTGAGCACATCGAAGGGGCCGTTGGTTCCAGGTCAACCATCACGCATCTCGGCACGTGTTTTCCAGCACCAGTCTCGGAGAAGAACCTTACATGTGAATGTTTCGATCAACAAAGAATGTTTGCCCTTAATCATGTATCGTGGTGGTGTCTCTAGCAGTGGTGCTAGTGATAGTTGTGGTAGATGCGATAAAAATGATAGAAGTAGAAGTAGAATTTGATGCTGAGGAACCATAAGAAGAAAACAGAGTAAAAACGCAGGAGGAGTAGAGTGGTGACGCTTGTGGTGACGGAAGTAGTTCTAGCAGGGCAGCAGCAGCAACAGCAGCAGGAGCAGGAGGAGTCGTCCTAGTAGCAACACCAGGGGCAGTAGTAGTGGTGGTGATGGTGGTGGTGGTAGTAGTAGTTGTTGTTCTTGTTGCTGTACTACTACTACTACTACTACTACTACTACTACTACTACTACTACTAGTAGTAGTAGTAGTAGTAGTAGTAGTAGTGGTAGTAGTAGTAGTAGCAGTAGTAGTAGCAGTAGTAGCAGTAGTAGTAGTAGAAGTAGTAGCAGTAGTAGTAGCAATAGAAGTAGAAGTAGAACTAGAAGTAGAAGTAGAAGTAGAAGAAGTAGTAGTAGTAGTAGTCGTCGTCGTAGTAGTAGTAGTAGTGGTAGTGGTAGTGGTAGTGGTAGTGGTGGAAGCAGTAGTAGAAGTCCTAAAAGTAGTAGTAGCAGAGGAAGTAGAAGTAGAAGTAGCAGTAGCAGTAGTACGAGTAGGAGTAGCAGTAGGAGTAGTAGTAGTAGTAGAAGTAGTAGCAGTAGTAGTAGTAGTAGCAGCAGCAGTAGTAGTAGTAGTGGTAGTACTGGTAGTACTGGTAGTAGGAGTAGTAGTAGTAGTAGTAGGAATAGTAGTAGGAGTAATAGGAGTAGTAGTAGTAGTAGCAGCCGTAGCAGCAGTAGCAGCAGTAGCAGCGGTAGCAGCAGTAGCAGCAGTAGCAGCAGTAGCAGCAGTAGCAGCAGTAGTAGGAGTAGGAGTAGGAGTAGGAGTAAGAGTAGGAGTAGGAGTAGGAGTAGGAGTAGGAGTAGGAGTAGTAGGAGTAGTAGTTGTAGTAGTAGTAGTAGTCGTAGTGGTAGTGGTAGTTGTAGTGGTAGTTGTAGTGGTAGTTGTAGTGGTAGTGGTAGGAGTAGGAGTAGGAGTAGGAGTAGTAGTAGTAGTAGTAGTAGCAGTAGCAGTAGCAGTAGTAATGGAAGTAGAGGTAGAAGTAGTAGTAGTAGAAGTAGTGGTAGCGGTGGAAGCAGTAGTAGCAGTCCTAAAAGTAGTAGTAGCAGAGGAAGTAGAAGTAGAAGTAGCAGTAGCAGTAGTACGAGTAGGAGTAGCAGTAGGAGTAGTAGTAGTAGTAGCAGCAGCAGCAGTAGTAGTAGTGGTAGTAGTGGTAGTAGGAGTAGTAGTAGTAGGAGTAGTAGGAGTAGTAGGAGTAGTAGGAGTAGTAGGAGTAGTAGGAGTAGTAGGACTAGTAGGACTAGTAGTAGTAGTAGTAGTAGTAGTAGTAGGAGTAGTAGTAGGAATAGTAGTAGGAGTAGTAGCAGCCGTAGCAGCCGTAGCAGCCGTAGCAGCCGTAGCAGCCGTAGCAGCCGTAGCAGCAGTAGCAGCAGTAGCAGCAGTAGCAGCAGTAGTAGGAGTAGGAGTAGGAGTAGGAGTAAGAGTAGGAGTAGGAGTAGGAGTAGGAGTAGGAGTAGGAGTTGGAGTAGGAGTAGGAGTAGGAGTAGTAGTAGTAGTAGTAGTAGTAGTTATAGTAGTAGTAGTAGTAGTAGTAGTAGTCGTCGTCGTCGTCGTCGTCGTGGTCGTCGTCGTCGTCGTCGTCGTAGTGGTAGTTGTAGTGGTAGTTGTAGTGGTAGTTGTAGTGGAAGTGGTAGTGGAAGTGGTAGGAGTAGGAGTAGGAGTAGGAGTAGGAGTAGGAGTAGGAGTAGTAGTAGTAGTAGTAGTCGTCGTCGTCGTAGTAGTAGTAGTAGTGGTAGTGGTAGTGGTAGTGGTAGTGGTAGTGGTAGTGGTGGAAGCAGTAGTAGTAGTAGTAGTAGTAGTAGTAGTAGTAGTAGTAATAGTAGTAGTAGTAGTACTGTAGTAGTGGTAGTAGTAGTAGCAGCAGTAGTAGTAGTAGTAGCGGCACGAGGAGGGGTAGGACTATTTCCCGATGTCTTTTATGTGTGCGCATGTGAGGCACAGTTACTCTTGAGGTGACAAGGGTCAGGTAACCATAGTACTGCAACGTGGGCCAAACCCCGCCTTTGAAGCATCGAAGCATCTACTGTCTTCGAGCGATCCCCACCAACTGACATTCTATAGGATGCATATATATATAATATAATATATATATATATAAACATCTCTCTCTCTCTCCTGACGCTCTATCGGCATACTTTCTGGCATTCTGTTTGAAATATATTCTGGCAGTCTATCTGGCATGCTATCTGGCATATATCCTAACATTCTATCTCTATCTGGCATTTATCTTGACATTCTATTTGGCATTCTTTCTGATATTCTATGTGGCGTCTTTTCTGGCATTCTCTGTGGCATCCATCCTGACATCCTATCTGACCTCCTATCTGGCGTGGGCTCGGGTCCGTGTATGTCCAGGCTGATCTGGAGCTCGCGATAGAGTTCGGGATAGAGTGCTCCACTTGCACTGGCACTTGCTGTGACATCCTTGGTGCCTACAGTGACGACAAGCTGGCAGAAGACGAGGGCAGCACAAGAAGGACGGAGGAGGAGGGCGGGAGGAGTGAAGGAAGGAAGGAAGAAAGGAAGGAAAGAAGGAAGGAAGAAAAGAGGGAGGGAGGGAGGGAGTGAGTTGCACCTTTGTTAAAATCTAGAGACCCTCACCTGGCAAGGTGGGGAATAAATTGTATGCATTGCATGGACTGGCAACATGAGGACATAACTTTCACGAGGTGTAGATGACAGGCCATCAGCACCCAAACTCATCTAAAATCCATGCGCCAACCCATAGGACATCGATACAGGTTGACAACTTGGCAGCGACAAAATGCAGTTCTGAATGAGTTGCAAATTCATCTGACCATCTTCTTTTCAGACCTGGAATCTCTCTCTCTCTCCCTCTCTCTCTCTCGCTCTCCCTCTGTCTCCTGCTCTATCATGCTCTATCTCAGGCGAATTTTTCTGGAACATACCCCGTAAATGTTGCAGATTCATCCGTCAGCAACATCAAACCAGGCCACGTGTTGAAGGCATCATCTCCGCCGCCGATCGTCTTGTCCGACGGCATCTGACCATCAGGCTGGATACCATGCTCCAAGCAGAAAAGCTCCCAGCAAGCATTGCCGATCTGCACACCTGGCTAGCGATCGGATGATCGGACCCCAAAATAGCTGGTAAATGGATGTTCATTCCCCTAAAAATGGTATTAATAGGTATTGATCCATACTCATTTTGGAACAGTGGCTGTCTTGATGTTATTCGCCTGCGGGTGTACTCACTGCGGTTTCTGCTATACTGAGCTCTGCAGCAGTGTGTAGGCCATGACCGGACTTTCTTTTCTACTCAGAACGTCTACGGAGTCTACGTTCAAACTCTTGATGCGAGAGCACCTATGGAGGACACACGTCGCTTTACAAAAAAAACTCACCCGTGGGTTTCTTGCTTGCTCTCAAGGCCTCTGAAAAGTATGTTTATGTCTTTTGGAATAGTCATCCCAGTTCTGGTAGTGAAAATGAGACAAACTTAGAGCGAGCAAGCAGTTTACCATCCTATTCTTCACCCTTCCAACATCTCAACCGGACCCAACTAGACCTCCTTGGCCGATGTGAATGCAAATTGCCTCACGCATGGCTTAGAGTTGAAAAGCGCGGAAAGTGACGAAGCACACCGTGTGATGTGGCAGCCTCGGGCACGAATCCTTGAGCCCGAAACGCGATGGCATATCATGTGCTCCATGCCAGGCATTTTTAGTGTAGACCTTGATCACTTCGCATACCAGCTACTAAACACACTACTAACCATAAGTCGCTTTGGCAAAATGGTCCAGTTTCGATCTAGAGATCGAAAAACAATTTGCCGAAACGCAAGAAACAGGTCTACGCTCCAGATGAATTGGATCACCAACAGAGTATCTCCCCAAGATCCCAATTCACTCCAAGAAAGTTGGCGCTTTGAGCCCATCAGAAAAACCCTTTGAGCCCATCTTGGGATCATCTCAGTAAGAAAATGGACCCAACCAGCGATAGTTGAATCCCTTAATGGAATTACAATTACAGTAGCTTACTATGAATTACTATCATTCTTCAGAAAATCCGCCATGTGCCTTCTTGACCGCCAGCATCTTCTGTGCGAAGCGCTCCTTCTTAGAGCCCGAGGGCGCCTCATGCCAAGAGGCGTGCATAAGTTGTGGAGGATGGTAATCAACATCCAAAGCCTGCTTTCAAAAGTATGTACATGAGTACATGAGATGAATATATCATGTTCGAATAATCATATCATATCCGAATATATCCGAATGAGAACGGACAGGACTGGTTTTTGTTGTTGTCACATTCACAGCACGCGGTAACTAACCATCCTCTCTGGTAAACAAGCAGGCTGGCTGGAAGTAAATAAACATACGTATATAAATATGATGCTCGTTTCTAATGATCTGCGTGTTTACCTTCTTTACCACCTGTTTCCAGCCAGCCAGTCATATGAAACTACCAGAAGGTTCACGAACTGAACTAATCAGTTGAATTTTGATACTCATAGTACCCTCTGGTAAATAAACAAAAAGCTATTGAACATGGTGATTTAGTTCGTGGATTTACCCATTCATTGCATGGTGAGTTTCCAGTTCGTTATGTGAGTTTACCAGGCCGGGTATATCATGATCATCCCAGAACCCAAAATTGAGCAATAAAAACAAATGGTTGATCATCCTTTCCCATTGAAAATCATCATCATCATCCATCAAACATGATCATCGTAATAATAATTGTCATCATCAAAACCCATCGATCATCAAAAATCATCAAACATCTCAATCATATAATCCTTAATGAAACATATATATACATATAAATATATATATATATAATAATATATACTATATATATAATATCAAGATGACCACACGATTTTCGGCCCCCTCCGGCATTGAAGAAACACCCAACTTCCGGACCTGTTCCACCGGGCCATCTGCCAAAGCCGCCTCCAAGCCTCACCGGGGCCACAGCACCAGGGATGTGGCGGCGGTGGTTTCTCAAATGGCAGTGTAACCTACACAAAATGTGGAAACTGTGGGACTTTAAGCACCAAACAGATCCAGAAATATGGAAAACATTGGGTTCAACATGTTTTATCATGGTTTAACTGATCAAGATGATGATGTGACAAACTCCAAGAGGCACGAAGGAGGCGCTTTTCCATTCACAAGCGGACTAGAGATGCAGGGCGGTGCTGGAGGATTCAAGGCTACAGTGGAAGGTACATGACAAGATCAGCATCAACAATTGCAGGCATGTTTCAACAGCTCCCCCCACTTTCTGTTGTCATGTACTTCCACAAACAGCTGATATCCCTGGCTTCTGACAGCTTCTGAAGCCTTGCGCGATCGGCCTTTTGCCGAAGGGTTCTCTTTCCTACGTGCCAACTCATCTTCTTCGTCCCAGAGCGCAAACTTGGAGGTTCTCAACAACTCCTCTAGAGCACCGTTGGATCTTCCAAGGTCATCCTTTGTCAATCCATCAGCCACCATTCTAGGATGTGGGCACCAGCAAAGGGCCGAACTGGATCTGCTCATGCCCTCAATGATGATGGCAACTTCTATGGAGGTTCTACGGTCTTGCCTAGAGGTGGGACTCTGTTTCTTTAAGCTATCAAACAGGCTCTTGGCGTCAGTGACTCCACACTGCTCGAGTCTCTCGTGCAGCTTGCAATCTTTCTTCAAGACAGCCAGGAAGGGTGAGATGGATACCTGCCAGTCTGTCCTAGAAACGTCGCCAAAAACCACATCTCTGAACATGATCTGCAACCACTCTACTTCACCAAGTGCTTGAGAGAAAGCGAGGGCCTCTCCTGCTAAGGTGGAAGCGACACGACGTCTCAACTTCGCGGATCGCCAAGAGAGAACGGACGCCTTGACTTTGTGTGACGCCGAAGGCATAGAGGATGTGGCTAAGATGATCCAGGCCCCTTGGACAGTGTCTTCGGTGTTGTCCAGGATGGGCTTTCCGTCAATGCCGCCTGCATCGGAGGCTGCCACGAAGACCATGCTCTTGCTATCGAACTTGTGAAGGACCAAGGGTTGTTGTGCCGTACCTCTCAGGTAGGAGGCCATCTTGTTGAGGCAAGTCAAGTCATGCACCGTGGCTTGGTGCAGACGGGATGCCAAAAGGCTGACTACCCCTGCTGCCTCTGGTCTTGTCTGATGTGCCACCCAGTTCACCTTATAGAGCAGAGATCTATAGCTTTCAAAATCCTCGCCTTGAAGCAGAGCAGCTTTGTCAGACAGCTTTCCCTTCGCCAGCTTCAAAGGGAAAATCTTCTCGAGGATGTATTTTTCCTGGTGCATGGTGACTCGATGACTTTCCACCTTGATGTGTCTTCCAGCAAAGTCTGCCTCATTGAACTCCATCTTGCCAAACACGAAGCGCTCTTCCAGGGCATTCTTGAGAGTTTCCAAATACTCAGGAACGATGCCAAAGTTCAAGTCATCGACTTCAATCAAGACTTGGGCAAGTATTCGGCCATGAGGGTCTCTCTTCACGAGCCAGCATGGTTCTAGCAGGGTCCTCTCGAAGCCCAGGCTAAAGAAGAACTCTAGGAGGGTTTGATGCCAGGCTAGTGGAGCGTCATCCAGGCCATACACCGGAGCCACGATCTCAATGAGAAGATCGGCACTGAGGGGTAGCCCCTCGCAAGGTCTTGCGTAGATCTTTCCACGAGATCTCTTTAGAGCTTTGCTCTGACAAAACGCATTCTTCACATCCAGGAAGCAAGCCAACAGCTGCTCATTCACGCATATCTGGAAGAACATTGTGATCGATTCGGTGCAAGGAGTAGGTGCGAAGACTTCTAGCAAGCCGGTGTCAGGATCTTGGTGTCCATGAATGCACCATCGGCTTTTGTATTTGAAGGCACCAACGCCAGGAGTTGGCTTCTTTCGTCTGACCATTCGGCTTGAGATCACTCGATCAGGACACTGCTTCATGACAGCCTTGGATTCTTCGGAAGAGAGAACTCTTACTGCCTTGAGGTCGACGATGGACTTCCACTCGTTGATGTCTGCTTCTCTGAATCCCTGTCTTTCTTCTGGAGTGGCGTCTCGCATGTTGAACTCGGCGTTCTTGGCTTTAGCTGGCTTAGCGATGAAGGATTCGTGACCAGTATCTCTCGTGGCCTTTAAATAGAAGCATGGAAGGAACTTTGATGACACTTGGAGCAGAAGCTCGTCAGTGACAAGCTCATTTTCCCCTCCTTGTTCAGAGGCTGATTGGGTCTGGTCCGGCGGTGCATCAGAAGATGCTGGAATGGAAGCAAAGGGATTTTCCTCTCTTCTTCTTCTAGCTCTTTCTTCTCGATCCATCTGCCGCATGAATCTCAGAGCATCCCTCTCTAGCTGCTCGGCCTCAAGCTGAGCCACCCGCTTTCTCACCAGCTGTCGAGTGGATTCATTGCCGAGAACTGAGGGGGGGGCTGACACTCTTCTCTGTGACTGTGTCGCTTGAGAGCCGGTACCGTCAGAGCTCTTAGAGGATGGTGCCGGTTCCACCAGGGGCTCTTCGATGGTCCGCGTGGACTCTCTCCTGCCAGCGAGTCTTGGAGTTGGAGGGGCTGGCGATGTCGGAAGAGGCCTCAGATCTCTGAGGATAGATCCTTGAGGAGCGCTTGCTCGCTCGACTTCCTCTTCTTGTCCCAGGTCTTCTTCTAGAATCGCTGGCAAAGGGTTTGGAGGAGCAACGGCTGGTCTTGCGACCGAGTCGCGGCCCACTTGTGTCATATCTGCCTCATCGGGAGGGGGCCCTTCAGATGCGACATCAACAGCTGTAGCTCGCTTGCTCTTGACCATGGAGAGGATGGGCTCGAGCTCCTCGGAATCCATCAGCTCGGCCCCAATGCTCTCAGAGTAGGTTGCCGGCCTGAGTTGATCAGAGGAACATTTCCACAGTCGGGACCGCATGGAAACCCATACGGTATGGCCACTTTGTTGAATCACTAGGCCTGGGCCCATCCATCTGGCTCTAGTCATGTGTCCTCCGCCAGTTCCACTAAACTTCCGCCAGCAGTACACCCATTGTCCAGGCGTCCAAGTTCTTTCCTTGTGAGCGTACTTTCTGATTCCCAGCTGAGCCTTGTCCTTGAGAGTGGACTTCACGCAAAGCTCTCGAGCTCGCTGTCTGATGGCTTGTGACCGAGCGAACTCGGAGGCCGCAGTGTCCATGTTCATGGGATCGCAAGTGAGGTCTTGCAAGGCTGGTAGTTGAAGCTGGTCATCGCTGAGAAGGTCTGCTGGTAACCTGGGAGAAATGCCAAACACCAGCTGGAATGGAGAAAATCCCCCACGGTGGAAATACTTGTTCTTGAACGACACCAACATGTGAGTTAACTCTTCTAGTTCCTTGGAAGAGGTGACTGTCGCTTGACCAGACTGAATCTCATCTTCCAGTCGCTGCTTCACCCAGCTCCCATGTCTCTCACATCTGCCATTCTGCCAAGGACTGGCTCCGTCGCTAGTGACTTGTAGTACGCCGTGTTGCTCCAATCGGCGCTCGAACAACTCCTTGAACTCTGATCCCTGGTCTGAGAGAATCACACTGGGGAGGCCAAATGGTCTGATCCAAAGTTCTTCAAAGAGAGCCCAGGTGGCCCGAGAACTCGGAGATCCACCAGTGTAGTTCGTCAGCATGCCAACTTGCTGAAAGTTGGTCCCTTGGCAGATCACGTTCAAAAAGGCATGGGTCTTGTCCATGAAGGAAATGTAGAAGAAATCAATGCCCAAGTATTGGTTGAAAGAGAACGTGCGAGGAAATGTGACTTGCTTGTGTGGTATTGGTCTCTTCTGTCGGACACATTGCTCGCACTCGAACTGGTCCTGCACGTACTGCAAAATTGACTCTTTGGCCCCGGCGGCCTTGAGTGTCATGAGTAGCTGAGGTCGAGGGAGATGGCCAAGATTGGCATGAAGACGATGGAGTAGCTCTTTCTGATGTTGAGATATCGTGCCATCGGTCTTCTTCAACACAGGGCCGGGAGTCTGAGGGGCTGGCATTCCACTGGAAGGCACCCCGGACTCCTCGATCTCCGCGTCCAAGCCATCTTCAAGGTCAAAATCCGTGGCCAAAGTTTGAGAGCTTAGGGATGTTGGACTCAGCATCCCATTGACAAAGGCCTGAACCAAACCAGGAGGAAACTTTTGAGCTAGCAAAGGGAGCCCTCCTTGCAGAGGTAAATGCTGATGAGAATGGTCGCACTGCAACTTCGCCAGCTCAGCTATGATTCCTCCATGGTTTGAAATGACGCCAGTTCCCGTTCGCGAAAGCAGATTGTCTCTTACTGACAGACCAGCTGCACACTGGTCAAACCTTATAAGAAAAACTCCCGCTTGATCTCGGAGCCATGTCATGGCATGAGTGTTCCAGCTTGATGCTCCGTCTGGCTGTTCTATGTAGAAAAACCTTCCATGAAAGAGTTGGTACTCGGCTACCTCTATGCAAAAGAGCAACATGTCCATCCCTAGATCTTGAAGTTCTTTTGCAGTTTGTGGGTCCATTCGATTCCAGTTGCTGTTCATGATGACACTGAAAGGACGACACAGCGGTGTCATGCCTATGACATCGGGCTTCTGTTCCTTCACTACTTTCCAAAACTCTTGTCTGTGCTGATGATTCTCAAAATGCCATCCAGAGACTCGATCAAAACTGGGCGGCTCGGTCGTAGTGAAGCTGTCAGGAAGCTCTGTCGCCGCAGCGCAGATACGTGGGGGCGAGAAGAGCTCGCACACCTTGATGGGCTTGCGCAGTTCCATGGCGGCTACATGAAAAGAACTATCGCTACAGGGGCTCCTAAGCCCGAGAGGGCTAACAGTGCCTGCAAGAACCTGTGATAGCCTCAAAACTTCTTTTTCTTTACTTCCTACGTGGAGTCCTTGCGTCTCCTCCGCCTGTTCTTGGAGTTCTCGCGTCTCCCCCGCGTTATTTACTTTTTCTTGAGGTCCTTGCGTCCTCCCCGCGCTGTTGTCTTCTGTTTCTTGGGGTCTTGGCGTCCCCTCCGCACTACTTCCAGTTTCTTGGAGTCCTAGCGTCTCCGCCGCGCGCTGTGACAAAATGTCACGCTGTACATGCCTAGAAAAACTCGAATTCAAAAAATCTCCGCCTGCTTGAATGGATTTCTTTTGAGAGCTGGTGAGAAAAAACTCATGATCATCCCTGACATCCGAGTGATTGATGACAAAA
The DNA here is from genome assembly GCA_947184155.2 of Cladocopium goreaui. NCBI lineage: Eukaryota > Dinophyceae > Suessiales > Symbiodiniaceae > Cladocopium > Cladocopium goreaui. Next base: position 153,424 of record CAMXCT020000263.1, on the reverse strand, counting down.
CAACAATCAGCATTTTTCCAAATAAGATACACCGGATGGTCAGATGATGGATGCCACAGACAGGTGGTACTGTTCTGTACAACCGAATTTCCGCAAAAGGAAGCCTTGAAAGGACACACCAACCAGTGTGCTAATATCGGTGACTCATATCCTACCATGTCACTCAGGTTCTTCACTCCTGTTGCCACTGAGACACATGCTCCCAAGACGCGTTTGGATTCTCCATCGCCTCGTCCTCCATTTCTCCCAAGCCTGGCGCCATTGGCATCTGGTGCGGCTGAGGCTGGTAGCTCATGGCCATGCCCAATTGCTCCTGAAGGCGCAATTGGCCTTGGATCAGTGGCCCCAGGTGCTGTGCCAGGGACGACGTCAGGTCCTGAGTGTGCTGGGAGAGGGCTTGCTCCAGCTCCATGCGGGACATCGGCGTGTCCGCGCTTGAGCCGGCAGTGCTCCGGGCGGTCTGGGCCCGATCTCGAATTTGCTGGGTCGCCGCTGTGGTCATATGGCTGGCTGCTGGCGACTCTTTCTCGAACTTGGTCTGGGGTTGCCCGGCCCGTAGCGGTCGAAGCTCAATTGATTCCCGCATCGCAGGCATTTCTCCCACCTCCCATGCTGGTTTGCCCCCTTCGTACGCTGATCTTCCGGATGTTGACATTCCAAGGGGACCAAGGCTTGGGTATTGAGGTTGATGGAGAAGGTGCCCCGGTGCATCCTCAGCAGCTTGCCCACCAATTGGTACCAGCGAGCTTGTAGTGCTTCTCGATGGGCCTCGCTTCTGATCATGCGTCCAGCCATGAAGGGAGTCACGCTCCTTCGTCGCGATGGCTCCATGGGTCGAGGACAGGAGGGTGATACAGGTTATCAGGCCTCTCAGCATTGGGAAGCTGCGGACGAAGCGTGCGACTCTCTCTCGTCGCTTGCACTTCTCATGTTTGCAGCCTTCAAACCTGTGAGCAGCCTTGAATTCCTTGTCACTGATATGAGAACCTTCACCTATACCTTGCTTCAGCTGATCATGAAAAACTGACATGCATGAGCTAGTGAACTTCTCAGGACTGACATGAACATCGGAATTTACGTAAACAAGCAACGACTCTGAAAATTTGGCATCACGCGTTTCATTGATTACGTGTGACATGCTGCTTCCAATGGACATGATCTCTTTCTGCCGACACTGAAAAAACAAACCCCAGGGCCCTGAACATTCTTGAATTTGTGGAGGTGGTGACTGACTTCCTTCCCAAACAATGCACTTGATGGTGGGTTCTAACAAAATTGCGGGACTGTCGATCCCCTCATCGCACAAGCATGCCGCGAGATCAGCGGACGCAGGTAAGTTGAAAGCATCCTCGCTCAGCCCATACTTGTGAAGGACCTCTGGTGGAGGACAAAAGCTTCTGGCCTGCTGCACAACGTCGACCACTCTGTGGCCGGATTCAAGCCGAGTCATCTGAGACTTAGACGACAAACCCTTGAAGGCAATCTCGTTCGAGTCCGTGTCAATCACGGCCTTGGTGTGCTCCAGCAGCCCGATTGACAACAAGTGAGGAACATCCTCGGCCAGCACGGTGAGCTTGATAATGCCCGGCTTGCCACCCAGGAAGACGGGAGCCAGAGCAGTGAACAATGGCTTCGCATCGCCACCAATGCCAGATGCCGGGGGAGGAGCTTTCCTTAGCACAATGGCCCTCAGGCCCGCGGCAGCCAGGCGCTCTTGAAGTGCTCGAAAGGCCTTCTCCCCGATCAGGTCCTGAGCGGCTCCAGGATCGATGATGGCAAAACCCGGAGGAACCGTGAGGTAGCTGTCCAGGGAGTTGCCATAGTTGGCCAAAAAATGTTGTCTTGGCTCGCCAGAGGTGGGCCCGAGGTACGTGAAGGCGTTCAGTGGCCTCTCGACCTTGGGCTTGTACGGCTGAGTGCATTCGGCCTTCCAATGGCCGCGTTCTCCGCAGTTTGCGCATCTTGTGATCTTCTTGAGCTCGGCAATGTTTCTCTTCCGACGGCCAAGGCCGTCTGCTGTCCTTGCCGGTCTCGAAGAAGGGTCGTCGAAGTGCCTCCGGTCTTTTTTCATGGCATTCTTCAGCTGCTTGTTCTCACTCCAAGATCTCTTCCTCTTCTGCCAATCTCCCAGAAATGTCATGGCTCGGTCCTCGTCCAAGTCCATCTGCTGGATTGCGAAGAAGACATCAGAGACCTCCTCAGCGTTCAGGATGTCCTCATCGTCAAGGACCTCGTCGCCTTCCAGGACATAGCGGTCATCAGGCAGGTCGCGCTCCACGAACTCCTGGAAATAGGAATGGGGCTTGCCCTTGCAGATGGCCTCCTCGTCGATATCCATGATCTTGAGAGCTTTGCGCACCATGTCATAGCTGGAGTCTCCGCCAGTCAAGACGCGCAGACTCTGCAATCCCTGTCGGCTGAGGCCCGACTGCTCTTCCAACATGAAGCCCTTCAGCTCATCAGGAATGCTCAGGTACCTGGAGGCGGTGGAGAACTGGGCCTCACGCCGCAGGCTATATTGAGCCAGGGACTCATCACTTCTCCTTGTGCCTTCATACAGCGCAGCTCTCACACTCCTGCGCATCTCTGTAGACTCTTTTTCACCTGCGAGCACATCCAAGATGCCGAAGATGTGGGTCAAATAGTCTGGTCCTTGAAGCTGATGGTCTGGAACGTGCTCAAAATGAGACTGCAAATCCCAATCCATGCTTTTCAACAACTTCTCACTCCTTCTCCAGTACTTGACATCGGTGGAGGCATCCCACCGCAGAATCGCCTTTTTCCACAGGCGGTAGTGGGACCATCCAGACCAGGAGGGAGGATCACTAAAGTCTCCCCGGGAGCCTGAAGATGCGCCTTTCCACCAGGCATCACTACTCCATTGACTCCAAGGATCATGACGTCCTTCCCATGGGTCTGTTTGCTGTCGCCGAGCTCCTGAGTCTCCCATAGACTGCTGCATCTCGGCTGGAGCGGCCGTGGAGGCCCCAAGTTCGCAACTGGTGGAGTAGACTCCTCTGCTCCCCCAAGCATCATATTGCCAACCCCATCACCAGCTATTCCACTCTTCCCACTCCTCTGGAGTGTACTGCTGCGATCGCTCTCTCGTCTCAAGGTCCTCATCATCCCTTTCACCGCCCTGCTCTCTGACAAACTCATTGAGGTCAAGTGGTTCACCACCTTCCATCTTCAGAGAGCCAGGGCTCCGTCTACCACTGACAAACTCCAAGAGGCACGAAGGAGGCGCTTTTCCATTCACAAGCGGACTAGAGATGCAGGGCGGTGCTGGAGGATTCAAGGCTACAGTGGAAGGTACATGACAAGATCAGCATCAACAATTGCAGGCATGTTTCAACAGATGTTTCTCCAAGACTGGGCTTCAGGATGAATTTCACCCTGCTGAACTGACCATGGTAGTTGATCGGAAGTTTGGAATCATGCTCTTATTTAAGCTACCGCGGATCAGTCATTAACACAGCAACCAAACAATCATTTTTCAACAATACAACCTGATTGTCTTGGTGTTGAAGCTATCATGTGAGTAATTAACTCTTGGGTGATATTGTTGACACCTTTTCACAGTGAGTTCGCAGCGGATGCACAGTGTACCAAACTGAAACTGTGGGCAAAAAGAACGTTCAGTGATTCCAAAAAAATGTGGTAAACCATGGTAGTTACCCAATACAAAAAACCGGATCCCCAATACTGGTGGTCTCTCACCAAAACATCCAAAAGAAGGCACAGAGTTTATGGCAGTTCATTTACCACCATAAATAGTTTCTGCCTTTTGGGAATTTTGGGCCACTTTTTCACCATTCTTCACCATTTATGGTTTTTCAACCATCATTTTTCACCATTTATGGTGGATTTACCAGCATTTTTCAGGTGGATTTACCCGCCACCATGGCTTTTTGTGGGCCACGAGGGCCCTGCCTGTCTCTAGGAGGATGGCGACCTGTCATGGGGAAAACTGGTCATGGCAGGTTGGAGGGATTTTTCACATTCTTAAAGCATCTTTTGCTGGGGAAAAAATGTATTTATATATGATCCATATATCTGTTGGCCCCAAAAAAAACAAAGATTTTTTAGGAGTTTCTAGAGGAATTTTCTGGTAGTTTGCCTGTAGACACTTCAATGAAATCCCTGTTGTCCAAGGGGAAGACCGGTTGGCAGAGATCTGGTGATCCAGCATAAAACACCACTGATCTCATAGGGGATGTCTGCAAACTAGCGAAGACCCAATGATCAAATTATAATTTGACTGATTATTAAACTAGGAATACTAGGAATACACCAATTATCAAATACTTCTCACCTGTATTCCGCGACTGGTGTATCAAATACTTAATGTTCTTACACCCCTAAAATTTTCAATATGGAAGCCAACGAGAGGGAAATATCCATCTTCAGAATCCCATGTGCCAGGTTCTATGTCAAATTGTGTGGGTGTACAACTGGGTTGATGATCTGATAGTACTCGTGGGTTGACAAACTTGATGATAAGACATCACTTCTTCCTAGAAAAAAAGGTAAAGGCAATTGCTTGTGAATCAACCCTGACTATTAATTTGGATGGTTCCCTCTTAAAAAAATGTCAGGCCCCCAGTATGATGAAAAACTGGAGGCCTATTAACCCGCGGTTAAGGTTACCCCTTATCACATTGTTGGTTACCCTCTGGTAAACTAACATAACTATGGAAAATCACCATTTTTAATGGGAAAATCCACTATAAATGGCAATTTTCAATAGCTATGCAATAAATTACCAGAGGGTATATAGAAGATCCCCACCATATCCAAATCATATCGTCATTCATTCGCCATTCGATGATCTTCCCCGGTGCCATTGCAGCTAGCGCCTTAGCGCCTTGTGGCCCGGCGATGAGACTAATTTGATCCCTGCCAGGTTCACGAAATCACGAAATCTGGGGAACTTAACCCATGACGGATCCATTTAAGTGCTGCTATATATATATATATATGGTGTGTCCCATCAAGAAAAAAAACCCTTTGTCAATGTTAGCATTACCAGCACCAGCCGGATCCGTCATGGGTAAGCAACAAGAGGTATCAGTCGATTTTTTTTTAGGCTCTGAAGTCCAGTGCTTCATCTTGAGTGGACCATCGTAGATTGCTTCACCTCAAAACCTAATCGATAGTCATGCGTCCATGATCACTATCAAACCAAGTAATTACTTGGGGATACCAATCAATCACCAGCACTTGGACATACTTGGACTAGCGTTTTTGTGTTATAAGCAGTCGTCACAGGACCAAATACAGAATCCTTGCAAGCTGACTGATCCAAACCTAGAATTGACATCAATGTGTTTGTTGCCATAGTATTCTCCAAAAAACACATACCCCAAACCCTGAAACTGGGATGGGTGAGATTCTCGAGTTGTGACCAGTCTGGCCTGACGCATTCAGAGTTCACGCGTGTCCTTAGATCCAAAGCCATTTTGCGTTGTCAACAAAAATCAATGTTCGTATCGCCATAGGTTTTCTATGGTTCCAAACATTCCAATATGGAGGTTTCCTAAGTCATGGGGGTACCCCTAGTTCTCATCCATTTATAGATGGATTTTCCATTGTAAACTATCCAGCTATGGTTAATTTCCCCATGACTATGGAAACACTCCAATGTGAGAGTTGTGATAGATTGTACCAGTGAGTGAGGACAAATTACAAATTACCCTCTGGTAATTTAACATAGCTATTGAAAATTGCCATAGAAATAGTGGAATTACCCATTAAAAATAGTGATTTTCCATAGCAAACTGTTAGTTTACAAGATACAATGTTTTCTTGCAATGGCTTTCCGAGACCACCGAGAAAGTCATGAAACGACCTAGACGCTGGATTGTAAAAATCAATGGTTTCCTGCCAATGTTGCAAACTCGACGACCGGATTTTAGAATCGCTATACTTCGTTCAATGGTTTAGAACCACCATGTTGTTTCCTGCAGTTTTCTCAGTTTTTCAGAAACATGACCCCAGTGGAAAAACTGCTGCTAAACGTAGGGAATTTTCGGGAATGATCCATATATAATAACTAACTATTCATAATCATCCCAGCAACCCCCAGCAACCCATCCATTCCCTGCCACATCTGCCACCAAAAGTCATAGGAATGGGTCCGCTGGTGGACACCTCCCGACTCGCCGCCTTGGTCGGAAAAAGTCGGATGGCGCCATGGCTGGATGACTGTTGGGTTCAGCTGAGGCGTTTTCGGTTGGATTTGTCCAAAAAGTGAAAACCGTACTATCCGTTTTTGAAAGCTTGTGTGTTTCGTCTGATACACTGTTTTTTTTTAACACTGCGTTTAGTATAAAATAGTATAAATACAAGGGGAAGTTCCTTGAAAACTCCTCTTTGCAAGTGTGGTTTCATGTTGTTTCATGGATCGGAGGTGACGCGACGCCAACCCCGCCTTAGCACCGGCCTCAAAAGCTTGACCAGGGTAAAAAGCCTGGCCAACATCGACCAAATCTTGGATCTCCAAGACTTCGCATCTAAGGTCCACATCAGACATTTAGACGTTCAAAACATCAGACTTGAAAATCAAAGTTCCAAGATACCCTCTGGTAATTTAACAAAAAAATTATACAAAAAGCTATTGAAAATGGTGATTTAGTTCGTGGATTAACGGAGAGCCATGGTGATTTTCCAGCCTGAGGGCTCTCCATCCGGCTGATGTCCTGCGAGTTTCCCAATGGCTTCAGGTGTTGAAACCAGGGATTCTCTCTGATTTTCCCACTGGCTGAGCTTAGGACATGTACAGAACCTTGGACCACAGCCTGGGGCGCTGGTTCATCGCCAAGAAGGCGAAGAAAGGGGCCCTGGGGACTTGGAATCCAGTTTTTAGTGACTGGTTCAGTTGGTGAATTTTTTCGGGATGATTCAATGATATTGAACGTATGAAGTGATGCTTTTCTATCATGCAGTATCTCTCTCAAACCAACAAAAAATGCTCAGAGAACACTGGTACACATTCTGGATATATCATGATATATCTCAACTCAGAAATTTGACTTCAATCGGTATCTCCCACTACACATCAACTTGATCTGCATCGGTGGCCAGGTGACCAAAAGCAGGAAGGTCTCTTTCTTCGCATCGGTGATGGCAGTGTTTTCAGCTACCTGGCAGATTCCCTGCGAATGGGAGGAGTCTAACATGGTGGATTACCTCCGGACGAATTATATGAAGTCAACGTGCCAAGAAGTCCTTCGGCAATCTTTTGACAGCGGCACGCAAACATCAAAGCCAAACCTCTCGGAAAAAATGTTGGGCAACCCGACATATGAGAATTGCAACATCAATATTTGAAACTGCATCCAGATCCAATCATGTCTATAACTACAACAAAGAACATACTATTAGAAATGTCTAGCTGCACCTCCGAGATATGCATCTTCTGAAGGATCGCCGACTGCTGCGAAGCATTGAACCTGGGTTGAGCCAAGAATGGACATAAAAACCGCTCAAATGTCGGCAGGACAAATGCATAGGCAGTCAGCTCTGCAATCAACCCACAAAGAATTCCCTTTGCAAAAATGGGAAGAATCCAACAATCTAAGAATCCATCAAACATCCATTTATCATCATTTATACATCCATTTATACCAATTGAAAAACATCAATCAAACAGATCTAGAATGGCTTCAAGAACCCACAATTCCTCGTCTGAGACCATGGAATTGTCGCCCAGAAACTGCCCACAACTTTGGGAGCTTCTCAATGACTCCAAAATCAGCGACCTGTGCAAAAAACAGCCAGAGCCAAAGTCAGAAAGTCCATGAAAGTCCTCAAAAATGCCTGCAGCTCAAGCAATCTCCCAGGATTTTGGGGATCTGATGCATTTTTTCTTGGAGGAACCGCTGGGTTTTTTTGAACTTTGGCTTTCCATCTTGGCTTTCCATCTTGCGACCAGGGATGCCCCGGATGCCCCAAAGGCCCCTGTTAAGCAAGGACCTTGAGAGGTACACCATGAGGTCGGCGCCAACCACGGATTTCCTCGGGTCGATTGGGCCATGGCGGCCAATCCCAATATCCCAATGGGATATTATTTAATTGGCCAAAATATATCCCATTAGCCATGGCTGCCAATCCCCTATATGATGAAATCCCAATTTAATATCCCAATATATCCTATATGATGAAATCCCAATTTAATATCCCAATATATCCCAATATGATTTAATGATATTTAATCCCAATGCCGCCAATGCCCATGATTCGCAAGAATCCTAATGGGATATTCTGATCTTCTCTCCTTTGGATCATCCGATGCCAAGAGGCAAATTCTCCGCTTCGAGACGCAGCAATTCCGCCTTCGCACAGGGCAAAGGTCAAGATTCTGGCTACGGAAAATGGATCGAACATGGGATGATCTTGACATATCTTGACCTACATCAAGTATCATCAAGTACTATCTTTACTTACTACGGTCTGCCAAAAAAAAACAGCAAAAGATGCGGTCCAGTGGCCGAAACAAAACTATCCCATGCTTCATGTCTTGGAACTATGCAATCTATGCTGCAAGAAGGGTCTCAGTACTTTGCATGACACACCTCCAAATGTCATCAACATCTTTTCCAGGGTCAAACTAGAGACTCCAGCTGCATCATTTGCAAGTGACACCATAGAAATCCATAGAATATCTTCATATACAACATTGCCCGTGTCCAAGAATTAGAGATTTCACTGATTTCACACCAAAAAAAGACAAGATGTCAATCCATTTCAACCGATGCTATCTGGGTCAATTTCCATCAAAGCTTGGTGCCACTCCTCGGTGACCGCTGTGACGGTCGCAGATCTGGGTGCATGGTGCAGCAGCGCCCGCTCACCGAAAAAATCTCCTCGAGGCAGAGGTACCATGGAGCGGGTCAAAAAGGAGAAAATGGATGGGAAACTCTATGATTTCTATTGATTTCTCATATTTCTCCAAGTAAATCTAGATGAAACTATGCTTTCTCCAAGTAAATTAATAGATATAGAATTGATATAGAGATAACAGGGGATAACGGTTTCGTGAGTTGCCTGTGAACTTTCGTAGTGAAGATGGCTTGGTGACTTAGTGCAGATCAACCTCTTCGATCCCTGACATACTCAAGCTGCAAAGAACACTCAGCAGTTTAGTCTTGTTTGGGCTACCCGGCCTGGTAAACATACAAAAAGCTATTGAAAATGGCCCAGTCGAAATAGTGGATTTACCCATTAATAGCATGGTGATTTTCCATAGTTATGTTAGTCTTGTTTGGGCTACATCATTTTGACCTACGGACCGCCCGGGCCAGAGAAGCAATGAGAAACACGGAGGTTTCCCCCTTCGAGGGATGGCCTGGGCCAAGCTGTTTCTTGTTTTCTTCCACCTGTAGCGTACCTGGCGGGGCGAGTCCATAGGTCCCAGGGTAATGATGAGCCAGCCACAATTGATTCATGTTAACCAGCCACCAATGATACTAGGTGAAGAGAAACCACAATGAATTCCTGATTGATTCATGTTAACCCATGTGAATTAACCAAGGTAACTTTGAGAGAAACCATCCTCGTATCATATCCCACTTTTGAGACTTTAGTCAGTTAGTCCCAGCAAGAGTCTCTATTCCATCCAGCTGGAAAATACACCGCCCAAATTTGGGCGCACATCATGTTCGTTGGAAACCACCCACCGATTCATTGATGATATACCCACTATCCACTACAACCCAATTTTCCCCGAAAAATTGGTCATCAAAACCATACAATTTTGAATGTTTTCATGAAGGTTGTTGGCGATTTCACGACTTCTCACCACCACCCCAGCACCGAAATACCAGGATTGTTCAACGGCGCGGCAGTGGCGCCTGTTCGGATGAAGTAGAGAGCTGTTGAAAGCTCACCCTTCTCCACCACCTTCAGAGTTCGCAGAACATCTGCTACCCAACACAAAAGGGGATGTTGAGCAATTGTGAATTGGGGATGGGTCAAAACCCTGGTACCTAGTGAACCCCAAAATAGCTGGTAAATGGATGTTCATCCCACTAAAAATGGTATTAATAGGTATTGATCCATACCCAATTGGCGATTTCTATGGACTCAACCGAACCAGCTAAAAAAGTGGATATACTTTAAGAAATATGCTTTGTACTATATCCTACATGTAAGCGATTAAAAAACGATTTTGCCCTTGAAATCCTCCATAGATTCGGAACATCTTCACCATTGCTATCGCTTGCTTCATCCACTGGGACACTGGTGAACACCAGAATCTCACCGCTTAGAAGCCATCGGACGTTCAAATAACATCCAAAAATCATCACCGACCATTGGATTCCAACATATTCCAACCATTGGATTCCAACCACTATGATTCCATATTACTAATCTATGATTGGAATCCAGGAAAATTCATGATTAATAGATTGCATGAAAAAAATGCAATTACTTCTTATACTTCCATAATATTGGATTGCATCTATGATTCCATATTACTAATTGATACTTCTTGAAGCCTGTGGGATATTTTCAGCTTTGATCCGGCTTGATACGATACTCGTTCACCCCAAAACGCGCGGCCGCGCGGTTCAAATGCGGCCTTCTTCCCAGCCGGTACCTGATTCACCAGCAACAATTTACCCCAAATGGTGGATGTACCTATGGGGACATATCAACTCAATCACCTGCAGCTAATCTGGTCGGTGGTTTATCGCCACCCCTCTGAAAAATATGAGTCAGTTGGGATGATTCTTCCCAATATATGGAAAAGAAAATTCATGGTCCAAACCACCCACCAGTAATGATTGATATATTTACAAGTGTTGATCTAAAGTTAAAGGTGATCCGTAGCATCGACATGATGGGATCAAAACTATACAAGGTGATCCAAAAATATCCAAAATGTAAATCACCTGACTCACGGCCTTTCGGTGGGAAACTGCCAGTCAAAAGCACCATAAAAGATTGATTCCACATTGCGGAAGTTAAGTTTTCTCCTTACTTTTAGCGCCAATTTGGTCTGGTGGGCTCAACGAATCAAACTCATGAAAGTCAATTGGGATCATCATCACCTTTGTTGAGATGGAAAAGCGCATAAATATAATATATATATACATATTATCAATGTATACAGATAATGTTGTATTATGTATTATGCAAAACATAAACCACCAACAAGTAGTGTATACCCATCATTTCCCCCAGTCGGGCACTGTTTGCTCAGCAATGGCTGAACTCAGTAGTTCGATCTGTCTGGGTGGAAGGCCTTTGAACATGGACACGCAATCCTTGGCAGGTGATGCTGGAGAGGTAACCCTCGGGTGTCAAACATGGCTGGGAAATCCCCGAACTAAATGAAGGTTTATGATGGTTTATGACTGGGAAAATCATCTATAAACGGGGAGTTTTCCACATCTATGACTCTGTTAATTTACTGAAGGTTAATCCTCAGATCCAGTGAAGCATCTACACAAGCTCATGGTCGATGACGGCAGGAATCGTTTCTGTTGCAACCTGGGGTATATGCAATGATATGCATGCATGATTCTATAAAAGCTTCAAGTGATACCCTCTGGTACACAAACATAACTATGAAATCACCATGCTATTCATGGGAAAACTCACTATTTCTATGGCCATGATCATATGCCGTCCCCCATCCCACCGATGACCCGCTCAGATCCAATGGATTCCGCAGTCCGAGCTGCCAAGAGTTTCCGGTTTTGGTCGATGCGTTCCTGCGGCCAAAAGATCACAGAACGATCGTATCCAAGAGACAGGTGACAGATACCTACAAAAAGTATATCAGATCTAGATCATGGACACATGAAAGTCTATACATATTTATTTATACCTATAGTATGTATATATATATATAGATACATATATATATAATATATAATTATATATATATTCCTACATAACACATGGTAGTGAAGACGGGAGCTTGGAGATTCCATCATTGCCATCTCCGGCTCGGTCCCGCGTTCGGTCGGTGATCATCTGCTGGATCTTCTGTCCATCTGCGCCCCAGAGACCAGACTTGCTGACGGCAAAGACCGAGGAGGACCTGAGCGCCACAAGCGCCACATCGCCGTTAAGACACGGAGGGAAGTCACTGGGAGATGATCGAAGTTGATATGAAGAAATGCCCAGAAATGCTTAGTGGGTTTGGGAATTTGGAATGGTTTATACGTCACAATGCATAAGAAACTGGGAGATATTGAGACATACCCCAAGTCTTGCAAATCATTAATCCACTAGTAGTCTACCGTGGCAATGGCAATTCTAAATAGATGGTTCTCCTATGCAATCGGGGGGATGTTCCATTGCCGGAGAATTTTTGGATGCCAGTCACTGCCAGTCACCAATCAAAAAATCACTTCCTCCAAGCTGTTTTGAAGTGGGCATCAGCCGTGGCTTTCTACCAAAAAAGCTGTCACCATTTTACCGGGCACGCTGTAACCGGGCCACTGTGGCTGCTTCATGAGGAAGTTCCAGCCGAAAGTACATCCACGGCCCTCAGTGGGTGGTGCCCGACTTAGCCATGTTGGAGTCGCTGAATGTCGGGGTTATGGTAGATCTACCCGGCCTGGTAAACATACAAAAAACGATGGAAAATCACCATTTTCAATGGATAAATCCACGAACTAAATCACCATTTTCAATAGCTATGTTACAGTAAATATTGTTAAATTACCAGAGGGTATCCACAGTCGGGTTTATAAACCAACTTACAACAGGTGGGGTACCACCCGGCATCTAGAGACATCCACTGATGATCATATTTTGAAGCTGTCCCTGCGGAAAACCTCCTTCACCAATTTTGCTTCACATGTCCAAAAATGACTGACTGATGATTCAACGGTGTATATATAAATCATATTAATGCATGGCCGCACACAAAGTCAAAGTCTTAAGCTACTCTGGACTTTTTGTATCTGCGGCTGACTATCGGTGAAGATATATCTGTGTTCTTTTCAGGGCCTAACCGTTCTTTTCTGTTCTTTTCTTACATTGTAAATGAGATATATCCTGTCCTTGTTCTTTTCTGTTGTTGCCTCACCGTTCTGAAATCTAAGAACGTGAAGAGGAAAGGTTTGGAAAATCGCGTCCAAGTGCAGGTAGGTCAACAGCCTACCTGTCGTGCAAACACAAATCGACTACCATAGTCTATTTGGAGATGTTCATTCATCTACTACCTAATATGTGGGAAAGTGTTGATTTGTATTGGTCTCCAAAAAAGATATAGAAACGTGAGTTGCCATCAAAGTACTAGGGAATCACTTAGTCCATCTCCTTGAACAATGGATTGGTTTCAGGGAAAGTCTTAACCAGAAACCATTGTTTTTGCCCCCGCATTTCCCCAAATACTGGGACCCATTCTCCACGCCGACCTTTTTCCGTAGAGGCATCATGGTTTGACAAGGCGCCAAGGTAGCCACAGATGCACCATCAATCCTCACCTCGTAGTGTGGCTGGTATCTCTGGTTATTGATTGGGCATTTTTTTCATGACATGGAAGTTTCTCAAACTTGGGGGCCCACCAAACCAAAGATATCAAAGATGCTCTTTCTGTTGGTTTCTGCTCAATCGGCTAGGATCATCTTGCCTTGATCGACACTGGACCCCTTGTGTTATGCTTTTCTACCCTCTTCGAGGTCTTCTTTCGCGCCTCAAAGCTCCCATTGTCGACCACAAAGATGTAGCCGCTAGCGCCGCCCACACCATCTGAGCGTTGATAGTGGCCCACCCAACTGGAGGATCCCAAGGATGGCTTCGGATATCTTAGGATCTTCAAGTTGCTGAACTTCATGGTGAAATTCATGGAATTCCACCTGTCCTAAACCCAGGGACCCAAGGGACCCAGGAAGGGACCCAGGAAGGGACCCAGGAAGGGACCCAGGAAGGGACCCAGGAAGGGACAGCAAGAGCTTCCTACTCAAAATCTTAAAAATCTGATTTCAGATTGAAATGGATCTGGGTCGAACATAGGGTACCAACTTGGCCCACAAAATAACTCATTGTTAGTATCAAACCCATCCATTTTGAGGGTCAATAATTCTGAATGGTTACTAAGAATGACCTACCTATCCATAACAACCAAGCACTAATTGTTGAGTCATATATCTACCCTCTGGTAAACTAACATAACTATGGAAACATCAACAGTTTTAGTATGCAAATCATCCATAAATGGGGACTTTCAATAGCTCTGTTGGTTTACCGAAGAGTATATCAAAAATGGATCATTCAATTCAATGGCTGCTTGAAGCGTCAGTTGATCTACATCCAGGACACCTTCATCGTCGGAGCCATCTGAACCATCCTTGGTAAGCAGGATTTCTGGGCACACTTTATCCACAGAGAACCTTCTATCTCAATATTGTTACTAAGTTACTGTAAAGCAATACAAAACCACCCATATCTTTAAGGTTAATACTACCCATAGAAACAGTAACTTGATGTAAATTTGGGAACACTACGATGAATGTCGCTTAGTTTTGGGTCATTTCTCCTTGTTCATCGAACCACAGATGCTGAGGAAAAAACCAGAACCGTAGCGCCATAGCTGCGATTTACCATAAAATTTACCCAGCTCAGCCAGGCATCAAATTCGTAGTACTCCATCATGCTCACAATCCTGAAATGGCGCCAGGCATCACACATCAGCCGTGCTTTCGGTATTTATATACCGGTGGTTTATACCGGTGGTTTCACCCAGCGAAATTCGATGGAGTGTTCACCTGATGAATTTGTGTACTTTATAGTTTTGACAGATTCTGACAGATAGGGGGAACAGTTCACTTTGTTTGTTCCTTTCTGAGCATTTGGAGATGCCAAAGTGTCCCATGTTGCCAGGCATGCAGCTCCTTTTCTGGCCCTCAAACCTCCACAAAAGCATGGCCAAGTGCTTGCTGTGGATCAAGATAGCTGGTGGATGTCAACCCAACTGATTTACATATAATAAGCTATCAATCAACTGACATATGATCATAATCATTCATAATCCCCATTTACCAGATTCATTGGGGAGGACCTGCTATATTTCCATCTATTTACCATACAGTGGATGGAAGAAATCCTGCACCAGTTGGTGGTTTATACCACTATATTTATAGGGTTTCAACCATCCAAGGTGGTGCAGGATTTCGCAACCATCCACAGTAGCTTTTGAACAATCCCAAGATAGCTTTTGAATACTTTTGAATTCATTTACCAGAGGTTTTGAACCTATTTACCCTCTGGTAATTTGTTACATAGCTATTGAAAATGACCATTTATAGTGGATTTTCCCATTGAAAATGGTGATTTCCCATAGCTATTGTTAGTTTATCAGAGGGTACCATAGCTTTTGAACCCACCAACTTTGTCCAAGGTTCTGTTGCAGATCCGCCTCATTGAGCTGCGCTTGGCCGCTCCCCGGATCTCTGCTCCTGCGAAAAATCCCCGGTGAAGTCCCAGTGGGTGGCAACGGAAGAATCAAAAAAAATAGAAAAAACCTATAGAAATAATGGTAGATTCTGGTAGATTGTAGTAGATTATGCTATAGATTAGATATAGTAGATTGTATCAGATTGTGGTAGATTGCTCAGTACTTCCCTGTTTTTTTTTTGGTTAGAAATGGCAACTCCAGTCTGACATCAAAACCCACCGCAGATCCAACATGCCAAGCGACAAGGACTCCACCAGGAATTTCTCCACCTCCGGCGTCTTGTTGCCTGACAGTTCAGTGACCAGGGCCCGGAGCGTTGGACGGAAAATGATGGAAAATGATGGAAAATCATGGAAAATGATGGAAAATGATGGAAATACCTGACCAAAAAGTAGAAAATGTGTAATGTGGGTAAAACATGGTAAAACATGGTAAAAAATCATAAACCACCCATTTAGGATTGGTTTATACCACCTATCTATGGTGATTTGGGTGATGGTTTATCATTGTTTTACCCAGATTGATATGTCCAGGTTCATATGTGGATTGACTGATTCCGTTGGCAAACAGTGCATATCAGAAATCCGTTGCACCATTTCAGATGTATTGCTGAGATCACCCCTGGCGCAGCGCCTATCTTTCTTCTGGTTTGAAGTCGCCTGGAACCTGCTCGGGCCATGGCTGCGATCTCACAACACAAAGGTTTGTCATGGCCGAAGAATGTTCCATGCGCTTGAACATGCTGGGTTCATATTGAGTTTAATCACCATGACCATGGTATCTATGAATGGTAGTCAGCATCAGAAACTGAATGGTGATATTGTAAATGATGAGCTCATATTCAGTTTAATCACCATGCATGACCCATATCCACGGCGTGAATTCCCAGTTCTCAAACATCATTTACATTCCGCCCCTTCCAACTAATACAGTTCCTCCCAAATAGGCGGTTGGAAGACAATTATTTCCTCTAAAAAGTAATGATTATCAGGGTCAGACTCTTTGTTGGGAACATATATATATATATATATCCAATTGACCCAATGAAAATTTGTCAGATTCATTATTGCTAAACCATCATTGCTAAACATTTTTGTTCATCAACCAATATGACCATCATTGAAAACTCATCATTCCAAACATGATTTTCTCATGGATACCATCTGGTAAACTAACATAACTATGGAAAATCACCATTTTAATTGGGTAAATCAACTATAAATGGCCATTTTCAATAGCTATGTAACAAATTACCAGAGGGTAAACCCATCATTTCCACCATGTTTTCACCACCCGCGAGGCCAACCATCAACCATCAACCATCGGCCTTGAGGAGTGGACTGCGGCCGCAAACTCATGGTTGGCATGAGCTGGTTGTGGCGCCCTGCCGAAAAAGGGGGAGGGTCAGTATCAGTAACCAAAATTGGATGTTGAAAACAAAACATGGATACAAAAAAATAGGAGGTTGAAGTTTGACTCGTGTGCCCCATGAAAATATAACTTAAATGATACATATGTATATATATATATATTATTATATATATATGTGACGTTGAAGTTTGACCAATTTCGATCAATGAAAACTATGGACCTACCTGATCTTAACCATGGAAAAAGCATGAGACTTGAAGGCACTAAAATGACAGTCAAACATACTCAAACCACGCGGCTTTGCCTGGTAATTTCAGGATGAGACTATCACAACTTTTTTAGGGGTCAGCGCTCCAACAATACGTAGTAAAATCCTGAATGATAGTTACACAATGTTCCATAGTTCCATACTATATATATATATATACATCTAATTTTTGTTCTCAAATAATCTCAAATTCGTCTCCCAAATGTCAGAATGTTACTAGATTTACTAGTCAACAACAAGAATATTGAGCAAGTAATTGGATGTACAGTACTCAAGAATGAGGAACCCCCAGGTAAAAAAACAGCAGTCTCCACCTGGCAGATCTAACCACGAGCATAAAACAGTCTCCAAACAACTTTGGCATTCCCCCAACGATATGAAACTGAATTGAGGGGGAAAATCCAGAACAGCTAAATCAGACTTCTGAGTTTCTTCGAAATAAAATCACACCAGGAACGCCAATTCTCTTGGGATGTCCACACCGAAGTTCAAATTGATCTATATTGGGTTTGTCCAAAAACCGTTTTTATGCCAAACCCTCATGGTTGATCATCTCCCAATATAAAAATGCGGTAAATTATATATGGGTACCCTCTGGTAATTTGTTACATAGCTATTGAAAATCACCATAGAAATAGTGGATTTTCCCATTAATAGCATGGTGATTTCCCATAGTTTTTTGTAAACGTTTACCAGAGGGTATACAGCAAAGGATAGCAAAGGATAGCAGTCCATGGAGTTAACAAGTCCATGTGATAATCATCGAGAAAATGGTGGTATACCTACCCCCCTGAAGAATCTGAAAGTCAAATTGGATCATCCCAACTATTGGGGAAATTGGGGAACATAACATTCATGTTCCAGTCACCACCAACCAGTCATGTACTTGAGCCATGTGATAATCATGTACCCTCTGCTAAACGTTTACATAGCGAACTGGAAAATCACCATGCTATTAATGGGAAAATCAACTATTTCGACTGGGCCATGTTCAATAGCAAACTGTTTGTTTACCAGGCCGGGTACTTGAGCCATTGGAGTACCCAGTCGTCATCAGTCCCTTGGCCCGCACCTTGTTCCTTCGGTTTCTCAGACTTCTCTTCACCCTGGCGGAACTCCCAAGGCTGGTGGCACCCAGACATCCCTTTATCAACATCGTTCAAAAACCATCAGTTTTCAATATTACACAATATTACACATCAAATCCACAGACATTTTAAATGTTTTGTTGTATTAGTTCATTGCATCAAATCCATACCCTCTGGTAATTTCTTACATAGCTATTGATAGCATGGTGATTTAGAAATTTACTTCGTGGATTTACCCATTGATAGCATGATGGATCTTTCCATAGTTATGTAAACGTTTATCAAATCCATAACCATATTTTCACATAACTGTTGATAATATGTTTTCAATAATCCATCAGTTCATTGCATCAAATCAAAAAAAAACATGTTTTTTTCACATCTTTTCCATACGCGGCCTTTAATACCTTGAATGATGCGCCCAGAAACCAACCGCGCCTGACCGGGGGTCCCGGATTCACCTGAAACTCAGAGCGCAGCAGTTAGGGCCACGAGTCATCCCTTGAGGGATTTTGCCAGCGATGAATGGGAGAAAACACGATTTTATGAGCAATGATATGATATTATATGGGATTTTATGGGATATTTATGGTGATTATCCTTTATGATGGTAATGGACTTAGTATACTTAGTGACTTAGTCACTTTTTGTTGTGCTTATATGATATTATGAAATACTTAGGGACATTAGTGATATGGATATTTCATAATGGTGGTTATAATGACGTCATGAACATATTCATACCAGCAAAACCACCCAGCAATTTCTGATGTGGCTGCCGGCTGCCTTGACATGTGAAAAACAGCTGCCCGCCTGTGCGGATGGTTGAAGTCATAGTAGCACACCTCAACCGCGAGAAATGCAGGAGGGAAGATCAAAATAAAGATCCAGGGGGTTAGCCATGTACAAAATGCTTGCCTATGATATGTCTTAAACTGAACATAGTGGCCATTTATTGGAATGATTCCCCATTTGGGCGTCATTCTTGGCAGTTAACCCCGCAGTTTTCATGTTAAAACCTCATTCTTCATGTTTTTTTACACAACCAAAACCCCATATCTCATCATTTGTGTATAGTTAAATAATGTTTTCGATATAGATAAATCATGTTGGCCCCCAATTTTTCATGAGATCATGCGGTCCATGTCCATGGCTTTGCACCTCTGTGGAGGTGGACCTGGCATTGCAGCTCCACGAGCTACGGGAGCTTGCATACCTGGGACGCTTCTGGGGAAACCTGAGGTATGCTACTGAACTGAGGTAAAATGGAGGATTTAAACAAATCCGAAGCATGTTTTTTTGACCTTAAAATGTAGAAAAACTGAGAGAACATAGAAGAACTGATGGATTGTTTTCGGGTTTTTCCATGTTGTTTTGCATCAGTTGCCGTGGTTTTCTAAAAATAATGTCGCCCTCAACCAGATGTGGGAAGGAATCCAAGAATACAGTTGCAGAGAGACATGATGTTTTCTTATAAGATCACAAATCACAAAGTACTCATAATACAAATGTCTGTGAAGTTTCTACCTGTTTGTCTACCATGTTTTTTGAGAGTGTTTTTGATCATCCGAACTCTCCGTTTCATTCTCGCCAAGAATCATCAAGGATTTGATGATATGTCACTCTTGAACCATCCTGCAAATTGAAAAATTGAATCGTTATTGGAAAAACATGAATGATTGAATGATCCTCAAAAAATATAACGATCATTAACATTAATTGGAACTATCCTGACTTGGAATAGTTCCTCAAAAAATGATCGTTCTGTAACTGGAACATATTGTGGAACTATCCTATCTATCCTGAATTTCGCAGTGCAGAACTATGCAGAACTGCCGATATCGGACGATCCAATCCCCACGTAGGATTGACAGGATGAACTAACCTAATCTATCCAATGCCAGCAAAAAATAAAAGCGGCCAATTTGGAAATTCATGTTCTATACAACAAGCCTATTTGGGCCAATGTGTTTTGTCCTCAAAATTGCCACATATTTGTTGGATTGAATCCTTGTTGGATACCACATATTTGTTGGTTTCTGAAATCACTAACTGATATCGAAAATATCCTAAGATTGGCTATGTAAAAATATCTACCATCAACCATCATCAACCACTGCTAGCTTAAGTCTAATTGATATATCTCCCATGTTCAGAGATTGCCCTTTATTCAACATCAACAAAACAACAATCAATCAGTATATCATCATGAATAAAACCATATTATATATATATAAAGACTCAAAGGGCCGCACTTTTTATACTGCTCTGCAAGACCGAGTTTGTCAAATTAGAAAATTGAAAACTTGAAAATTGTAGGAAAAACTGTCCCCCCCCATGGAGCATTTTTGCGGGCACCCATGCCCAATACCCCCAAGGCAACCCGGCCAAACCCTAGGTTCACCTTGGCCAAGGTATTTAGGGTCACCCCAGTGCCCGGCCAAACCCAAAGGCAACTGGGGACCTTCACCCTGTTTCAGCACTTTCCTGTGCTTTCTTATGCTCCTTTTTTGTCTTTTCCAACGTCCCCTTTTCTGCGAAGAAATCTTCGTAAGCTCAAGCTTTGGTGGAGAGGGCCAAATACGCTTGAGACTTGTCCTCAAATCTGATCCAAAGAATCATGTGGTTTTAGAAAAGATCTAACTAGGACATGACGCTTAGACGGAATATGTGGCTTCGCCACGTTCGCAAGCAATAATGTGAACATTTCAGGTTCATGGTTTTGTCTCCTCTGTTGGGATTGTTGCCCTACCTTAAGGCCAACGTGCATCCTTTAGAAGATTGGCTTTCCTTGTAATGACAGCCCAGACGCAAAGGCCCATAAACGTGGGACACCAATATTTTGTGAGACCGCACACGGTTCCCTGCAAAGAGGGTAATATTGTAAATCGGCCATATGAATAGGAGATGGCGTCACCAACCCTTCCCGCAGATATTGGTTTCGGCCGTGCAACAAAAACTTTATTGAAGCGATTAGCATTAAAAGTTTTCACCTTTAGCCGTCAAATTGCTGAAAAAAAATCTGATCTAGCTTTGGCAGAAAAATCCCTGCTGCGGCTGGCGGATCACTTGCCTCCGTGCCAGCCCGTGAATAGAAAGTAACTAAACTTGCTTCTCAGAACTTTCCCACTTATTTTGTGAGCGTCACTGACAGTCTGAGCTCCTGCGACATGTTGCACGTAACAAATATGGATCTGCTAAGCAGATGCAACGGCCACCAGGCTTCACACTAACAAGACACTCACAATGGCATGCTCCAATGCCAGGACAACAGCCATGTAGCAATCATGCAGTTCTGGCTGGCGTAACGCATCTTACAAAGGGGAAGCGTACGTTTCACGCGTGCTCCCATCTGCCTCAGTACGATGCCAGCGCGCCGCCTGAGGGCTTCCAAAACAGCTCAGGAAAACACTTCCAAGCAACACTTGATGTGACAAGCATGTCTCCAGTTGGAGACCTATCAGTCGTCACACCGATAAAGTGATAAAACAAATGCTACAAAAACATTGCTCCACATGCATATAAAGCCTGCAAGTGGACGCCATAAACGCCACGCGTAGAAATTCTCCGAACTTTTTCCGGCCTTCACCGTCCTCTGGGACTATCATGCTCTACCCGTGACTCAAGCCTTGCAACTACAAGGGGCATAAGCGACAGCCATGTTGCACTGATGCAAGCCCTGCAGATGTATTTTTAAAACGGGAGACTTCCGCTTCGCGTCCTCTCCCAAATGACAAAGCCCATAATGCCCAGACATGTTGCGATGATTCACCCCTGGCTGGATTAGTGTATCATGGAAGCGGGAGATTTCCGTTTCACGTCTTCTCCCAGATGAGCTTCCGCCATAAAGTCACAATTATCATAAAGAACAGCCGTGTCGCGATGATGCAAGCCCTGGCTGGTTTTAAAAATCTGAGAAGTGTGTAAAATCCAGTGTCACGCACTCTCTCACATCACAAAGGCCATAGCATGCCATAGCCAACGGCCATGCTGCAATGATGCAGCATGGCTGGGTTGATGTAACTTAAAAACGGGAGATTTCTGTTTCTCGTCAGCCCCCGGATCAAAAAAGACACAACTAACAGCCATCTTGCAATGATGCCAGCCCTGGATGGCTTGATGTATCTTACAAAACGAGAGTTTACCGTTTCACGTCAGCTCCCACATCACAAAAGACATAACCAACAGCCATGTTGCAATGATGCAAGCCCTGGCTGGTTTGATGTATCTTAAAAACGGGAGATTATCGTTTCACGTCAGCTCCCAAATCACAAAAGACATAACCAACAGCCATGTTGCCATGATGCAAGCTCTGGCTGGTTTTGCTGATCACAAAGGCCGTAATCAACAGCCATGTTGCGATGATGCCAGCCCTGTTTGGGCTGATGTATCTTAAAAACAGGAGATGATCGTTTCACGTCAGCTCCCAAATCACAAAAGATATAACCAACAGCCATGTTGCAATAATGCAAGCTCTGGCTGGTTTTGCGGATCACAAAGGCCGCAATCAACAGCCATGTTGCGATGATGCAAGCCCTGTTTGGGCTGATGTATCTTAAAAACGGGAGATTATCGTTTCACGTCAGCTCCCAAATCACAAAAGACATAACCAACAGCCATGTTGCAATGATGCAAGCTCTGGCTGGTTTTGCGGATCACAAAGGCAATAATCAACAGCCAGGTTGCGATGGTGCAAGCCCTGGTTGGGTTATGTATCTTAAAAACGGGAGATGATCGTTTCACGTCAGCTCCCAAATCACAAAAGACATAACCAACAGCCATGTTGCAATGATGCAAGCTCTGGCTGGTTTTGCGGATCACAAAGGCCGTAATCAACAGCCATGTTGCGATGATGCAAGCCCTGTTTGGGCTGATGTATCTTAAAAACGGGAGATGATCGTTTCACGTCAGCTCCCAAATCACAAAAGACATAACCAACAGCCATGTTGCAATGATGCAAGCTCTGGCTGTTTTTGCGGATCACAAAGGCCGTAATCAACAGCCAGGTTGCGATGATGCAAGCCCTGTTTGGGCTGATGTATCTTAAAAACGGGAGATGATCGTTTCACGTCAGCTCCCAGATCACAAAAACATAACCAACAGCCATCTTGCAATGATGCAAGCCCTGGTTGGTTTGCTGTATCTTAAAAAAAGGGGGTGGAAATTACCGATTCACGCCCACTCCCAAATCGCAACAGATATAGCCAACAGCCATGTTGCACTGATGCAAGCCCTGGCTGGTTTGATTTTTAAAACCGAGAGGTTTCTGTTTCACGTCGGCTCCCAGGCCACAAAAGACATAACCGACAGCCATGTTGCAAAGATGCAAGCCCTGGCTGGGTTGATGTAAATCAAAAACGGGAGATTTCTGTTTCACGTCAGCTCCCAGAGCACTAAAGACATACCCAACAGCCATGTGGCAAAGACGCAGGCCCTGGCTGGGTTGATGTCTATCAAGAACAGAGAAATTAGTTTCACGTCTTCTCCTGCTAAGTTGAGGCCGCAGGCTACACCTTCTCAACTACGCACACCGCAGTATTCTACAGCCCTATATACATATGGGGATGCTATTGTATACTGGTGAAACAAGCAGTGGTCATTTCCAAGGCCAGAACCAGAATCCCTGTAGAGCATGTGTAACCATGTTGCAGCGATGGCCACCTGGGCTGATGAGCGCATCTTGGAACGGGAGAAGAACGTTTCACACCTTCTCCCCGCGCTAGTAGGTTACAAGGACTCCACGCGGCGTTAGAAGCCATGTTGGAAATTCACGCTGCACTGATGATGCAAACAGTGGCAATCACCGAGCTCATAGCCAAAAGCTACGTTGCAGTGATGCGAGCACTAGCCGATTCTTACCAACAGGATATTTACACGCCACGCCTTCTCCTGAAGAAATTGATCCCCATCAAGACAAAGCAAAGCCTTACAAACATTTTCAACTACGAACGCTCCAGCCTGGAGCCCCCTATTTTACTGCTATGCTACACAGATACGACAAGCACGAGCGATTGCCAAGGCAAACCAACATTCTTGTTCCAGTGATTCCAGCCTTGGTTGACTAGCGCTCTTGGAAGCGGGAGATGAACGCCGCACGCCTTCTCGCAAGAACAATGCTCCATACACAGACAAAGGCTGCAGTTATACAATTGGCTGTAGTGGAGGCTCGCTTAAACAAACGCGGCTCTAGAATCCCATTTGCCTGCCATGCTGCATTGGAGATGCAAGCATTGACAGCCACAAAGGCTAAAAACCACAGCAACGTTGCAATATTGCAAGCCGTGGCTGGGGAAATGTTAAAATCGAGAGATATACGACTCCTTGTCTTCTCGTGAAGGAAATAGAGCACATCCGGCGAAATCTGCCGCCAAGAGGTCGCAACAAACACCAACCAAAACCACCAGCTGAGGTCCCCGTACTGCAAGCCCAGGCTGTGCAAACGTTTCCCTTAAAAAAGGAAATTAAACAAAAACATATTAGCAAGCATCATACGCCTACCGTCTTCTCCCAAAGAAATAGCTCCAGATACAGTCAACATCTGCTGCGAAGTTGTCACGAATGCCCCCACACTATACAAGACAAAAAGGGGGAACCTATACCAAGCACACTGCAACTTCAACAGCCCTGTTGGCCCGCGAAGCTACATTGGTGATTTAAAAGTAATGTCCACACTGCAAAGATACCAGCTTCCGCTTGCCGAATGTACCTGACAGATGGCTAAGCAAAAATCTACATACTACCTCACGCGCATACTCCCAAAGGCATTGGCCTCTACACAATATCGCCGCCAAAGCCCATTGCTGCGTTGATGCAACAGTCCGCCGGCTAAACAGTGCAGCTTCTAAAGCCTTTTCCGACTCATCTGCTGCACTTGTGATACAAGCACTAGTGGTCACCCAGGCTGTCATGAGAAGCAGCATTTTTGTTGGAGTGATACAAGCTGCAGCGGGCTAAACGAGAATTAAACATTTCACAGCCACGTCTTTGCCCAAAGACAGTGGCCGATGTAGGTATGAATTCTGCTGCTAAGTTGGCCTAGCAGCCATCAGACTACACGACTACATAATCCGGAGTTACTATGCTAATTGCGCTGCAACTCCCCCACTGCACGGGTAATGCCATGAATCATGACCACCAGACAAGTTTCAGTGCTGCAAACCCTGGCTGGCTAAACGTGTCTTACAAACAGGAGATATGCGTTTCACGTCTTAACCGCGAAAAAGTTGTCTAAACAAACAAATGCTGCTGCTAAGTCGGTGCAACAGCCAGTAGACAAAACCCTCCGCACCTTCGACACAAACCACAGGGTAATTTCCATTTTACGCTCCCTTCTTGTGGAGGAAGCGCAGGAGCCACATTCTCCCAACGGATCAACTGTGCTGTTAGTACTCTCACCTTTCGTCCTGAAAAAACATGCCCCCACGAGGGAGCCGCAGTGGTGCTTTTCCATGAGCTAACACGCTCGAGGTCATCCAAAAAATCCTGAATGACCAAGCTTTGATACTCAGAAGCTTTTACCGGTCCCTCCAATCCATCACCATTGAGAGATTTAAGGGACCAACTAAAACACCGCAAAACCCTTTTAATCCGGGATGATTTGTTGGGGAAAAGGCAGGCTATGCAGCAGGAGGACGGGGGCAGAGGAGAAAGTCTGCCCGTGGTCAAGGCCTTGCAAGAGCGTCAAAAAAGAAAATATCGTCCAACCTGCTTCCAAGCCAGATTAAAATATTCCCGTCAAACTTGATCAACCCCTGAATCCACTTCGTTTTCCTGGCTCTCAACTCGGCCCATGCCTGAGTGTTCTGCCGCGGTGTCTTCCGACCTATCCAAGCCTTCTGTACAAACGGATCCCTTCGACTCAGTGGCAGCTGAATCGCCGCATTGGAAAATTCAGAGTCAAGCAACGTCTATCTCAGTACACCTTGTCGCCGTCTTCTTCCCGCCTGCTTCCTTTCCATAACCGCCGTTTTCCTTGGATAATCTCCTCTATCTGAAACCTCTGGCTGCCTCTGGATATCTCTTCCTTCTTCTTTTCTCGACCTCTCTGACCCCCTGGGGCCCTCATATTGGTCAACCTCTTTGCCGTCCATCTTCTGTGCTCCTCCGCTCAGGAGCTCTTCTTGTTGTCTGCCTCTTTTGCCTTTCCTCCAGTCACTCTCCTCCGCCAAGGATTGCCCTGCTTTGTACTGTGCTGCTGTCTCCTCCTCTGAAGCTGCTCTCCCAACTCCTTGTCGTGAAAGTCAGCTGCGTGAAAGTCAGCTGAGGGGCGTCTCCTCACGCTCGCAGCACTTCTACTTAGGGCCTTTTCACAGGCAGCCGGTGGGATCATCCACGTCTCTTAGCCTCTCTTTCTGCCTTCCTGGCAGGATCTAGTCCAAATTGTAAGATGTCTGCTTGCCTCTCTCTTCGGACCACGCCCTTTGACTTTGAACCTCCAGGGGGCACCCAACCAGGAGGAGGACCTTGAGGTTCAGGCGGTCGGAAACCTCTTGGGGGATGGCGAGGCTCAGCTGGCCTTGCGTGTAAACTCCAACAGCCAGGTGGGGGCTCCTCAGGTCCCGGCCTAGCGTCTTCCAGCAGCTCTTTCCTTTGCTCTATCAGCCTCAACCTACTAGACCTGCTTGGAGTGGCTGGTCGGGGATGACGACCTTCTTTGCTATCTCGGCCTTCGGGAGCAGCTACTCCTTCAACCACGCTGGTGGCTTTGCTCCGCTCCTCTTTGACTGATGTAGCACCTTTCTCAGACGAAGAACGAACTGTCCTCTGATGACTCTGTGGGGACACCTGGTGGTCAACTGGGCGAGCTCCTGTAGAGACGACTGGGCTCTGTGGGGATTTGTGTCTACGGCGACGGCGACTCCTTGACTCTTCTCTTCTCCTCTCCTTGTCTGTCTTCTTGGCTGGCCTTGCCTCTTCTGATTCTCCCTCGCGGCTCCTCTTTCTACGTTCTCTTCTCTCTCTGTCTCCTCCTCTGGAACTCCCTCTTACGGGAGCAAGGTCTTGATTGTGCTTATCCTCAGCTCCTTGCTGGCTGCCCCCTGCCAAAGGCTGCCACAAGGAAAGGCGATGCGCCTCGCGGTAGTCCACAAGCTCTTCAAAGGCTGCGCGCAGCAACCCAAGGGCTTTGGCCTGGAAGGACACGCTCTCGTGCCCCAGATGCACTTCTTCGCCCAGCCGCCTCCAAGTCAGGCAGAGCTGACAGGGGCAAGTGAGCCGGGATCCGAGTGGTCCTGGCCCACTCATCAAACGCTAAGCCAAAGCTGCGGCATAAAACGCATTGACCCTTTTCATCTTTAACAACGGGGGCGTTTACCCATATACAAAAGCAGTATATATACATACATATCCCCATATAATATGGTATATGCATTGCCAATCTTAGATACCCTGCAAAAAATTGAAAATTCTTTGCTGGTGAACGTAGATATTCCCATTAATACCAAAAGACGAGTTAGGATTATTTGGTATCCATGTAAGATTGACCTAGTATGCCTATGATTTCCCATTAGTTGCTTTGAAGCCTCCATTGTTTGGGCTCGTTGCTGGATGGGCTCTGCAGCTTCGTTGGGCTCAGGTGTTTGGGTGACGCCTTCGCTGTCGTCGGCGCCTGGCTGGAAAGTCCCCGAGTCCCCGAGTCCGAACTACGGAGGTTTCATGCGGTTTATGGATTGGTTTTCACGGGAA
Organism: Cladocopium goreaui; assembly: GCA_947184155.2. Classification (NCBI taxonomy): domain Eukaryota; class Dinophyceae; order Suessiales; family Symbiodiniaceae; genus Cladocopium; species Cladocopium goreaui. The sequence continues at coordinate 125,592 of CAMXCT020000263.1, read as the reverse complement.
AATCTACAGAAAACCATGGTTTTTACCATCAAATTGATCTGGGTTTCCGGTTAAAATTGTCCCATCATCCAATTCTATGAGGTTTATAACTGGGAAAATCATCTATAAATATGTTGATTTACATCTATAACTGGGAAAATCTTTGAACTAAATGGAGGGTTTTCCACATCTGTGTTGATTTACAGAATGGGGGTTGGTCACGTCTCCCCGTAATATACATTCACATACATGTTACATATATATATATTACATTCCTAACCAGTTCAACTGGTTTATCTCATGGCCAGTATAATAGCACAGATTTCTGCAACAACAATGGCTCCAAGGATTCTGATTTGTTGCGCAAATGGTAGTCAGCTGACACTACCCACAGGCGGCTATATCTCCAATCACGTAAGTAAGAGATGTCTTCCAGTTCCTTAATTATTTGCCAGCCATGGCTGGAATGGTTGGTCAAGCAAACCTACATTACATGCCCTTCCCGAGTCCCAACCCATCATTCTCCTATTTTGTTCGAACGATATCCTAGTATTGGACATGGTGGTAACCAAGGACCAAATGATTCGCAGCTTGAAAACATCATGAAACCTTGTGGTTGGCATGGAACAACTTTGATAGTGTACTAACTACCACAAAAATGTCAGAATTTGAGCTGGGTTAGTAGCTAATAATAACCATATCTCTCGATCTATGGCCATATGGCGCTAAAACTACATACAAACAAGTATATAAAGCATATAAAACTTTTATAAAACCATATAAAACCATTCAACTTCCCAACTCACAAGTTTCATTACCCTTTTCAAACAGGCTTCCGTCCCGACCCAGGCGACCCCACCTGCACCCCCGGCGCGGCCGTCACTTGCACCACGGGCCGCACCGGTGGGGCATAGGCGGAACGCCCGGGAGCGGCCGCCTGACGCCTCCGAGATGGTAGAAAGCCCAAGAAAATGATGGGATGTTGATGGGATGTTTAGCACCCTTTTCAACTGGAGGATTTCAAAAAACCATGCCAACATACCATACTCTCTGGTCATCTAAGCTATGGCCCATGAGAAGTGAATATAACATAATATAATCCATATAAGCCAACATACCAAGCTGTTGATCTGATAGTTTTCTAGCAGTACCTGTACAAATTTGATGTTGGGATTTGATGCAATGAGAAATACCGACAATAGTGATTTTCGATAACTATCTGAACAATTTGCCTCATGGGTTTCGAGGTTTGCACCCAAGTATAGTGAAGATTAGTGAAGTGTAAACTCTGGCAATCCAACCCGGCAACTGAAATTCGATATCCGTTTAAGATGACTATTTATAGTTTTCTCTAGATTTACCCTCTGGTAAACTAACATAGCTATTGAAAATGACCATTTATAGTGGATTTTCCCATTAAAAATGATGATTTTCCATAGTTTTTTGTATGTTTACCAGAGGGTATCTATCCTGAATGCGGATTTCCCAGCCAGGTTCGATTTCCAGATGGTAGTTCTCAACTGGGGGATCTTTATCATCTTGCATTTTGAGTGCCAAGATGACAACATATCAGTAATGTTATAAAACATAATAATAATAATAATTATTATAACATACCAGTAATGTTATAAAACATTATAACTCTATACATCTCTCATGTTTGCCGTACTCTTTACCAGTAATTTCGTGTTGCGTCTTTTTAAAAAATCGGTTGGACCGAGGGACGTCGCGACCATGGGCTTCTGGATTGGGCTGCCAACACCTCGGACGTCATGGGGGTACCCCAATAGCTGGATGGTTTATAACAGACAATCCCAATCTAAAATGGATGATTGATGATTTAGGGGTACCGGGGTACCCAAATTTTAGGGAACCTCGAAATATCCCATTCATTAGCAACTGGAGCGAAGTCACTAAGCATTTACTAGCTAGCTTCGGTTGAACTATATCCCAGCCAGAGCCAATGACCTGTGTACAGTAGGTGCCATCTTTACGTCTCCTACCTAGCTAGCGCGGCATCTCCCATGAAGTGAGAGTCCTTTCGAGGGCTTCACAACTGTAACCCGAAGCAGCCCTTTGCTCAAAAAATTCCGGGGAAAAACGTGTAAAAAACATGGAAAAAAAAAAGCATCCACATCATCCACCAGTTCAGCAACTGGTCCCATCATAAAAGTCATCAATTTCCCCATCCAAAACAGTGATCATCCAGGCTCTCAAACCCCGCTCTCAAACCCTGCCTTGTCGGCTGGGTGAGGGGGGTGAGGTGGGCGATGGCTGTGGCCTGAGCTGATGTCAATGGGATGATGTCATATGTTTTGATAGGAAAATATCCCATTAATACATATAAATTTGCTGATTAGTATATACATATTTATATATTTTGATACGTATATGTTATATTATGTTATATATGTACAACCTAGATAGGAAAATACTAATTTCTAATATATATATATATATATGTAACTACAATACCTAATGAGTCAAGGATATCAACTAAGGAACTGTCATATTCAGTATGTTCAATACGCTAAATTCGTTTAACCAACGCTTCGATTTTCTCTGGATTTTGATGTTCAACCAGGAGATCATCTGATGAAATCGGAACCATATCTGGTTGGTGGTTGAGCCACTCCTCTGAAGAAATATGAGTCAGTTGGGATATGTTGGGATTATGCTTCCCAACTGAATGGAAAAATCAAAATCAATCAAAATCATGTTCCACACCACTAAGCAGATATTATGATATCATATCCAAGTTGAACTACCTGCCTCATGTGCAATTGATGTTTGTTGCCAAATCAACATATATAGTTCGAAAACCTCAACACTTAAGGTCATCATTGGCAAATTGTCAGATAATGTTCAGTAAACAAATGCAAAACATGCTGATGAAAATATTTTGGCTGAAGTAATCATGAAATTCAGTTGTTCATGTTCTTCATTGTAAATCTTAAGTCTACATTGCTTCCATCAATGCAGCCCATTATATATGACCACAAGCAGGGCACCTATGACCTATGACCTGTGGCTGGGCTGCCCTACGCCACCAGTACGTGCCGATGGCCCGGGCTCATCACCCCTGGTATGGATGGGTTTTTCCGGGGAAATCTACAGGAAACCAGGCTTTTACCAGTCAAGATATATTGGCTTTTCCATAAAATTGTCCCTTTCACCAATCCAATGATTACCCCGGTTAGATATTGATATGGGTTGTAAGATGTTATAAGTATCTAGAAGTAGCAAGTACAGTAGCAAACATTTAACATTTGATGCACATCACAGCACCTGCTTTTGCTTAAAGCGCTGGGGAAAAAAGATGGAACCTGCAGTAGGCATTTGTACTGATTCGGCGTGTTTGATGTTCCGACCTGACCCCCGTGATCTAATGTGATCTATCGTCTGATTCTTCATGGTTCTTCAATGATATTTATATATCTTAGATATCTTAGATGAGCAGCCTGATACCTTGGTGCCTTTTCAACGTGAAGATTGGTTTCCTGTTTTCCACCCAGGCTGGAACAAATTCAAGGACGGAGAATATGAACCGCCCGAGATACCACCTGGAGTCTGCACAACACTCAGGGAAATGAACATCAGATTCAACAAATCTAAGAATATGGATCCAACTTTTTAAAGGCACCAATTTAATGAGCCTCTATGCCAAAACTCATCACACTTGACTTGAAAACTCCCAATGTTTGAAATCTCCTTGATATCCATTTCAGCTGTGTTCAAGTTGATTCACACAAAGTCTCAAGGGAGGACAGTTGCGAGAAATTCCAAGGGTTCCTGCAACAGAATTCTTCATGGGAGATAACGAGCTATAGTCTGAATGAACTCAAAATCATTCACCAATCCATGAAGTTAAATGTTCACGATAGTCTTTGAGAATTTCCATGAATTTCCACTGACAAGTTCATCTATGTTGACGCGGTGGTGAAGCAGAGATTTTGGTGGGCCCCCGGATCAAATCATCCAAAAAAAAAGATCGAAATGTCAGTTAAAATCCCCAAAATAATGCAGATATTCTATCAAATAAAATAGTCCAAATAATGAAAATAACTATTCTATTAAAATATAGTCGTTCAGTAAATCCACATCAGTGAAAAATGCGTATAATTATCCCAGATTATATATTCCATATTATCCCAAATATTATCCCACTATCATGAATCAACCATCACCATTCCCAAAGGCCGCCTGCCCTGGGGGGCGAGACGCGACCATCTGGCCTGGTAGATGGTCAAAGAAGGATTGGTGAAGGGAAGGACAGTGATGGAGAACCGAGGTATTTTCTCATGGGATAATACGGTTGCTACATTTTTGTGGGATAATATATATGATTATATATGGGATAATAATGCATAATATGGGATAGTCAATCCTCAAATTGCTTGATAACTATAAGGTTTCAACTATAATTATCATGTAATATATGTTGATATATATAAATATATGTCGATCTTCAAATTGGTTGGGGGGTTCTACATAGGGTGAGCCATCCAAAATAGACCACAGCCAAGCAGTTGAGATTTAAATGTGAAGCAAAACGAAACTCCAGTTGAGCTGGCATCGCAAAACCCGAAAGGAACCAGCAAAACGATGTTTGACAAAATATCAACCAAGAAACAAATCCAGCTAGGTGTTTGCAATTAACCCTAATATTATCCCATTTTATCCCAGATTTTCCCACTAATAATGAATCAACCAGCATTTAACCGTTCCTTCACCAAGCTTCTGGCCCCCCGCACCCATTGGAAGCGTCTGAGACTAGGACGATGCCACGTGCCGGGGATGCTGCGGGCTGCCAGGACCTGTTGGACCTGGCTGTTGGGCCTGGAAATCTCCCTGGAAATCTTAAGGAATCCATGGCCAGTTCAGGAACCCCAAAAAAAAATTAGGAGGTACCTACAATGTGAGGCCCCCAAGATAGCTAAGTTGGTGAACATAAGTCCACTAACTATGGTTTATGGTACGCAAATAACTATAGCTACTGGGGCGAATCTAAAGCAACTTACAACTGGGGGGCCTCACATTGTACCATATCTACCCTCTGGTAAACATACAAAAAGCTATTGAACATGGCCCTAATCGAAATCGTTGATTTACCGAACTTAAAAATGGTAATTTTCCATATGTAAACGTTTACCAGAGGGTAAGGCCTATATAAATCAGGCCTAAATTTCAGGGAATATCACCACAAAATATTAGAACTGTCAGTGAATAATGATTGGTACAGGAAAACTTTGGATATTTCCAGTGAACTGGTACATTAGAATATCACTGGAAATATGATAATAATTAATGTTCCAATATGTTCCAATCATTATTGAATTATAACTGTCAGTGAACTCAATAATCATTGGGAAACCAAGAATATGCACCAACAATTACTCACTATAGCTGAATATCAAATATTCAATAACTTGTTGGAATATACCCTAATGACGGAAATCAACATCTGATCTTTCACAACAGAAATTTACACATTGGTTGATTTCTGTCACTAGGGGATATTTCAACCAGTTGTTGAGATATTGGGGGATTCTATCAATTTCAGGTTGTTACAAGTGATACTCAAGGGGTGTATATACCCCCCCAAAAAAATTGGGGCATGACCCATCACCAAATATCACCAAATCCCATTGGCCCTTGACCTATGGGCCCTGGTGATGCAAAGAAAATGAATCCTGGGACCTCAGACTTGTCCTATGAGTTTTCTGGCCGCCATTGAGTAAAAATAAAGGACACGACTTGAACCGAAGCGGCCTACTGGCCTACTGTTGGCATCAAGAATTACAGTATCTCCAGTAGAATCACCTACTTGGTGGCTGTTGAAAAACAGCTTGACCCCGGCAAGAGTCACCACAGCCTATGACACATCCATTCCCAAAACAAAGCACTCATGGAGAAGCATGGCCTTTGAGTTTCCAACCCTGGCTAAAGCCTTTCCCCGGAAGGAAATATAACTGGATATATATAATTGGAGTCCACCCCAATCCCTGCCTGAAGCCTTTGCCGTCGGCCTCGGTCTAAGCATGTGGCAAACCCGGTAAAACAAAAACCTAAGTGCATACAGTAGCTACCACAGCCATGATGCATCCAGAACCCAGATGTAGTAATTATCCTAATGTGTTTCTTGATCAATTTGGAAAAATCATGAACTATTATCGCACAAGTTACAAAACATCATCATCTACAGGAATCATCAGGAATCTATGTGTATACTTTCTAGTTCTCCGCCTGTTGGCCATACATCATCTCTCAACATGTCATGGCCCACCGCCACGACCAGCCACGACCATCACCACCACGTTTCGCCCGAGTGTCGAGGTGGCACCGGGTGTCGGCTTCAGGCTCACCGAGACCCGCATCGGCGCCGGCGCCAGCTTCCCGCCGCTGAACATCTCGGCCGGACGCAGAAAAAAAAGCGGAGGCCGGAGCTAGAGATGGGAAGGGCCTGGCTGTTTTTTGGTGCTGGCGATCTATATGATCTATGTGTTTTGTTGTGGTTTGTTGGGGGTGATCTGTTTTTGTTGGGGGTCGTAAGCAAAAGGAGTGATGGACTCTGAGATGCATCTCCTTGATGAAATGTATGTATTTTATAGATATGTCCAACGAAATCTCAGAGAGGGTGCCATTTCATGGTGAAACTTGGAAGGTGCTTTAGCGGGATTTCTTGAGAACTGCTGCCTTGGTGGTGTTTGCTTCGGCAATTTTGTTGCCACTGGCGATGACCTACTCGTGAGGAACAATGCTCACCTGAGAGCCCAAAAGGTGCGCAAAGGAATGCGAAGCTGTAGCAGTTTATCTGTAAAGACTGAGGATCCATACAGACTCTGGTTTCAGAAGTGAACCAAATCCCTACATTGTACAGTTTTTCTGATCATCATGAAATATCATGAAGGACTTTGGAATTGGACTTGCAACGCTCATAACAAACATCGTCACCATGTTGCAGCCATCAGGCCCCAGTAACTTGTTGCCTTTGCATCGTGGACTTCGATGGACTCTGTGGTTTCCATTTCAGCCCTTGATCAAATGTTGCTTCAAGTATCTTCAAGTCCTTTTTGTTGGTTGAAACTGCCAATGAGGGAAACATCCATATATGTTCTTGTTGCTTAAAATATGTTAAAATCATCCCCATAGATACGCATTGTTGTTAGATAGTTTTGCCAATTTTGGACAGAAAGAGACAACCCGCGCATCTGTCCCCAACCCAGGCAGCAATCCCACCCCCCCCTTGCTATGTGACCTGCAACGGCTTCCTCCTGCACCGGATCCAGAAGTGGCGCGTCATTTTCAGGAGCTGAAGACATGAAAATGAAATGAACATGTTGTCATGTTGGGCCATATCCCCATGTTTAGTCATGTTATTGAGCAAGACTCTGCTTCCATGAATCTTCACTTTCCATCACTCCAAATCATAAATTCCACCAGGAGGGGAGGAAAGAAACATCACTTTTCCTTCATTGATGTCCACGTGTTGCTTGGTTGTCTGTTTCTGATGGTTCTATGCCCGTGTTGCTGTATGACGCTATATGTCTATATTATAACTATACACACATACACACACACTTGCTGAGAATTGCTTATCGAATTATGAAGTTGGAATGCATCTTACGTGCAAAGCACAGCAACAGTAAACCTGGCAGGAAACAAGGCAGACAAGAAGTCAAATTCCATCGTTGACGATTCCATTGTACACACAATAAAATAATGTACATCTATTGAGATCTTACACACACACACACATACACACACCTTTTTGGACCCACCAAATATCACCAAGTTCTCGACCATCCCCAAGCGCTCCTCCTCCTGCAAGCGCCGCGCAAAGGCCTCGTCGGACTGCCAGAAGCGACGCAGCCTCATGGCCCAGGCCCAGCGGCAGCGTCGCGGAAGTGCGGTCCATCGCGCAGAAACCGCACGCGGTTTGGAGGAGTTGGGAACCTGGAGTCAAGCTGAATAAATGGTGCAATAAATGGTTGTTTCCAAACGAAAAGTAGACCAAAAGTTCAGATGGATTTGGATTCTCATCACAATCAGGCTTGTCTGATTTTTGAAAAAAAAATAATATAGAAGCTAATGGTTGAGAAAAATGTACTAATCCATTCTTGGACAAACCGTTTACTTCGCATGTTTAGGTGGCAAAAACAAAAACATTAAAAACAATAATTATTTTGTTCTACCGTTTGTTTGGGTTGGGTTTTATTAGTTACAAGATGTTATTGTAAGGTTGTCATTGGGTTGAGAATTATATCCTAGATAAAAAAAAATCCCTGATGGAAGGACAATTGGGTGAATGGTGAATGAGCGTGTTCAATCCTGCAGCTGGTGGTAAACCCTGCTGCTGCTGCTGCGGCTGCTGCGGCTGCTGCGGCTGCTGCTGCTGCTATCTATATATAATTATAAATTATATACATATAACTTGTGTAATCACCAATAAGATTAAACCACCATGCCCAAGCATGTGGACGTGTCCGCTCTGATACGGTTTCATTACATTGCTTCGCACAAATTGATCCTGTTGCGGGCTCTAGTGCTCGAATGTGCTCGAAATGTTTTGCCCAAAGAATTGGATGTTTGAAGACAAGGGATGGCGAACTTGGTGACACCATTGGTTTTAAAAAAGTGATCTGCTTCTGCCATCTTTTGCCCTTGAAGGTAAGAACGCTGACGGCAAGCGCTTGAACATAACTCCAAATGTGGCAGAACATGTCGTGGGCATTGTCTACAGCTTGGCCCAAATTGACAGAACAGAAGGAGATGGTTGACAAGTTGAGGTGACGAGGTGACTAGATCTCAACTGATTGATGCAATGCATGGGGTAAAATGTGCTGACTGGGGCCCGGCTCTGGTTTCTACCTGCCGAGGCCAAGAAATCCAAGAATCGCGGGCTTTCCAGGTCCAATCTTAGCTACTCATCTCAAAATTCATGGCCAGAGAATACACCACTGAACATTAAACATCACCAGTTGGTTTACCAGGGGTCACCCATTTCCCAACGCTTTGCCGGGGAAACTTTTGATCAATTTCGATCAAATCCGAAGTCTTCGCCAAAGCCTTCGGAGTGCAGTGACTTCTGCACCGCTCAGCCGATCACAAAACGCTACGTTTGAACGTTGATCATTGGCATCCTGAACACAGAAAACCCAAATCTCAGCTGTTGAGATCTAGGAGCCCAAATTGACCCTTACGCATCCCCTGACTTTCTGGTTTCAATCCATAAAAATGGCAGGTATCAAATTTGAGTTTTCCTGCGGTCCATCTGCGGAGCTCTCCTTGATGCCCAGCGGTCAGAGATGCGCGATGTTCTTTTCTCAAGTCACATCATCTGAGGCGATCCTTTGCGAACCAATTGGACCTAAAACATCTTACAGTAAACCAATTTTCAAATTGATGAATATGTTTGAACAAAGAATCCAATCAAAAATCAAACCAAAGGTTTTTGAACAAGCCAAGCAACTGAGTCTTTAAACGGCTCAAATGAAGGTATTGTCAACATATGCATATTCGGCACAAAAGAATGTGCCCGTTTAAATGTATGTGTTTGCTAGTAAGGTTTTTGTCGACCCTCTCACATCATGGTAGGTTTGGCATCTTCTCACTGCGGCAGCCGGAAGAGATCAATCGGAAGCACCTTCTCTGCAACAGATCTGGCAGAAAGTCCAGAGCCCGCTGAGCCCACAGCTCTGTTGCAAAGCTGCTCGTTCTCTGTACAACCAAAGCCCGATCTTTGGAACTCTGGTACAGCCTAAAAAACTCTTGCCATGCCAGTTGTCGAGCCATTTGCAAGACAAGTAAGAAACCTTATTTAAGTTTAGTTTAGACCCAGTAAAAAATGTGTCATGTATCCAGTTCCTATTACCAGGTAGTGGGGCTCTGGGGTCGCCCCAAATATCAACGTTTTCATGTCGCACTCATCATGTCAGAATGAAAATAATGAAAAGAATCGTTCAAACATCTCCCCAAGTGTTGAGCATATCATCACCAGCAATCCAATGGTGATGTTTTACCCTCTGGTAAACTAACATAACTATGGAAAATCACCATTTTTAATGGGAAAATCCACTATAAATGGTCATGTTCAATAGCTATGTTAAATTACCAGAGGGTAATCCAATGGTGATGTTTAAGACCCCCAGAAAAACAGTACATTTGCCAATGCCTCACACCTGGCGGGCCAAGGCGCCAAGGCCAACCGCCTCGTCGTCCATCACCGTCGCCTTGCCAGACGTCTGCAGTGCTCCGCTGCCGGCGTCAGATTGGGCTGGTGCAACGTGTGCAACGCCACCGGAGGTCGCTGCGAAGCAGGTAAGCTGGAGCTGCGCTGCGTCCTGGCTCGCTGGGACGTTTCAGCAACGGAAAATCAGCATCTCTGATGAACTACAAATGATGTTACATTGCTATGGTTATTTGATTCAGGCTATTACATTACTATCATGTTACTATACCCTCTGGTTATTTAACATAGCCATGGAAAATGGCCCATTTATAGATGGTGTACCTTTTAAAAATGGTGATTTTCCATGGCTATGTTGAATAACCAGATGGTAATATGGCTGTCCTGCACGATTTTCAAACATACGTCGTGATCATTCATTTGCCACCCAAAAATGAGCCATGGGTCACCTATCCCAGCCAGATGGCTTCCGGCTAAAAAAAACACCAACTCTCAGCGGTACTTCAAAGCACATGTGCCAAACAGGATTCCTCATAAACACGGCATGTAAGGCCATATATGCCCATATATGGGCAAATTATAATAATTCACTAACCTGAATTAAGGCCATTTGGGGATGATTTCCCTTATTAATCATGATTCCAGTGAGGTCGCAGTGAGGTCGTTATAATTTACCCAGATATATGGGATGTCTTTATCATCCCATCTCACCGGAGTTTCTCTGAAAACGTTGGTACCAGCGGATCCTGTTCTGCGGAGGAGCACTGGACGGCACCTCAATGGGACCCATGACGTGCGCACCCTTTGGGATTTATGACGTGCGCATCCAAAATGGGGTGACACCTGAAGAAAATCAACATGAAACTCTTAAAATGGCCCCATACACAGAGAAAATATGAGAAAATCATATTTCCCAGGTGCAAAACCTCATGCTACATGGTTTTCTTATTCCCGTCATCCCATCATATCATGTGGCAGGTATCGGTCCCCAAAATATGAGTTGTGGGATAGTCTTCTGGGATACAGTACTAAAAAAATGACCTGAACTCTCTCTTGAGGGTGTTTCGTGTTCCCATGTGGATGGTGATTTGTCGCATTTCCGCCGTCTCAGAGGTTCAAACTTCGTCGAAACCATTCTTTTCTGGCATATATGGGATTTAATGGGATTTAATGGTGATTTAATGGGATATAATGGGATTTCATGTGGTTTCAAAACCAGGTTTTGAAAAGAAAAGAAACCTCAGCTTCTCCAAAGAAATCCTATGCTTTTCCAGCAACAATCCGACCGCAGCTTCTCCACACCCTGGCACACTGGAGACTGAGGGAGGACGTGCCGCTGGAGCCGTTGGCACCCCCACTGGAACCGCCACAGGGAGGTCAGGAGTGTCACCCTCGAAGGGCCCCTGACGTCTAAGCGGGCTTAGGAAAGATCAGCAACGAAATCGAACAGTCATATCATATAGTGTAAGTCTAATAATATCTATAATAATAGGCTAATCAATGCTCACCAATTCTAATCATGATACATCATGATATATCATGATCTTCCGAACATACGTCGTTTCATCAACATCATTCAACAAATCAAAAATGCTGCTGAAAAACACCCGGCTGTGCACCTTGAACCCGGGATACCCCGCGGTGGCGGAACCCAGTGCCCGCCGTCGTCGGGGTGGCGGCCCAGAGCGACCCAGGTGCTGCAGCATGTCCTGAGGTGATGGAAACCTTAAGCCCAAAAATCCTGACTTAAAACATATAGAAAAGTCTGCATCCCCTGATAGGTACCCTCTGGTTATTTAACATAGCTATGGAAAATTCTAAGATATCTATGATTTAATCTAGTTGGGGATACTATAAAATTTGTGTTCTTTCCTATGGTTTCTTCAGGATAAATCTAAGGTAGCAATCCCCAAGAAACCATAGAAGTATATAGAAAAGAACAGCAATTCATCACGATTTTCGCTGTTTTGGTTGGATGTGACATGTCTATTCTTTTTGAGGGAAGTTGTGCTAGAATGGAATTTAATAGAAATGTGGATTTTGGCAAGAAGAGTGGAGATTTGACCAAGAAAAATGGGATTTCACTACCAAGAATAGAGTTTGAACCACAAAAATTGGTACTAAATCAAGAAAAGAATCGAATTCAAAGTCCTGGGTTTTGACCAATGCGGGCTATAAATGCCAGTTAAGCTATTAAGCAATGATTATTTTTCATAACCACAATGGGTTTGTCTAAAAAGGGGCTACCCCAAACTTCTGATGCTTTCCACATTCTTCGTACTGAAATAACACACTTTTGAGAAATATCATCCATTCTCAGACATTAGTTGTGTTGGTTGTTCCCATATCATACCCTCATTATGGTTGCTACCCCTTGATGTTTGGTTAAATCAATGCATTGCTTGAAAGGAAATTCTTAACCGGAAACCGTCGATTTTCCCATGAAGATCATGGGGCTTAAGCCAGTAAATTTTCCCGAACAAAAACAATCCATTGACTATCAAGTTTCCATTAAATCCCATTAAATCACCATAAAATCCAGTTAAATCCCATTAAATCACCATAAAATCTCATTAAATCACCATAAAATCCAATTAAATCACCATAAAATCCCATGAAGTCCCATTAAATCCCATTAATAATCATCATAAAATCCCATAAAGTCCCATAAAATCCCATTAAATCACCAGAAAATCCCACTGAATCACGATAAAATCTCATTTTATCACGATAAAATTCCATTTTATCACCATAGAATTCTCAATTTCCATTGATGTTAGTTCATGGTTAAACTATCCCTCGCCTCGGCACTGGCCGCGCTGCCACGGCTGCTGCCTGCGCTGGTGGGGCCACTGGCAGCGCGCTCGTCGCGGTCGCAGCTGGCGAGGGCCGGAAGCGCCGGAAGCGTCGTCCAGGGCCTAGCCGTGGGGCCTAGGACCCAGCCAAATCATAGGGATTTCAGCATGAAAAATAGGGATTCTAGCACAAAAATGGATTTGTCTGAAAATAGTGTATCTCATATTCCAATGGATTATCACCATGTTCCCCATGAAAATTGCGCTATTTGTGGGTATCCCCCATTTTCAGACAAACCCAAATGGGGACAACAATTGGGGGGGATGATATATGATAATATGATAGGGTTTAATTAATGGGAAACGAACACATAAATAATGGTATATCTTTTGGGGATAATTAGTGCTACGAGTAATGTGGGACAAAGGCTGTTTAGTCCACAAGACTGGCATTGAATGTGTGGGTGATGTTGCAACACAAGAATGTATAAGGATGTATAAGGTGTTGTTCTAAGATGTTATAAGCATGAACATGAATTAAGCATGCATGGGATTCATATCAGTGATTCATTACGATTCATCCAATGATCGACTATTATTACCCAAGTTATCAACCACGGTTGTATAAATCATTTCAACTCCATATATGACTAAATGATCAACATTTGTTAAGATGTTCCCATAAATACCAATCTGGTTGGTGGTTGAGCCACCCCTCTGAAAAATATGAGTCAGTTGGGATGATTATTCTATTCTCAACTGAATGGAAAGTCATAATCCATTCATGTTCCAAACCACCAACCAGTAGTGATTGATATAAAATCCTATAAAATTCCTATAAACATCCTATAAATCCTATAAAATCACATAAATACCTATAAAATCCTATAAGAATGTTATAATATCTGTGGATTTCCTCATCAGCTTAGATCACAGGGTCCCCTGACAACTCTCGCAGGGGCGGTCGCGTGCCACCGCCGCGGAGCAAAGGAATCGGAGCGTCTTTCAGGCGCCACCTGAGCGAAACATTAATGTGGGTTAATGATGGTTAATCTACCATAATAAAGGTTCATGATGGTTGATAATGGGCATAATCATGGGATAATAATGGTTTATATCATGGTTAATGATGGGATAATGTTGGTAAAACAATGCCATAAATAAAGCACCCATGACCATACCACCGATGTTTTTTTTGGTGATCTGGGGGATGGTTTATGACATTGTTTTACCCACATTACATACTTTGTCCGCTTAAACTATGAGATTTTCCAGGAAGAACATGTCTAGTCAGAGTCCAGTTCTTGGAAAACATGTCTAGTTCTTGGAAAATCCCCTAACAAACGTCGACTGTAGTACAACAAGCCATTTGTTTTTGATGCTTTTGAATCTAGACTATTCCCCAGGGCGCACATCCAAGTAGTCCCAGCAACCATCATGTCACATAGCCATGGGTCAAGTCAGTGGGACTGCCAAAACAGGATGACTTCAATGATGACAAACTTCCGACCAAAATGATATCTACTACCGACCCAGACCAAAATAGTGACAAAGGTCTGATAGATCATATCATGTACAATCAATGGTCTGCGGCCTCTTCTGTATGTTGAAATACAACAAATGACTTCTGGGGGTTCAGAATAGAGGAGATATGAAGAGACAGGCCCCCAAAAAAAGGCTGTGTTTTGACTCCAATCAACCAGCATCTCCCCTGAAAATCCCCTGAAAATGAACCAAGTTTATCAGAATCTTTTTATCCAAACATGTCTCAGAAAGACGTGCCAGGAACAGCAGATCCTCCACTTGGATAACCATCCCCGCCGGAAAGTGATAACGAAGCTGTGCGAATCCACATCTAGGGGGGCATTGGATATCATTGGATCAGATTGGAGTGATTCATCACGGTACCCTCTGGTAAACGTTTACATAACTATATAGTAAATCACCATTTTTAAGTTCGGGAAATCAACAATAAATGGATATAAATGGCAATCTTCTAATAGCCATGTTACATGACCCAAAAGGTAAGTCAGATGGTCATCCCATTCCCAGGCGCTGCATCAAGGTGTGATCTCCACCTCCAAGGGTCACCAGGACGTTGCCTCGTTGGTCCAGCTGGAACCACAATTGGTTAACTCAAGTCTGGGCTCCAAGTCTGGACCGGCGGTTTTTTCGTCAAAAACATAGGCTGTGAGTGTCAATTTCCTGTTGAAAGAGTTCTAATTTCGCGGTGTGTGAATTTTCAGGACAGAAATCATCTCAATTTATACGACATGATACCTCGAAATGGACATATCACTGTATTTAATACCGGGTTGATATATGAAATCACGATCATCTCAATTTTCAGGACCAGAAACTCACTGGTTTCACTTCAGTGATTTAGTGATCTCTCTAACCGGGCGACCTGAGTTGAACTGGACGTTGGTGACCTCAAAAGCATGGCGTGCCATGAGGACCCTTTTTGCATGGCTCACCACGGCCTGGCGTTTGAGATTATCAACCCACCAACATAAATATGCTTTGATCATCTAAAAACAGTACTAGGTGGGTTAAGAATGGTTAATAAATGTTAATAATATAGCCCTAAAACAGAAATGGTACGAGGGTGTTTTTTGGTGGTGCATATTCTGTTCAAACGGTCCATTGATACATTGATAGATACCTGAATTCTGATCCAAACATACCATGACAAGTTCTGCTAATAGATCAACGAAGCCAACGAATATAATTCATCTACAACAGGGGATCTGTGAAAAAATGAATCAAAAAAAATAAACATATCCGTAATATTCCGTAATCATTATAGAAACATCTCATTGTTTGTGTTGACATTGTCAGCTTTGGTTACCGGAGGCTAAATGGCTGACTTCAGGACCGCAACAGCGGGGAAAAAATCTTCACCACTTGGGCTGCGCGCGTGCGAAGCATGGCCGCTGTACCTCAGTGATGACCATCCCGGCTAAGGTTATACCATGTTATACCACGTTTTGAGTCAGTGGTACCCATTGATCATGCACATTCATGAACATTCATGAAGCACATGAACTGGATTGTCCTACAGTCCTGCAAGGCTTCTCTACACTGATCATTTTTGGTGATGAAGGACTTGAGCGGGATGGACATGTGTAGACTCTCACCCAACAATACCCAACAATTTTGAATAAGCCAAGTTCAGGTCAAACAAACCGTAAGATATGTATTCATCCAGGATTTATTGGTTGAAACAGGGACCTCTTGCCGTTTGAAAAAACTTTGATTGATGACTGCAGCTATCTCAAGTTGAAAAACAATGGAACTTGACCAACAATCCCCCAGTTTACTTCGGAATCCACCAATGGACCGGTCATCCAACCATGTGGCACCCCCACCTTTGTGGCATCCCCATGTTTGTCGCTTCAAATCCCAACTCGCTGTGGCCAAAAACCTAAGAAACACCACATTTTATGGGATCAAAAAAACCCAGGTACATTGGTGAACCTCATAGCTTCAAATGGATGTTCATCTGATTTATCTCCTAAATATCGGGCCCTTATTAGGGCCCATAGGCTTTAACCCATGTGTGTCTGAGCCCTCGGACT
Organism: Cladocopium goreaui; assembly: GCA_947184155.2. Lineage (NCBI taxonomy): Eukaryota > Dinophyceae > Suessiales > Symbiodiniaceae > Cladocopium > Cladocopium goreaui. Next base: position 109,048 of record CAMXCT020000263.1, on the reverse strand, counting down.
CTCTCCCCTTGGCACGAGAGACGGGCGCTGGGAAGCCTGGCGGAAAGCATCAATCCCTGTGGGAAACTCAAATCGTAGCTTCTTGGCTCCTCATTTCATAGACAATATCAATACCCATAGCTCCGAACCCTCCAACCACTGTTTGTGTCCATGTACATGTCACGCACTTTTTTCCTTTTTTCCACCTCTTCTCACTTCAACATATGCAACTACAAAATGCAAATGAGGATTTGAAAGGAATCAACTACAAAATGAATGCAAATACTAAAAGGTGGGGTCCTTGGATCTGTGCATCATAATGAGTTGTGGTTCCTCCCGCTAGTGACGATGCTTCCCCTATCCCCTATCCGATGGCAAATCGGCGAATCCACTCCCGGCTTCCGGCCGGTTGTCATGCCAGCAGCACGATAGAGGTTCACCATGCCATCATCATCCCCAACCGCCACAACGTTGCCAGATGCTTCACCTGGCTCTAGCGGAGTGCACCCGGCTGGACAGGCCATGGGTTAAGCCATCAAGGTCAGCATGATGAACCCTGCATGTTTTGAGAGTCGTTTGTTACCCTTCTAACACCACGATTCAAAGGTTCCTGATTAAAACAGTCGCCTCCTAAAAACTGACGGTTGGAACCCCGACAACTGACATGTTGGAAGATGATTTACCTGTTGGAAATGGCAATCCTTATGGAGTTCATAGATGCAGATCTGTTCAGCACCTCAGATTTACCCCGAGTCATGCAAAGAGTCCGCCTGATGTAGAGAAGCTTTGGCAAACCGCATTGATGTCAGACTGGGCATAGCTATCTTTCCAGATCTCAGTCGGGGAGCTGGTTCCACATACCCGAACGCAGTAAACAAAATCCCCTGTCAATCATATTACAACAATGACAGCGTTTCGGTGATTTAGTCATATTTCAAAGGTTTGCTGCAGTTCTTGGTTTAGTCTTGATTCACCCGGATCCACTATTTAAAAAAAGAAACTGTTCACACCATTTACACCATAAAATATTACATATCATATATATATATATATACATATTATACTGTACATATTGTTTTTCCAGAAAACCCCCAAGGCAACCCCCAACCGTCCCGACGCACTTGATGCCATGGCACGCCCGCCACGGGCCATCCCAGCACATTCCGCCAGGGGCCCAGCCGCGGCATATCCCGAACCGCCGAGATGGTCGACAGGCGCTCACCGGTGCCCGTGCGCCACACGATGATGGACATATCCGTGGAATTGGACACCTGGAGGCAGTGACTGGGAAGAAGCAAAAAAAAAAACGAAAAATACAAGAAAGATGTGCATGTAGAAATATTTTTGTGGATCCATTTAAGGAACAAAGGACAAGTAGTGCAAGTTGATCTATGATCATGGATCATGTTAAAAGGAAGAAAATGACGCATAGAGAAGTGGTTTGCGATTCTCTTAAGCTGGATGTCTGCCTACAGGTCCCTGAACCCAGATGCCACTGAAAATCTATGCGTCAATCAGGGCCTGCTAGGGTGGACTTTCAATGGTTTCTCGACCCAAAATGGTTAGTATAATCAGTGTCATGTCAAGTAGGACTTATAAACTCTAGCCATTCAAAACTGGTCCAGAAAAATGTCACGACTTGAGCCCTGAAAAACGCCTCCAATCCTGCCCCATCTTGAAACCATCAATCAGCAAGATCATTGGCCATCCATCCCCTCAATCCCCAGCATCCATTACCGAGCAGCCAGGAACTGTGCATCAGCCGTGAACATCACGTGCGTCGGTGAGGACGAATTTCCCGTGAGCGCACCGCGGTAGTGAATCTCCTGAAAGTGCGGAGCTGCAAGTATGCATCCTCACCAAAAGATAGGACAAGTAAATCAGATAGCACCTCAAATTCCTGAAATCCATATATAATATATTATTATAATATGATATACATATAAATTATCAGTTAAGAAGGTATCCAGTAAGAAACATGCTTTCCAACCCGTTTCCATATCTTTTCATGTGCCTATTCAAGATCCAACCAGTATGGCCCACTTCCAGTGCCGAGCCACGCGGTGGCGTTCGCTTTCCTTGTGCTTATGGCCATGACGTGTCTTCCAAATCAGGCGAAAGAGGTAAATATTCTGATCCCAGCCTCGATCGCACCGGATCTCGCGATGATAAGGCTTCATTCAAGCCATCACCAAATGTGGTCATGACTTGAAGGGTTAAACAATAATTTCAGGTTGGGTTTGGAAAATCAAAATCAATATATATATATAGGGATAAAAGAATCATTTCAAGTATCATTTAAAATGACATTGAAACACACCATCAGCAGCCATGGCCAAAGTCAAGGATGAGGTCTACTGGCCCCTTGTGAGTCGAGCTGCACGCGCACGCGAGATACCGAGACTTGTCACCTTGGGTGAAGAGGACAACCCATTGGGTTGCAATGGATGAGATTCTCAATAACTATAGCAATCCCCAAGAAGATAGAAAAGTAAATCCCCATTAAAACAGTGAAGATTCACTGTTCCAATCTTTTCTATCATGAATTGGGGGTTACTATTGACTGTCAGTTTTGGATGATGGTGGTTGAGCAAAAAATAATGAGATGCAAGCTTAACAGGCCTCCATGAATCATGGCTGATAGCCTGATAGCATCTGATAGCTGTATCTCACTCCCTTGTTGTTCTCATAATCTCTGGAACTACCAACGACTTCCTATTTTCTTTGCGCAAATAGCGCAAAAGATTTGAGAAATCAAAAAAAACTGAACAAACCTGAATATATAAATTGCAATATTTTCACAAATCAGAAGCATATAAGCCTCTGTCCAAGCATATCCAAGCCATCTTTTGGATGATTTCCCCTTATTTTCGCCATCACTTGTGGCGCAATCGCCCAGATCCAAGACCCAGGCTATCCGCGTAGTTGGAAAACACGATCCAACTAATAACCTCTCCTTCCTGGTGCGACTGAAACCTCTGAAAGCTCTGGGGTGGATAGGATCGGATAGGGGGTCAACTTTTTCCCGCCAACAGCCACTGTCTATGTTCCAATCTTGTTCGCCTGGTTGGTTTTGTCTTCGCATTGAAATGCACCCCCACAAGCAATCACAACAGGACAACCGATTGCAGAAGCTGTCCTGACCACGGAAATCCTTCACAAAGGATACACGGCGACGCAGCAAACCTTAGGACACCCGGACTCACATTCACTGCAACATTGGGGTGGACATTGGGGTTGGTCGGCCAAAACAAAATCAAGTGAAATAGTCAGCAATGAATTATTTCACTATGAGAAAAGATCAGAAAACCTATGGTAAACCATCAAATTCTTATGAGAAAAGATAGGAAAACCTATGGTTAACCATCAAATTCATTGGGGTTGGGGGGTTGGGGGATGACCTGCTATATCTGTGAGAGGACCTGAGGATTGGCTTGGCTTGTGCCGGGCAGCTTCGAAGGGACGGGAATTCCAAGAGGGTCACCAGGCCCATTTGGCCCAGCACCAGGATATCACCTGCAATGCGGTTGACCCAACAGTTGCGTGGTGGTAAAAGGCGGGGTTGAACACATCAAAAAAAAAAGATTCGACCTACCAACTAGGGGGAAATTGCAATCACCAACAGAAAACAGTTCGTTTATTAGCAAACAGTAACAAGGAAATTTAACAGTTCGTGGGCAATGTCTCAAATCCAAGAAATACCAAGAATGGCAATGTGAAAAAACGTTTGGCTGTTGCCCAGCAGAGGACTCGCACTTCAACCGAAGAGTGGCCTTCGGGGGAAAACTCCAGGCGATGCACGGTCTGATCCGAGCGATAGGTCTTGTTGAACAATGGCTTTTTCGCCTCCAAATCCCAGAAATGGACCACCTGAGTGGAAGGCAATGGCGTTGCAGCTCTGAAACGGATCCCTGGGATTTTGAAGGTAAACCTAAATGGTCTTGTAGTAGGCTAACGAACCTCACTGGTTGATTTGGGAGTGCTTCCTAGCGTGGATCAGGATAATTGCTCTGCACAAGATTGTAGGATCCTATTACATAGTATTTTTCGAGGGTTTTTTTCGCCGGCGGCAAAATGGATCAACATGCCTATCAGGTCATCAGCCAGATCTTCGTGGTTCCCCAGATTTGGATCATTGAATCCCCAGATTTTCCGTCAGACCCCAGCCAACCACCAGCCCAGCCAGCCCTGCAGCCATGGCAACTCCTCGCTCATCACCACTGACGCAGAGTCCAGGAATGGTGGGATGATGTGCCAAGGCCCAGGACTCGACCTTGTGCGCCACCTGATGTCGTCTGAGGTCGTCTGAGGTCGTCTCTTTCTGATGTTTTGGCCACGAAGTTCTGTAGGGAAATGAATATCAAGACATAAGCAAGACTATCAACAATGATCAACAATTATCAACAATTATCAACAATTATCAACAATTAATGTCATATAGATATTCATAGATACTTTTGTTGGATGTGTTTTAAAAGAGCCTCCGACAGGAACTGGTGAAGCTTTCCAGGCTTTTCCCCAAGTTTCAGTGGGGATGCCATCAGATTTTTTTTAAAAAAATGGTACTCCCAACTTGATGCGTATCATCATGTGATGTTCTCAGTAAAGTTGCTATATTTTCGGGATTTTTGGGTATGCCTCCTTTTCAAACACATTTTGACCATAGGTGCGCCTGCACCACCCGCAACAAGCGCCTCTTGCCACCTGCCAATGGGGCGGATGGGTATGCAGTGAAGACAATTGATGATGTGACCCACAAATGGAATCAAATGGATAGGTCCAAACATTGTTTTTTTTGGGGAATATCCACAGGAAACCAATATGGTTTTCACCCTCAAATACAGAGGTGTCCTGCAATTTTCACATTCTCAACATCAATCAATTCTGGTCCATCCGTTCAAAGGTCAAAAAGTGCTGAATCCTGGCTGCGCACCTTGAAGTCCCAGGTCAAAAACCACCAAAATGTGAAGGGATGCAGCTAGGATCTGCCCCTTCTCCTTAGAGTTTGGAGGGTTAAACTGGGGCAAAAAACAGAGGATCCTCATTTAAAACCATGTTTGGTGCAAGAAAAAGACAGAAGTACAATGTGAATAATATTGGAATCTAATGTTTAATAATATTTATGGTGTATATATGTGAATCAATCATTTTACTGGTTGGTGGTATACGTACCCCTCTGAAAAATATGAAAGTCAATTGGGATGATTATTCCAAACCACCAATAATTTTAGAATATCTTAGACATAACAAACATTCTCAGCAACAACATGCCCCAACAAGTGCCGCAGATCTGTTCTCACCCTGGCCTTCCCTCCTTCGACACCACCGCACCCCATGGAAACCTTTGTCCAGGACGCATTCGCCTGTAGACTCTTCCATCTGGGCTGTAATCCCTTGGGAAATTCCTGGCAGGAAACGGACGAAACGGATCCAGCAAGTCCATCTGATCCAACATCGGGTATTCCAGATTGAACTTCGCACATGGCCAAAATCTATGCCAACATACTCTTGGACAGATTCACTAACTTAGCCAGGTATGCAAAGTGAGTTCCTGGTTTGGCTTTGGTCTTGATTCTATGGTGAACTTGTCAAAATAGGCTGTACCCATGAAGCTTGGCTTGCATTTGCATTTCATTACTGAGTTTATTAGTCAGATCTCCGTCCCTGTTAGTGGTGTACCCTCACAGTTGTTGGTTATATACTCATATTATCGTGTTTGCTAGTTATGTGTCCCCAATCCAGGGGTTTGCGGGCTAAGTTCTTCTCGTGTGTCCTCATCATTGATTCCTCATATCCTCATCTGAGTTGGCTGGGGCTGGGTTTCGATTTGTCCCTTTTGAGTATATTCAACTGATTAGACTTATCCTGGTTGGTGGTATACCTACCCCTCTCAAAAATATGAGTCAGTTGGGATGATGACATTCCCAATATATGGAAAAATAAAAGCCATGTTCCAAACCACCAACCAGTATCAAATTTATACGAAACTTCTGGAGACATTTGATTTTCAGATACCCAGTGACTTGACCCAAACCCACATCCCCGGTCCTGGCCACTCTCTGCCGGCAGATCCTCAAGTGTGAAGCGCTCAATCACCTGAGGCCTAGCGCTTCGGTGAGCATCCCAACATCCCGACGCCAAGGTCCCCATTTTTCGCAACGATTAGATGAACCCAAGTGGTCATCATTGGAAAAACCCATCATCTCAATGACCCCCAGCAGAAAGTAGCAATTCTTCAGCTGGGTATCATAGAATCTGCTTCCATTTCCATTCAAATGGCAGAACTAAGCCATGAACACCCATCATTCTCCACCAAATCCCAGACCTGTGATTCTAGGACGAGTTGTTCCATGTTTTTCCCCATTGTTGGGGATGATCTCCAACAATGGACTACTGGACTCATCATTTTTCATAAGGTCACCTCGTGGTGTACAAAACATCCCCAGGGATCTCACCACTTCGCCTGATCCCCAGGGGTCGGCTCTGCCGCGGCATGGGCACCGGATCCTCCTCAAAACGGCCCAAGAGAAAGGTGCCACTGCTGTCGCAGGCGAGGAAGTCGAAGTTTGACCCTGCAGACGCTCGGTTGGTGGATTTTTTCCGGGTAAAATGTACCCGAAACCCGCGGTGTTAAAGGACTTTTCAGCAAATGTAAAGTTCAATTGAACTGATCGGTTTCACGAAAAAATTAGAGGAAACCGATGGGTTTTCATCCTCAATTGTGCTGGCATTTCCTCTTGAATTTTCCAGAATTTCAGAACTGTGGCCCACTGTGGCCTTCAAAAATTGGGTTGCAGAGGGCCAACCGTACTTGACCATTCTGTACACAAATCGGGATTAGCAATATCTGATGGCTCGATGGGTATGGGACAATTTTGTTTGTTCTCCACACAAGGCAGATTATTGGTCACAAAAAAATCCAACATCCAGGTCGATTTCAAGCTTCTTGGATCACAAAATCATGGCCAGCCATGTAACACATGCCAGTTTCACAAGACTAGGCGTCTATCAAAAGGATGTGAACCAGAGCGTATCGCTGGGCAACATTAGCAACGATCATCCCATAAAGTAAAAATGCCTCTGGATTCTGGATTTGACCAAATCATCACAAAATGGGAGACCTTCTGCTTCCACAAATCAGCATATCTTAGGTCATTCGAAGGCCCAAAAGGTTCAACTCCCACAACTTTTTCCGGCCTTGCTTCTGCAGAGACACTGCAGAACACAACTGCTGTGCCAGGCATGCATTGTGGTGCACGTGAGAGCCATGAACCTTGGGGGTGCCCAGAAGAGCAATGCCCCGACTTGTGGAAGATGTGGGTATGCCTCAAACATCATGTTGAGCCAATTGTAGTTGACTGCATAGTCAGTCACAATCACGATCATGTATACACTTATAGCAATTCAATAATTACAAAAATGAATAATTAATGATGACAATAACATACAATATGAACAAATAACTTAATAACCCCACTTCCTGACAGATTCAGACATCCTCAGCCACTCTTGATGAGGCGCATCGTAGAGCTGGCCCTCCTTGCCACACATCAGCAGGTGCCCGGCTTCCGTGGCGTACCCCACGTGCATCAGGTGTTGCTGCGGAGCCCTTGGTGGCTTCAACTGGGATCATTCCAGGAACTTTGGATGGAAAAATGGATGGATTTGGATCATTGCCATCCAAATAAAGATGGTCCAACCAGCCATTTCGTCTGATTCTTCCAATATCTTCTAAGAGGGTCAGGCCCAAACTGAAAGAATTGCGGAAGTCTGGAGGAGCAACCAAGAGAATCTGATGCAGCAAGCAGCAAGTATCGAATTGTGTTTTTGCCTTTCATGGTTTCCCTCCTGACTGAGAAAATCTCACAGGATTTGTTCTTGAGCACTCTGCAATGTTGTTTTTGTCTATCAATGGATTGGCTTCAGGGAAAATCTTCAGGAAACCATGATTTTCCCCACCAAATATAGGGTTTTCCTGTGAATTTTCCCTTAAAGGAACCCAGTTTGATTCTCCTCTGCACCAGTCGTCACAACAGCGGCCCAACGTCGAAGCGGCTTCCCAAAGATCACAGCACGATGCGCCAACTCCTTTCGTACTTCGCAGTACCTCGGTGGTGGCGAGGGAAGATCCTGGTGGCGTTGCGTTGCGGTGGCTTTTTATCGAAGATTCACACTGTGGATTTGCGCGAAAATTGCATGTGAAACTATGGGATGTTGAATCTAAATACAAGCAAGGTTTTCTGTCGGAATTCATTGAAACTACATAGGAAGACATGTTCAAGCAGCTGTTGCAGCATCTTTTCTTGAACTCACCAACTTTCCCACTTGCAGCTGGATGGGAATCACTCTCATGGATGAACTCCTCCACGCTAATCACTAGTTGTAGCTTCTAGGCAGGGGTTAAACCTAAGGTTTGAGCCAATAATTTGATATAGCCGGTTATTTCAATTCTCAAACATTTCACAACATTATAGATGTCAACATATGTAATGTGGGTAAAACAACAATGAACCATCCCCCAGTCATCACCATGTTTATAGGTGGTATACCCTCTGGTAAACTAACATAACTATGGAAAATCACCATTTTTAATGGGTAAATCCACTATAAATGTCCATTTTCAATAGCTTTTTGTATGTTTACCAGAGGATAATAATGGTCACCATTCCCCGTCATGGCTGGTATGTCACCGTCCCACCATCCGCCATGTCACTCCCAGAGCTTGACCGCTGTCTTGCTCAGCGTGGCGAAACGGAAACGCTCCTCTGAGTCGAAGGGGTTGGTGATGGCCATCTCCTGACACCCGTCGACGTCTGTAGTGATGATGTTGGATGAAGATGTTGATGTCTGGTGAATGTTTAGTAGTGAAGCCCAATGAAAATATGGTTTGGGACATGTTCATCCAATATATATATATAGCTATGGACATCTATGGACTAGTTTGACCATCTTGTGTTTCGACCATATCATGAGGCCCATCTAATGATGTTTCCATAGTCATGGGGGTGGGATCGACGTAATTAGACCAACATAAGGTCGATTATACTGATAATAAGGTCGATTATAAAGATGGGGGTTGGTAAGGTTGCAAATCACCAACATAATTAGGTCTAATTAATTCTGATTATATGTTTATATATGTTTCGTATTGGGAGACCCCAATTTGTGACCCTTTTATAATTGGAACATTATGATGAACCCAGGGGAATTTTTTGAGGTATTCGCATTTTGAGACAAAATCATTTTGATCTCTGAAGTCACTTCCACGTCATTCTGATCTACTGTAATTATATATTTCTGGGTAAATTATAATAATTCACTAATCTGAAATAAGGCAATTTTGGGATGATTCCTCTTACTAACCATGATTCCAGTGAGGTCGCAGTGAGGTCGTTATAATTTACCCAGATATTTGGGTGGTCACTGCATGCTGTTTTTTTTCAATAGGCAAACGAGGAAAACTGTGTGTTTTGGCCAGACGCCAGCAGCTCTGCATTCATTTTGGGAGCCAAGCATCTGTAATGTTGCCACTGCCCCTCATCAGCATCTCTGGAATGCGCACGACGTAGGTTTGCGTCGGTTCCGCCGTCACTGGCTTTGACTTAGCTTCGTGGCTGTGGTTGACCATGGATTACACAACAAAGAGTGACTGTTGAAACTTGATCTGGTTGCTGGTGCAATAACCATCTTGAAAAATATGAAAGTCAATGGGAAGGATTATCCCATATATTATGGAAAAACAAATGTTCCAAACCACCAGTGATAAATGTGTTTCAAGTCTGCTTCCCCACAGTCCAATCATGTCCTGGGAAATTTCACCACCAGGATGAAAGCAACCACCTCTCAATGATTCTTCGCTGAGTGGCACAGAAGGTCGGAAGCCGAAAGAGTGCGATGCCTCTGCGCTAGCCACAAAACACTCACAGAATCATCAACCATCAATTGTTTCAAATATATCATCAAATATCGCGGTTTTTGGTTTTTTGTTGTCCGCCAAAAGCTCGAAATCTGACCCTTTTCACAAAAAAACAAAACTTCCAAAAATTCCCATCAGCTTGACAAAAATCTGGTTTTGATCAACTGCTAGAAATACCATCAAATCATCAAAAATTCCCCTGGTGTCTCCACTTTTTGCTCCAGCTCCCATCCAGTTTTTCTCGCCGAGAGTCTGCGTTGCTCATCCATGGCCATCATCACCGCAAAGCGGCCCGAGGCTGCGTGACAGCGCGGCTAGCACGTTGAAAGATGGAATCAATACCCTGGTCATGTGGTAAAAACATGTAAAAACCCATGATTAATGGGAATTATCCATTATCCATATTAATATTAATATAAATAATGGCATAATTACATATCCACTATCCATATTATCTATCATCCACTATCCATATTACCCTCTGGTAAATTAACATAGACCCTGGCAGATAGGGGTTGGAAGACTAGTTTCCATTAAAACATGGTGATTTTCAGGGTCTATGTTTATTTACCAGAGGGTAATATAAATAATGGTATAATTAGCATAATACCTTAAATTTCATTAAAGGTCCATGGATAATTACCATGATTAATAGAGCCAATAATATCCATGGAAATCTCCATGAGACAGCTGTAAGATCTATCTTTCTCGATGTTGCTACATGACCCATGTACCATCGCCACCTGCCTGAAATCGCCACCGCCGAGATACCGCGGAGTTGGGCCTGTCGCTGAGGAACCCGCTTGATATGTTTTCGTTGGTGTGTGATATTTAATGTTTTTGTATTAAGAGATGTTGGTCTTTAGAAATGTTGGTTTTTAGAAATGGTGATTTCTATTAAAAACCAATTAATAATTTGTATGTTTCATATTAGTATGTCTTAGAAATGGTAGAAATGGTGTTTGTTTTGAGAAAGATTCTAGAACATGTTTGGCTTCAGGCACAAGACAGATGATCATGATATATCATGATCATAATGAAGTGATATCACTTGCATGAATTTGAAACTTCGTGTGGCTTATCTGAACATTCATGCCTTTAGCTGGAGCTTTGGCTCATCTGATCATTATTTGGATGAATCATTGGTCCTTCATCGTGAATCCCAAACCAAAGATTGGTTGTTCGCCATTGGAAAAAAAACTGGCTGGATACCCGTGATCTTCATGATTGTAGCCATGGCCATGGCAATCCTCAAGAAAGCATTTTCTCGACGGCATCAATGCTCAATCTGCACATCTACTGTGCATGTATCAGAGCAATAATAGATGAACTGCTTCCTTAATCTGAATTGCGGTTCGCTTTGGCTGGTCGTTTTTTCGTGTTTGTTGCTTGTGCTATTCCTGTGCGATGAGCTCCGTTGAGGCTTCTTTCACTTGCCTAATGTCACACCTGCAACTCACGCATTGTTGAACTCAACTTCACTCAAAATCCTGGTCATGGTGATTGATACTCAATCCCAAAGCTGATTTAAAGATATTTCACGGCCAATTTTGGTTGATGGATCCGCCGGGACTTTCCATGCAGCAGTTGGCTATTCGGTCGCCATCGAAGACGGCCCCAGCATTGTCCCCAGAGCCACGTGCCTCTGTGACGGTCGTTGGATCCACCCTGGACACAGGACCAGGATCTATCTTCAGCGGAACAGTAGTTGATTGTTATTGAAAGCAAACATCCACCATCTGCTCTTGCGAACATCCACTGTACGAATGTGAGACACAGAATCAAAAACTTCGCAGGCGTTCAAATAGAATCTGAAGGTTGTCTTCGTTTTTGGTCGGCCCTAGTTGAGAATGGCACCAACATTGTTCTTCCATGCTCTGCTCTTTGCCCATTTCCCTACATATTCCGAGTCATCGTAAGGTCCGCACCAGTGGGGAAAATCCACCTCCCCCTCCTTGCGATCGCGGTGACGTGGCACTTCACCACCTGCAATCCGCTCATGATAACAACTCCGCCCTCAACTCTCCACTGCTCCACTGTCAAGTGGTCAAAGGGTCAAAATTGATCTAGGGTGGAACCAAGGGTGAACTGATGATTTTCATATACTCTTCTTATGATGGCAACTTCTTCTTTTTTCCGATATTTTCCTAAACTTTACAAAACCCAGAAGTTTTACGGTGTCCAACGGCCCATCCCAACATCTTCTCTGATGACCTGCCTTTGCAAGGCTCTGAACGATCGATATAGCAATGCAACCTCGGCCCCGAATGGACTAGAACGGATAGAAAAGGAGGCCTAGCATGTGGGGAGTCAAGGTTACACCTTCAACATCTTGTATTGGGGATTCATGCCAGGCAAATTTGGTGATCAACCCAAAATAGATGGGGATCAATCACTGTAGCCCTAGCTTTTCAAACCATGATAGTTGGTGTATATAGTATTCTATAGTATTAGTATGTTCATCCCCCAACCGATGGTGATTTAGGTGGCAAGACCCATCCCACTTGACCCATGGTGCATCGAGTTGCTTGCAGAGGGCGCGAGAAGGATAGCTTGGACACCAGACCTGCAGCGATCGACGACACCCGACCTCCGACGATGGGGCCTTTTGCGGCGCAAATTGAGAACTCCGTTCACGTGTGAATTTTTAGACTGTCACACAGAAACACAACTAGTTTGGGTTGTAGCAACCCTCAAAAAAATAGAGAAGTGAAATCCTACTATAGTATCTATATGTATCTATAGTCTATAGTCTATAGTCTATATAGAGTAATGATAAATTGGTCTATTTTTTTAAGGGAGTAGTATACATAAAAACAATCAAACAATATAAACAATCAAACTAAGCTGACACTGTCCGCACCCACGCTCCTTTTTTGTTCCCCCCGACAATCCCAGGCAGCGGTTCTGTTGGGCAATACCAACATTTCACCACCGCGCGGTTTGCAAGCTCAGAATTCGTCTCCATAGCCTTCCTGGGATTTGTGATTGAAATCATGTCACGTAATACACCAATTTAAAAAAATAAAATAAAATAATGTGCAATCATATGTTATAGATAGATAGATAGATAGATAGATCGATCGATCGATGGATGGATAGATGGATAGATGGATAGATATATAGATAGATAGATAGATAGATAGATCAATAGATAGATAGATAGATAGATAGGTAGATAGATAGATAGATAGATAGACAGACAATTGATCGATAGATCGATTGATAGATCGATAGAGCGATAGATGGATAGAGCGATAGATCGATCGATAGATCGATAGAGCGATAGATGGATAGAGCGATAGGTCGATCGATAGATACATAGATAACCATCACAAAATATCAACAAATAATAAAAACATATGATTGGCATGTAAAAATGGTGAAGTTTGGGATGACATGAGGTGGATGAGGCTCATCCACGAACTTACCAACATCTGCGATTTGAGCAATCATATTTCTGAGCCAATGGCAGGATCCTTCGCATAAGTTCGTTAAATAAATTGACAAACAACGGCTGAAACAAACCCAAGTATCCTCCTCTCCTTCACCTTCGGCAGTTTCGATGCCGACCTAATTTCGAACAGAAGCAGATCGAGAACATGACCATTCACGAACTTCACATAGTGCCACTGCGAGCAAACCAAACACGGTAATTTCCAAACATTGTGACCGCCAGGCTCGAAAAGCTTGGTGATGTCGCTGAGAGAAAGAGAGAGAGAGAGAGAGAAAAAAAAAAAAGAGAAAGAAAGAGATAAAGAAAGAAAAGAAAAGAAAAGAAAAGAAAGAAAGAAAGAGAGAGAGAGAGAGAACGCGGGCAAGGAGGTGGTTTAAGGAAGGCAGTGTGAAAAGAAGATTTGGCAGATTTGGCAAGTAGACGGTCGACGAGGCAACCCAGAGAAGAGCTGGCACCTAGGACAAGCAGCTGCAAACGGTAGTGGCTCAAGCCGGGGGGAAGGCAGAGTTCAAAGAAGTCATGAGCTCGCGCAGGGAGTGTGTGGAAGAATGTTAGGGAAGAGAAAGCTCAAAGAAGCGATAGCTGAAAAAAAAACATGCAGCTTGCACAACCCAGTAATTAGTTGAAGAAAGAACAGGTAGAATAAACTAAGAGGTATATAGCTGAGGAGAGCGAGACAGAGAGATACACAGAGATGAATAAATGTATATATATACATAGGAAGGGACAGAGAGAGAGAGAGAAAAAAAAAAATAGAAAGAGAGAAAGAGAGAAAGAAAGGAAGAGAGAAAGAGAGGAAGAGAGAAAGGGAGAAAGCGAGGCTGAGAGAAAGAGACAAAGAGAGAAAGAGACAAAGAGACAAAGACACAAAGACACAAAGAGACAAAGAGAGTCAAAGAGACAAAGAGAGAAAGAGACAAAGAGACAAAGAGACAAAGACAAAAAGACACAAAGAGACAAAGAGACAAAGACACAAAGACACAAAGACACAAAGAGACAAAGAGAGAGAGGGAGAAAAAAAAGAGAAAAAGAGAGAAAAGGAGAGAAAAAGAGAGAAAAAGAGACAAAAGGAGAGAAAAAGAGAGAAAAAGAGACAAAAGGAAAGAAAAAGAGAGAAAAAGAGACAGAGATGGAAAGAGGGCATGGGCCATTCGGTCACGCCTACATTCAATCATTCGAATCATTCGGTCCGCCACCCATGCTCATCATGTCATCATGTCTGTCAACCACTTTTCCTTTGTGTTCTTCTTGTCCTACTCGCTTGGAAACCACTAATTAACCGGCCAACGGTTGAGCTTCTACAGACAATCAGCCAAGCCATTGAGATATCCAATGCGCGCACCTCTTCGTAGTCCTTCTCCAAGGCAGCAAGATCTTCACGAGCTTCCGAGAACTCGCCCTCCTCCATACCCTCACCCACATAGTGGTGGACAAAGGCACGCTTTGAATACCTCAAACGTTCAAGTAGTTGATCGTCGCACCACTGCATTGGTCAGCCGCTCTAGATTTTCTAGGCCAAGAAATGCTACAGTAACAGGTTCAAAGAGTCATGGGCGATACAGGACAACAATGTTTTGTATCACACCTCCACAAATGGTGTGCCGCACGCAGGCGAAACTTTGCACCACCTAATCATAGTTTATTGTATTATATCTGCACCGCTGAAACATCAAATCAACCTGTTTCGGAGTGTGCACATGTCTGCGCCCTCTCCAAGCGTACCCTCAAGGCTTTCATCATGGGAAACTGATCGAGCATGCTTTGAAAGAAAGGAATTTATTGCATCCATCCCAAACATTTTTTGGTATTTAAAGCTCCGCACAGGAGGCGAAGAAAACTTCGGCTCCCCTGAGTTGTGCAGGACCCTGGACATAACTAATATGCACTAGCTTGCGCCACCTACACCCTACTTCACAGCCTACATATCAAGAAATCTGCTAACCAATGTCTGTGTGACACATGTCAGCACATGCACTCAACAAATCTGAACAGACATTCGTGAGTCCATGCGTGCATCAATGCATATGCCTGTTCTATCTCAAGCGACCTGTCTGTTAAACTCAGTAAACATGCCAATCTACAGGCCTGTCAGATGTCAGCAACTTTATCAAAGCACGTTCATTTGACAGGTCAGCTGGCGCACTAACACAAATGGCAGCCCACCTGCCTGCAAGTATGCTAAGGTTTTCAAGACATAAGGCAGCACACACCCGAGCAAATATGTAAATCCATCTCTGTTTCGCACCCTATATGCAAAGTCAAAGTAGCATGACAGGCGTTGTCAATATCAATGTCGTTCCATGCCCGCATATGTCAATCTGTATTACGGAACATGTGTCAGCACGCATGCATCTCAGAGCACACGTCAAGCAATGAAGACGTCAGTCAGCACGTCGGGTGCATCTGCGCATGAGGTTCAAATCTTTCTCCAAACATATGTCAAAGATTTCACGGGTTTCTTGGGTCCACCCGAAAGCCGAAGCACATCAAGTCGAATTTGTGGTCAATGCGGGAGAAGACCTCTGCGATGGCTGTTGAGTTAGAGATCATACAGCAGGCACGCATGACCTTGGCCAGATCTCCTCCAGGAACCACCTTGGAATCAGCAATTACTGTGCTAGCCACCGACTGAAAAGTATTTGTTATCCCATAGAATTACCCTCTGGTAATTTAACATAGCTATTGAAAATGGCCATTTACAGTGGATATATCAATTCACAATGGTGGTTTTCCATAGCTATGTTAGTTTACCAGAGGGTATTCCATTCTTTTGGGCGCCCCTTTGAAAACCAAAAGGTAACCTTTCGCAGACAAGCAACTGTGGGCGGTTGATAGTTGATACCGCACTTGAAACCAGTGGGGCACCAGTCCACGAACTGAATCGTACGCTTCGTCTTGATGGTGGCCACGGCTGCGTTCACATCCTTTGGCACCACATCTCCTTGCATACAGGTTTGCAAAAAGACACTGGGATTCATTCCTTTACTTCGAGGTATCCCCACTATTCCCCACTCTCCAAATGTGCCGGCATTGAGCCGTCAAACTTATTGATCTTAATACATCCCTGGACATTTTTACCGGTAAATCTATTGGCATCCTTCGCACATACAACCTGGAATCTTCTGTGACACTCTACCATACTCTATCTGATTTTTACCCGGCATGCACTGCAGCACCTTTATCTGCGATTTCTTCCGGCATCTTAGAGGGTTTCACATTGGGATAAGTTGTGATGACATACTCTCGGTGATATTAGTACAAAAACGTCTCAAACTTTATCTTGCATATCTTCTGACATTTTGTCTGAGGTACAGTCTCACACCTTGTTCAGCATGCACGATGACAAAGTAACTACAGGGCTATCTCTCTGACACGTGAACTGCGGTTTGTTCTTCCAGACGCTTTGTCTGACTTTGACCATCTTCTGGCACAATCTGTGACATCTTGCACCTCTGCATTTGGCATGGCATCTAGTCTGCCATTCTGTCTGGTTTCTATTGTCCGACATATGTCTGACATGTTTGCTGGGATGTGTTCTGACATTTCGTTTTGCATACATGCTGACATATCACTCAAGAGGAAATCTGACAGATAAACTTGCGATGTATTCTGACATTTTATCCGGGGCGCATTCTGACAAATGATCTGCATTAATTATCTTCCAGTCTCATCACAGATTATTACCTGCGATATCTTCTGATGATAGAACATGATATCTAACGGACAGAGCTTTGAGAGTGGGCTGAAGTCCAGGCGGGGTCAAACTATACAGGAGGCCACAAACAAACTCTGCCCAGCCCCCATTTCCAGCCAAGCATCCGCGATACATCATGCAGCAGGCCATGTATTTGCCATGACGAGGGTCGCACTTCACCATCATGGAAGCTGGCTCAAAGACAGACATGGTGATCTCTGCCACTGACAACTGCTCATGGTATGCCTTCTCCGCAGAGATGACTGGAGCATAGGAAGTGAGCATGAAGTGAATCCTGGGGTATGGCACAAGATTTGTCTGGAATTCGGTGATGTCCACGTTGAGCGCACCGTCAAAGCGCAGCGAAGCTGTCCTCACTGGTTAACATGACATGGCTGGTTGGCTTCCATGATTTTTTTGCAAAGTGCAGCGAGAAGAAACAAACAGAATCTGCATCGTGCGAAAATTAATCACGAAGCAAGGGTCAACGAGGAAATGATCTGGGCGATCAACCTGTTCAGGTTGGTGTAAGTTGGACGTTCAATGTCCAAGTTCCTGCGGCAAATATCGTAAAGCGCCTCATTGTCCTCAGCTTTTCCATGGTCAAACACGCCACCAGTGTGTAAACTTTTGCTATCAAACTGCCTGGGAGACAGCTATGTAGACTCCGATGATCAACATGGCATCGAGAACACCTATGGTACACCCCCGAACCATGTTGCAAAATCTCTTGGAAGATCTTGGAAGTGGAATCAAATGAATGTTGGACTACAGGGCAGTCCCAACAACACGGTGATTCCGCAACCCCACCCTGGTACTGCAAAGGACGCGGAGGACCCATCGCCAAAGCAGATCAACTATATGCTCAGCGAGCGGCATACATGATGGTCACGTCTGTGTGCTCTAGCAAAGAATGCACGCACCTCATGCTTTGCATTCCAGGACCCAATCAGGTAAACCTATGAAGAACCTTGAATCGATGGGGGAATAAAATGTTCATCATGAATCACAAATACAAGTCCCCATTCGAAGACTGCAAATTAAATTGAACCTGCAAAGCGAAAACAATTACTGCATCAGTCGTGAAACAGGACGGTGTTGTAGGGTTCCACCACCGCGGTAGCCACCTGTGGGCAGCACCACACGGTGAAAGAGATCTTGCTCTTCTTGCCGTAGTCCACAGACCTCTGACAGTTGTTCTTTTCACTGATATCTGACAACAATTTGCAAGGCGTCGGTCAGTATCTACCTAGCAAAAAAAAGGAACATGTTTCCATGACATTCCATAAACACCTGGAGACTGATACCAACCGATACCAACTGTTGCCGTCTTTCTTTTGATGGCAGCATCATGCAACTGGCAAGGGTTTTTCAATTGGCGGTCGCCACACCATGCAACCCGTGCGCCTTAAGATCAACTAACTCATGAATACGCATGTTGTTTTCAAGTAAAACCTTGAGGAGCTTTCGCCAGAAAAAATGTTCCTAGGCAAATCCGAGGGACAAACGTTCCAACATGAGGCAACCCAGGCCAGATCCAGTGCCACCGCCGCAGGCGTTGTACACACAGAATCCCTGCAAACCTTGGATCAACTGTGACTGGTTGGTGGTTGAGCCACCCCTCTGAAAAATATTAATCAATGGGAAGGATTATCCCATATACTATGGAAAATAAAAAATGTTCCAAACCACCAACCCGGTGAATATTACAAGAGCTTGGAGCAATGGAAGCGACCAAAAATATGTCCAAGCAACCTGTGCAGTTGTCGGCCAGCTTTCGAATCCTGTCTAACACAAGGTCAACAATCTCCTTGCCAATGGTGTAATGTCCTGGAGCAAGATTATTGTAGCGATGGGTTGACGGCGTGAACGGGCACATTCCACGTGCAATCAAGTTCATACCTGAGACCTGAAGGGACCAACCTGGCAGAAAAGCGCATTCCTATGTGAACAAGTCCTCGAGCGAAGTTATTTGCCGCATCTTCTTTTCCCGAGATCAACTGCTCAGGATGGAAGAGCTGGCGATAGGTGCCAGTGCGAACCTCGTCCACCACCTGGCGAGGAAAGAGTCAGCGGTGGGAATGAAGGCAAGCAACTGCGACAGCATCATTGGAAAATAGTTTGCAGGCTATGGCAGTGCAGTTTTGTTAGGTATAACTCACAGTGCCACAGCATCATCTCCAGTTGCAACATTGACACGCCAGGAAGATTTCAAAAGCCAATGCAAAGGGTTACGTGTGCTTAGTGCATGGTTTTGAAGTAGAAAAACAACTGAGCACATGCAAGATTCAGTTGGCTCCAGGTCGACCATCACGCATCTCGGCACGTGTTTGCCCGCCCCAGTCTCGGAGAAGAACCTTTCAGGCACCAAAGACGGGATGTTTGTTGCATGAGTCCACATGTGAATGAAAAACGAAAACAACGACAAAGTTCACTTGCGACATGGAATTGCGCTTATTGATGTTTCAGATCTGGAGCTCCACATGCACCATCTGTGAGGATGTTTGCTATGGACATCTCTGGATCTGTGTTCGACAGTGACATCAACATCCAGGCCAGCAACGTGTTGAACGCGTCATCTCCACCACCGATCGTCTTGTCAGACGGCATCTGACCATCAGGTTGAATACCATGCTCCAAGCAGAAGAGTTCCCAGCAGGCGTTGCCGATCTGCACACCTGGCGCGGAACTTGACACGGGGTTGTGTGAGTGTGGCCCGAGGGCTGTACTAAAATTACAACAAGGTCGTCTGCTAAACTAACAGTTATATAAGTTATATATAGTCCACACATCAGCCGGGCGATGAATCGCTGGGCTGGCACCGAGTCACGCGGCACTTGGACCTATACTGAATCTACTATAGACTCGGCGGAACCGATCATTCACGCGCTGAGTCATTCATCAATTCTGCCAATTCACCAATGCACTTGTGACTTTATAGGGCACCTACAAGCGCAGCATTCTTCAGCAAACGTCCCTGCTCCACTTACTTTTCAGATACTTTTGCCACCTTCATGTCACAGCAAATCAAACGCGCACTATGGAAAAAGCGGGGCCACTTTGACCGGGACACCAATCCACAGTGACAGAACGGTCTAGGGCGTGGGGTTCATCTGCACGCAATTTCGGCTGCCACATGCGCATTGCAAACCACGCGGGCCGGCCGCCTGCTGAAACAAACTTTCACATGCACCTGTACACCAACACTTTTTTGGCATGTCTGTGGTTCACATGGGGGAATGAAGCAATCTTCCGACAAGATGTACACACCAGCGATCCTCCTCGGCCGCATGCACATGCGAGCCAAAATCCGTGCGTCCGAGCGAAACTGACCAGTAGCCGGCAGCGTTCTCAACTTCGTTGGCCCTTTTGGCGCCATTCCCCAGTCAAACACATGAACATTACATATTTACACGACATACGGCTCACATTTGGGTCTTGAAAAAATTTGAAGACCTTGTCTCTGCGCGATTCAGCTGACACCACCATAATTGCAATCACAAAACCACACCTGGGACCTGATTGTATTCCTTGCTGCCAGGCACTGTTTCTAGTTTTGGCCAAACTACCACTACTGCTTTTCAGCATCCAAAATGCTCCAAGGATACGTTTTGCCAAAATATCCACATGACATATTTCGCAAACATATCCGACACAATATTTTTCCAGACATCCAACAATATATTTTGCCAACATATTTCGAATGCTTTGAGGATGTTGGGAAATATTTATCCGCACACACACATTGTTGGATAGTTTGGAAAAATATTGTGTCGGATATGTTTACGAAATATGTCATGTGGATACTTTGGCAAAACTATCCTTGGAGCATTTTGGATGCTGAAAAGCAGTAGTGGTAGTTTGGCCAAAGCTAGAAACAATGCCTGGCAGCAAGGAATACAATCAGGTCCCAGGTGTGGTTTTGGATTGCAATTATGGTGGTGTCAGCTGAATCGCGCAGAGACAAGGTCTTCAAATTTTTTCAAGACCCAGATGTGAGCCGTATGTCGTGTAAATATGTAATGTTCATGTGTTTGACTGGGGGACGGCATCGGCGGGAGGGCTAGCGGCGGGTTGGGGGGCCGGGGCAAGGCGATACGCCTGCGCCGGCAGGGTGCCGGCGCCAGTCAATGAAGACAGCCACTGGAAACGAATTTTGAACATTGAAGGCTCAGAAACGAGAAGACTGCATCAGTATGATTGCCTGGGGTTGTGCCGAAGCCTCTGTCAGCAAAAGAGAATGTCAGAATGAGCTGAAATGCCTAGCTGTTGACTGGCAAGCTGCTCCGCAATCTCGACAAATTGACCGGAAAAAATCAGTTGACCCGGGGCCTTCTTGACTGATGCTCCGTTAGGTGCCAAAACCTATTGCCACGGGCTTAGCTGGCTTGTTTCTCACGGGCATCAAGTCACATGAAACAACGCAAACGCATTCCTATCACTATCGCTCCTCCGGTGTGGGTGTGAATGTGCCACAAATGCTAACATCAGAGGGGTTATGATGAGTGTTGAACCTGAATGTAACGCAACATGCGACGAAATTGACTTGTGCATTATTAAGCATAGCCGCAGGGGTCGCAGGGTCCGCAGGAGTCAAAAGACCGCTTTCAATACCATAAAATCAAATAAAATCAGAACCTGATTTGCTTGCATGCACAAGACAAGGAGCACTGTTTTCACCGGGCCATTGCCAACCCTTCCAACATCTCAACCGGACCCAACTAGACCTCCTTGGCCAATGTGAATGCAAATTGCCTCACGCATGGCTTCGAGTAGGAAAGCTTGAAAAGCGCGGAAAGTGTCCGAACCCACCGTGTGATGTGGCAGCCTCGATCACAACTCCTGTGAGCCCAAAACGAATGGCGCGTGCAACAGGTGGCTTGTCACGCCTTGTCACTGCTGATCTTCAAGCCACAATCCCAGGAAGTTGGACACCAAGTGGGGAGTCAAATATGTCAAATGAGCTTGTTGTCCCGCCCCTTCATCTGGAAAAGCTCGTCATGTGCTGTACTGAAAACTGGTCTACCTTGACATGAGCTTTTGAAGATTCTGCGACCATTACACAGTAATATGCTCAGGTTGTGAATGCCTACCATGCTACCACGAACTGGTCAATGACCGCAATTTGCAGTAGGTCATGTACGATAATGATAAGCGCGATTGCCTCCAAAACACCACACATCGAAACTGCTCTGTCTGAGGAGTGAACACAGGCATAGGAACTGCCAACTCCAGGTGGTTCCTGGTGAGACAGACAAACTGTGAGACGCTGACACGATGTCATGCTTGGGCGATGTGTAGTTATCATCTATCATGCCCTAGTTCAAAAGTGCAGATGGGTGCAGCACCTATCCTGGGCCCCCTGGACTAGTTGCGGACATAGCATCTAAACTCAATATTTAGTGTGTTTGCTGTGTGCACATGTCATGTCAAAATTACGTGCTGATCCAGTATGTCATTACGTCGGTCAAATCGGTCAAGTTTGTGGATCTACCTAGGCATGTTAGAGTTTATCACGTTCTATCCCTGCTGATAAACAACAAATATGATCGAAGGAAGTTTACTTCCGACAATATGGACAGATGAAAAGCAGAGATGGGAAGAGTCAGAGAAGAGAAGAGAAGAAGAAAGAAGCTCAAAAAGAGAAAGTCTCAGAAGAAAGAAGATCCAGGCGCGCGAAAAGGTAGGAAAGTCGCGAAACACTGTGTTTTTCCAATGATTTGTGGCTCCGGAGGGTCGCAAAGTAGGCTCGCTAAAGCGGCGGGTGCGGAGCCAGCTGGCCAAGTGAGAGATGAAAAATTGCACGCCGTTGTGGCGCGAAGCACATTTGCAAGTGAAAAAGCTAAAAAACACGTCACGTTCGGAGCACTTTTGGGAATTGAGATGTCGAAAATGTGCACGCCATTGTGGCGCGAAGCACATTTCCAAGTCAGAATGCACAAAACACCTCAGCTGAGATGTCGAAAAAGTGCACGCCGTTGTGGCGCGAAGCACATTTCGAAGTCAAAAGCGCAAAAAACTGAGGGGTTTGGAGCACTTTTGGACGTTCAGATGTCGTTCTGCGTGGCAGGCACAAGGGATTGTGCACCTTGTCAAAAGTGAGAAAAACGTGAAGGTTTTGTAGCAGTTTCCAAAACGATGGCAGGCGTGGGACATTTGAAGATGCATTGTCCGTGGCGGGCGCAGTACAAGAGACATGTTCATCAGAGCTGTTAGGAGGTCCGGGCGCTGATTTGCTGAGACGGGTTGCATTTTAGCATCAGATCTTCAGGTTTGCTGAGATGATTTTGCGTGACAGGTGCAGCACTTCGTATGACCTGGCATCACTTTTTCGTGGCAGGCGTAATACTTTAGACAGGTGGAGTGGAAAAATCGCAAAACGCATTGGCACGAGGCCGTCAGCTCTGCACTCAACTATCCATTTTCGAAGGAAGTCTCGCAGAATTGCTTCGTTTTTGATGCTGTCAAGCTCAAAATATGGGGAAGTCTCGCAGAATAGCTTCGTTTTCAAGCTTGCAGATAGACAGATAGATAGAGAGACAACTACAACTACAGGTACCACTACACTACTACTACTACTACTACTACTACTACTAGTACTACTACTACTACTACTACTACTACTACTACTACTACTACGACTACCACTACTACTACTACTACTACCACTACTACTATTACTACTACTACTGCTACAACTACTACTACAACTACTACTACTACTACTACTACTACTACTACGACTACGACTACGACTACGACTACGACTACGACTACGACTACGACTACTACTACGACTACTACTACGACTCCTACTACGACTCCTACTACGACTCCTACTACGACTCCTACTACGACTCCTACTCCTACTCCTACTCCTACTCCTACTCCTACTCCTACTCCTACTACTACTACTACTACTACTACTACTACTACTACGACTACTACTACGACTACTACTACTACTACTACGACGACGACGACGACGACGACGACAAGTACAAACTATGCTACATTACACAACACTAATTACACTACGCGACACTAATTACATCTAATAACACTACTCTACACAAATTGCACTACAACTACTACAACTACTACAACAGCAACAACAACAACAACAACTACTACTACTACCACCACCACAACCACCACCACAGCTACAACTACAATTACAGCTATTACACTACAATACGCTAATTAAACTGCAATACATTACGGCTACAAATAGAACTACAACTACACTACATTACACAACACTACACTACACTAATTACATTACATTACATTACATCACACTACAACTGCAACTACCACTACATTGCACTACGCGACACTACACTACAACTACAACTACAACTACACTACTTTACACTACAATACGCTAGACTACACTACACTATCACTACACTAATTACACCACACCACAGCTACAACTGCAACTGCAACTACACTACACTAATTACACTGCATTACAACTACCACTTAAAACTACAACCCCACTACACTACAACTACAACTACAACTACACCTACAACTACAACTACAACTGCACTACACCACACTACGTCCAGCAGTTGTGGTGAGGTGACCACTGCAACCAGTGCAACCACTCCAGAAAACACAACTCCAACCACCTTTCGGTCCATCAGTGGATTCGCTCTGCCATCCGTGATTCACAACAACCAACCTCTCCTATAGGTTTCCTATTTTTGAAATTCCGCCACCGCCTTGTGCGGTACTACTGGTAATATATGGCAATGGAACATTGCCTATACCATGCAAAACGAAAGATCGTTCTCACTAAAAATATAGAACAATGTTGATTTACATATGATGTGTTCACATTTTTCCAGCGCTAACTCAGATCCCTAGCTGCATGGCATCGCTTACCCCCACCTGCTGCCCGCTGATGGCCAAATCCAGCTTGGGCGCCACGTTCAGGCAGGAGACGTCAGCATTGTGACCCTGTTACGGTTGACTTTTCACCGAGGCCCAGAAATGATGGGTCCCTACTGTGGATGGTTGCGAAGTCCTGCACCACCTTGGATGGTTAAAACCCTATAAATAATGGGATAAACCATCCACAGTTCAGTAGTAGACCTAGAGCTGAGTAATGTATACCCACCATGTATGCTGGGTTAGCCCCAGCCCAAAAAAAATCCGGACGAAACACAGAAAATGACCACATGCGGGCGCATCCAGCACCTCGAAATATCTCTGCTGGGGCTTTAGCAAGTCCTGCAGCGCCAAGTCCAGCACCTTAAATCTGCCCTTGGTATTCATAGTCTAGTTCCACGATCATCCTTACTAGCCAGCTGGCAGACCCGGAATGAGATTTCTCATCCCAAAGTATGTAGGAGACGATATCGATATGACTATATAGATTGTGTATGAATGTACATCACCATTCTTAATAGGTAAGTAAGTCATCTATCAATGGGCGATGTTCCATAGCTATGTTAAATAACCAGTCAGGAACATCATGATCTTGGGAACTCAGGAAGTGCCATTGGCAGCTGCACAGCATGTCCAACTGACCTCAATGACGCAGAGCTTGGCAGCGATGTAAACCTCGAAGCGCTGAGGACTTCAAAATCTCCTGGATCTTTCACGATTTTTGTAAGGCCTTGGGACTAAAATGTGACCCTGCCATACACTATGCCACATTTGGATGTACTAGTATCTGAAAATAGGATAAAATAGGATCAAAGGATGCTAAAACGTCACCATTCAGAAATTCATCCAGACTTTTTCCAACAAAATTGCCATAATCTTGGGGGCATAGCGGCACCACCCTAGGCATCACCCTATCTTTGGACAAAGCTATTTGACCAAGTCAGCTCCAGGCTCCCCCGCGCACTGACTGCCACCTGCCACGAGGTGGACCGATCCCGGTTTCGAGCCGTCGATGCCATAGACGTGCTCGCGCACCAACTCTTGCTCTGGCTCCTGGACTTGGCTCTGGATGTGCATGGCTGGTAAAATTGGGAAAATGTAAGCCATGTTTTACTGGGATGCCACCTGGGCACTGGGTCAAGAATGCAGGCTTGTCCAAAGTATTGGTTGCCCTGAGCAGGTTTATTCTCCTAAACAATTCGGAATACACCATTTCCGAACAAACCCCCGAGTTCAACCATCCAAGTATGGGGGTCGTCCCCAGCCCAGCCCAGCCTTGGCACAGTTCTTGTCTGCCTTCCAAGTAGAAGGAGCATAGACCATGAGCCGATGCCTTCCAGGCTGATGTTGTTCTTCAGCTGGAAAATCATCCCAGTCAAATGATCCCGAAGTCCTTGATTCCGGTGGCCATTCAAGTTATCAAAAAAAAACTTCAAAATGTTTAGATTCTTTAGATGACATCACTACAACTATAAGTTCATATGTTTAAAATCTACTTTTTAATACTTGTTCAGTTCACATTGGGATGAACCCCAGGCACCAACGTTGGATGTTCACCAACGTTGGATCCGATCAGCCCAGGCTGCAGGCAAGGCCTGCCGAAGTCGGTAAGCTGTCCGGCATCTTGATCCGGCCTCATTTTGGCGAAGAATGGGGGTTGATGGGATGATTGTGAAAATAATAATGCTCTGGGCAAATTATAATCAATAATTAAATTCACTAACCTGAAATTGTTCGGCCATGTTGGAAGATTCTCCGTATTAACCATGATTCCAGTGAGAACGCAGTGAGGTCGTCATAATTTGCCCAGAATTATGGATCCTTCCCCCACTAAGCATCAGTAAGTTGATGTTGGAATTCTCAAAGAAGTGAGTGAGATGGGCTAAGATGGGTGAAAAAAGTCTGTAACTGGGGCAATTGGGAGATTGATGGTAACTTTCATCTTGCAAACTCCCAGTCCGACTCTGAATTTGCAGAATTCAGAATGGTACAGGATGTTCATATGGAAGGATTTCATATGGGAAAGATTTCAATACAAATTTCACATTTGTTTTGTCCGAGATCTACATCAATGCAACAGGAAGGTAGCCCTTGTCACTGGCACACTCTCCTTCTCCCTTCTCATCTCAGCTGCCCTGGAGGAAGGCTCCGCGCACGTCCCATGATTCTTTCACTTTGGCATTGTGGCAATGTCTGAGCGTCAAATTTGAAATTTAGTCAAACATTTGATATCACTTTAAATGACATTTAGTCATGATATGTCATGATATATCATTTGCCTCAATCGTTTTCTGGCTGTTTGCGAGATTGTCGTGCCGAGCTCTTCTGTTAAATGGTGCAGAAAGGAGTCCAAACACATTGCTACAGTGGGGTTTCAAAGCTCCTGTTCCACTTGTGGAGTATCATCTTTGGGCCAACTCTGCAGGAGCAAGGCGGTGGTCCAGAAAAAGCCTCAAGACATCGTCTTTTAGGGACTTAAAAAAGCTGACAAGTTGTAGACTTCAATGGGTCTGGAGTTGCTTGCGATGAAACCCTCTCAAGCAGGGTTGGGCATTTGCCATGAGATTGTCTTACTATCCAATCTGCTGTGAAGTATGTGGGACACACAACGCCGCATTCGGTCACGCGGCTCACTTTTATCTTAAATCTGCGTTGTTCAAGAAGCCACTTGAACGTCGCCTGGCGAGTTGCGAAAACATAATCATTTCGGAACTATTTCAAGATCTTCACAACTTGACAGAGCTTGCTTCATGTGTTCTCCCAGTTCCAGTAGCAGCTGTGGATGATTCATCGATTCATCTTCCCCAGCCTTTGACAAAAACTGGTAGCCCAACTGGCGAATCGTGCGGCGGATTTTTTGGGTGAAACCTCGCAGGTCTGTGAGGCTTCGTCCAATGGTAGGGGAAACCCTGGCAAATTCTATGGGGCAAATGATGTTGAACCAGCAAATGTTGAGGGTTTTCCCTAAAAATGTGGGCTTCATTTCATACTTGTCACAGCGAAGAATCGCCAGGATAGTGATATCATGTCTTGAAATCTTGGGACGGTTTTTTCACAATTCCAAGATATCATGTCTTGAAATCTTGGGACGGTTTTTTCACAATTCCAAGTTTTGGGGTTTCTTCAACTAAGTCCACTATCCATATGGCTATGAGTCAAAACCCTAGGGCCCTAGGTACTGTAGGTACCCTAAAATGGCTGTTTAATGGATAGTAACCATCCATTAACAGCCATTTTGGGGTACCTACGGATGATTATTTCTCCAACTATGGCAATAGGAGACCCATCCCCATATGGCTGGCTGGTACCCGGGCACCTGGATCTTCATTTACGGACGAGGAGACGCCTCCGAAGCCAGTTTCGGATCTCATTTGTCGTTGACCCTGCATTGTTGGTTGCAAATAGATTCTTGACATTGCTGCCTTATCCAATTCTTCAAACCCCACAAAAAAAGAGTAAGGTCATATATTTTCTGGATTTTTTTTGGATGTTACATATACACATTATATACACATTTAGTATATGTCTTCAACCACATAGCAATGTCCGCTGTTGGTTTAGCCGGCCTCGTCTGAGCAACTCATCCACCCATGGCCTCGCAGGTCATGTGTCTGACGAAAAGGTGGCAATTTACATACCTTTTGATATAATTGCCAATGATTATCCAAATGATTATCCAAATGATTATCCAAATGATTACCATGGTATTTATGTATGATTATGTATGATTATGTTATTTGATAAGGTCTGGATAGCAAAATGTAGCACCAGATGACATGATAATCATGATAATCATGCCAAGAATTGCCATAATTTTCGCTATACCTTGGAGATCTTGGCCATCAGCTTCTCGTCGCTCCAGTACCTGGGCTTGCCAGTCAAGGACTAAGTCTGTGGGATGTGAAGCAGAAAAAAAAATGAAACAGTGCATTTGTTCACCAGCAAAAGTGGAGAGGTTCTTGCTAAAAAAAAACTGCTTCAAAAAGTTATGTATCCATCTTTTGCTGAGTGAAATAAATAATAAAAAAAACGTTGCTGGTTTAAAAGTCATTTTTGCGTACCTGGTTCTAATTGGGATTTTGCGCGACTGCTCCACGTCCCCAACATCTGTCAACAGCAAACAAGCCCAAGGTGCTTCTCCAGGGCGCCCATGCCATTCTTCTTGATATCCTGTGGCCGATACGAAGGAACTGCTGGCTGCATGGTTGAGATGGTTGATCCGCAACCTATCCTGGACCACCTGGACTTAGTGAAAGAGTCAAAGAACGCTTGATGAAATTTGATAAATTCGATATGTCTATGTATATATGTATATATATATACCCTCTGGTTCTTTAACAGTTTGCCATGGAAAATGGCCCATAGAAATAGATGGTTTACCTATTAAAAATGGTGATTTTCCATGGCGATGTTAAACAACCAGATGGTATATATTGCAATAAAAGTAAACCTAAAATCATCTGGCGATATTTGCAATATTTGCAATATTTGGCCTTCAGACATCACACGCAGTCCGACGCAGTGCCCCCGAAAAGTGCAGGGCTGGCAGCAGCTCAATTTTCATCGTTCTTGGCTCAGCGTCTCGGCCAAAACCACCTTGTTCCAAAAGATCTCCTGCAGTCAAGGCCTAGACTCCATGTGCTTCCCAGTGGCCGGTAAGTAAGCTATATAAATAACTATAAATAGCGTATGTATGCATGTAACTGGACATATACAGTTTCAGTTTCAATGAAAATTACTAACATTTACTAACCACCTAGTAGCATCTATATAGTAACATCTAGCAACATCTAGTAACATCTAGTAACTGGGATGCATTTCCAAGTACCCAGTTGAAGTCCCCTTCAGTCCTGAGCCTCCTGGTAAAGATGTTGACATGGCACCTCAGATCAGAGCCAATGGCGTAGAACTTCATAGCTGGTTGATTGATGAGCCGTTTCACTGACAAAG
Source organism: Cladocopium goreaui (assembly GCA_947184155.2). NCBI lineage: Eukaryota > Dinophyceae > Suessiales > Symbiodiniaceae > Cladocopium > Cladocopium goreaui. Next base: position 79,150 of record CAMXCT020000263.1, on the reverse strand, counting down.
ATGTGTCACTCATAGTCACTTGGGGATCACTATCATCATCATCATCGTCGTCGTCGTCATCATCATCATCATCATCATCATCCCAAGACAGGATTGAAAAAACGCCACAAGTCTTGTTCTATGTCTGCGCCTTGTAGTAGTGACAACCAGGATGGTGCTTGATGAAGTCGCCATCCTCAACCAGCAATACCGCCATTGTCCATGGGTGGTAAGGCTTGATTTAGAGGACTTCCCAGTGTAGCTGGGTTACGAATGCCAAGGTTTATCTGAACAGTTTCAAATGTCGCGACCAAATGGCAAACTAACCTATAAATGGCATCAATACACAGACTATCACAGATTTATGTACGAACACCCAAAACTGAATGGTTAAAAAAAATCAGTGGCTCCTTCGCAAGGCCACAATGTCAACTCAACCCAAATAATCCGTTCCGTATATTTTTGGTTGTTTTTGAGGTGGTGTTCAGTACTGAGGGGATGTGATTGGTCAGCACATCTTGACCCAGGGCAGGCCTGCCATGCCCTGGACAGAGCGCTCTGTGCTGTGGCAGCATGGAAGGATTGCCTGCAGCCATGGCGGGATGGGGAACAAAGACCCAAAACCAAATTTCATTTGGAGTCGATTGGATTAGATATTCATATCTCTATAATATCTATATCTATACCTCTACGCAATACAATTATATATACATAATTATATCATATATATATATAAATTATAATGAACCCAGCTTTTGCAACCCAACAGCAGGTTCCAAGGATCCAGGGTTCCAGCGGCGCGGTTCTGTTCCGCTTCTGCTCTGCAAAAAACGAAGAGCGCCATTCCCAGAGAGATTGAAACATAACAGTCAGTGCTGTTGGGAATAAAACTGTGTGTTTGGGGAAAATACAACAAGTATCAACAAGTGGTCTATTTGGGGATGTTTCATGATGTTTCCAAACCCGGGTTGGATTGGTTTTGCCTCGTACCATCTCATACCCGCACGACCTACAGTCTGTACGCCATGATCCAAGACCTTCAAACCCAGCTGCAAATGCTCTTGTCGCGCCACACGTACTTCCAGAGGATAAATCGGCAACTGCGGCCGAGACTGTTGGGTGAAGTGGAGGATATCCAGAGATTCCAGAGAATCCACCCACCAACCAGGGTAGACTGTCAGGAGCCGAGGTCCTTTTGGAAGCATCAAAAAATACAGCAGTCGGGGGGACAAGATGATCTCAACTTGTCTGAAATCTGCAACCTGGCAGCATCCAGAATCATCAGAATCATCATCCAAGTCTGTGGATGAACATCCACACTGCAAAATAGATCAAAATAGCAATCCAGACACACCCTGGAAGCCTCGTAGGAATCCCAAGTCTTGTCGAACTGCATGGCTCGATCGTACAGCAGCGTATGAAGCATGGTCGACTGGTCGCTGCAGTTGTGTTCCTGTCGTGGGGGCACATAAAAAGCACCAAACACTAGTCGTCACTTAAATATAGAAAAAGAAACAAAAGGAAACAAACATATAGAAAATGGATCCACTATAGATATTATGGGATAATATGGGATGAAACAAACATAAAACCATCTTTCACGTAGGCAATCATAGGCATGGATCCACTCCTTTGTCGTAAACGAGGTCACAGTGGCTTCCTCTGGCTTCCCGCCTTGCCGGGTCCCTGCAGAATGTCTGATCGCCACCAGCGCTCCAAGAAGCGATGGGACCAGTCAGTGTTTTTCAGGAGCCACACGCCATTGTTGATGCCTCAGCTTCTGAATCCTTGGACCAAAGTAGCTGGACTGGATCTTCATCCCTCCCAAATATGTTATGAGATAGCTGTTGAATGCTTTTGATCATTTTTGATCCATCCCCACTTAAGAAAACATGCTTGCCAATTGTGGGGATCCTGAACGCGTGAGATGCTTCAGACAGCGGAGGACACCAAACATGAAGACCTTTACTCACCAAGCAGGACCCTTGCATTTGGAACTGGGTCCACTTGAACTGTGGATACCCAGAACCATTCCCAATTCACATGGAAAGTCATAGGTGACTTTCCAAACTCACCAGACAGATCCAGATAGTAGGTTTTGTGTCAAAACACTCTGAGTTGCTTTACCCTTCACCAGAAATGACACCCAGTTGGTGAATTCATACCCGTTCCCTGTAAGACATCTCTCTGTCTCGGCCGCGGGACCTGTTGAATCAACTGCAAAAATCAGTGACACTTCCCCAGTGGATGCTGCACGCAAAGCTGCATGTTCTGGATCCTGACTCAGCTCCTGGGGGCCGCAGATTTATACCACCTATAGCCTAGAACTATAACATCCAATGACCATCTCTAGTGTGGGAAGGGTTGGCTTTTTTTCATGTTTTTCTACCATGGCCATGGCCATGGGTATTCACAACTATCAAGCATCCCCAGGTTGCATAGAAAATCTCTTGCACCCCTCTAGGATAAGGTGATGGATCTACTTGCGATCGGATGAGCACAAAATAGCACAAATGTCTTCCTCTGGAGGCAAGCGGGAGGCAACGGTGAGATTTTGACCTCAGACCGCTATGCCGTCGACTCAAGTCACTTGGTGATGTCCGTGATGTCCGTGATGTCCGAAAGTGAGCACTCCGGTCGAATCAACAAGTTCAAGATTATTTCTTTGACGAGTAGCAAACTAGCAAACCCATATATATATATATATCCATATATTACGATTATTGTGGCAGTTCTCACACTGAGGTGAAGCGTTGATCAAGGGAATATAGCACCAATCAATGAATCCCCCATCAGCCCGGGGCTTGCCAATCTTGCCACGGGTGGATTCCATCAAGAAACTATACATGGCAATCACCGAGTCAATGGTACGTTGCGGATCCATGAAGAAGGCATCGCAGTCCATCCTGGCCAATGTTCAAGGAGGGAAATGGGGAATCGACGGAATGCAAATGTGGAACTCTTGTAACCCAAAACTCCAAAACATGTACAGTATAACAAACGGCAAATTAGGTGCAGGGGATGCAAGCTCAAGACTTGGAAAACTAAAGTCGCAAAAACTTTTTGAAAAAAATAAAACATGGGAATCTACCAAAATTGGTCGCACCGCGTCAGAATGAGGAATAATAGAAAGCAAATAGACTTTGGAAGATATCAAAAGGGAAGAAAAATGCTGGTGCTTGGTACAAGTGTCCATAGGACCCAATCATAGTTTCCAGTATCCAAGACATTCTTCACAGCATTCACTTTCCAAAAGAACGGCTTGTGCACGCCATCATTCACCTCAGCGAGCTTCCCTACATGGGAATATAATGGAATACATGGGAGAACATCTGTTTGGTGGCTGAAATCCGATGAAATCCGTTTACTTGTTTGATCGGGGTTCCAGTCTGCTATCAGCCCTTGAAGCCATCATCAATCACGGCTTCCCTGTGCATGAAGTCATTTCAGGGAAACGTGTCCAGTGTTCCAAGTGCTGTATGATACAATTTCTCGGAATCTGACAAAAATTGGCAATGTCCCAAAAATTACGACTTGCAGACTGTTTTGATTGTTTTGTGCGCATTTGGCAATTTCCGGGATTTCCAGTTTTGGGACACATCCAATACCGTTCTTTTCTGTGTCTGTACGATTCGGATGGACCGTTTTCACTATGGCACTGGCATGGTGCACCTGCTAAGCAAGTCGCATCCATCTGCGAATCGACGTTGATGTCGATCTGCGATGCATTCGTGAAGAAATGCACGTCATATCCATGAAGCAGCTTATACCTTGGCTTCAAATTGTTTCAAGCATCTTCAAGCAGTTTGATTACTGCTGGTAGGTTGAGTTAGTGTTGGCATTCCTGACAAGCAATCTTCACTGCGGTTTATCATGTTTATCCCAAGGATTCCAAAGCCCAAACCCAAACCCAAACCCAAACCAATTCTTAATCATTGTCTGATTGTTAGCTTGTCAAACAAGTTTGGCTCATGGAATCACAGGCTGACCACACCTTGCAGCTCCTGCAGAACACAGATGTGAACCAACAAACTTGGGACTTGAAACTGCAACGAGAAACCAGCAATCGTGTTCTAATCACCAACATGGCTATATATCATAAAGCCCAAAGTTCATGGCTGCTTAGCATCTTTTGCTACCAACACCTCCGATGATTTCTAGCTCCGGCCAGCAACCCGCCCAAGCTCTCTGCTCGAGTCCGAGATGCAGCTGTCGATTTTGATGACAAAGGATTCGAACCGGTGCATCCTAGCAGGGCCGAGCACGGCTGACCAACTAAGGGGCTGAATATTCTTCGAGCTATAGAGGTGAGCCACACTTCTCTTGGTGACTTGTGTTCGTCACTTTCTTGGCAGCGAAAACATGTTTTGAGATTCTGATTTGCGGTATTAGTTAATTAGCACTTTATCGGCATGTTTAAGCATAAAGAGTGTGACTACTGTTGGATTCCAAGTCAATTTTCTGTCTCATTCAGGGTTCATCCATGTTCATACGCCCCCTATTCCTTTGCAAGTACTCAGTATCTTACTAAAATGCCCTTGGAGTCTCTTCCAAGCATAATGCCTAGGTATTTCACATCCATCTCTGTTGGGAGATCATTGATGTTCTCTTCTCCTCAGCATATGCGCAGATGGTCACCACCGCCACGCGCAGATTCAATCGGAGGCTTGGCGGAACCGTGGTCTCCACAGATTCATCGTCCAGCTGGCGAACGACTTCCGTCAGACCTTGCCCGGCCAACATCACCTTGGGCATGGCAAACTGCCAAGCCATTGGAGATGTCATGGCTTTTCGGCCAGAAATCGACAAATCTGGGCTTAGTGTTTCTAGAAAAGTGGATACTGTCAGTGCTTCTCTTCTTGCAATAAATAATAACTAATGTATCAAATGTCTGTTGCAAATCGTGGATTTTCAAGTGTCGGACTGAGATTCAGTATGCGGCATGCATGTCTACAGCCCACTACTGTATGTCTAAATGTACTGTATAACTTGTATAGACAGTGAATAGACAGTGAAAATCCTTGAGTTCGTCAGGAGACTGTAGATTACCGCCCTGATAAAGATCCCTGAGCTCCTCTCCCCATCATTTCCCTCTGTCGAGCCACATCCCAGCCCTGTGCTGGCCAGGTCGAACATTCGCTAAAGCCCTTGTCGCGAACAAAGATAAAGCCTGCCAGTGCGGAGGCAGAATCTCCCATCTTATCATCTTCCCAGGTGCAGTGGATAATCCTGTTTCACTTCACAGATCGATCAAGTGAGATCAATTGAGGTCTAGCCAGTCCGATAACCTCCCAACAATCATACCCTTCACCAGCCATGTGTTAGCCAAGTGAAGCAAATCGATCCATGGCTCATACTTCGAGCCCCAGCCATAGTTTGTCGGCATATACATCGTTCCCATTGTGGGAGGTTCGAATATGTTCGAATCCCCTCTGTTTACAGGTTGAATTCCCATTTTATCCCCATTTTTCCACATGTTTTCCCCATTTTTTCCCCATTTTTTCCACATGTTGGCACCTTTAAAGCCCCCTACAGTAGAGCTGAAAAATCCTGGCCAAGTGGCCCAGGTGGATCATGGCCAAAGCCCTTCTGAGGCGTCTCTCCATGACCAGCACCCGCGCCAAGCTGAAGAAAGTACTCACCACGGCAGCAGGACAGGCAAAGGCCTGTCCGATGATGGGATGGACCTGGGATGTACCCTCTGGTTATGTCAAAATAGCTATTGAAAATGGCCATAGAAATAGTGGTTTTTCCCATTAATAGCATGGTGATTTTCCAGTTCGCTATGTAAACGTTTACCAGAGGGTTGTTTTTTTTCCCACATCTGTGATTTCAACCCACCAGAATTGCTGGCTTGAAATCAGCGAACATCTGAAAAAAATCCTCAACCCAAAATCATCCCGATTTCGGGATTCTGACTTCAACAACCACCAAGAAATATCGATTTCACCGCAACAGCGGGATTCTACCAACAATGTAGTGAACAAATGCCAATTGGCATTTAAAAAAATGTCACAAAATTATCTAATTGAACTATATTTAACATGGCATTTTATTTTTGTTTGACATCTAATCAGTTAATGTCACAAAATGCTAAATGTCTAATTTTCTTCCCAAAAAAAATCGCCTCCCAAAAGGGCGTCGTCGCTTCCCGCAGCAGCTGCTGCAAGGACGTCCCCGCCGCCGCTTTTCCCTCGCTGAAGAGTTCGCCACGGGCGTCCCAGAGACGAGTGGAGTACCTGGAATCCGGAAACGGCCCAGGGGAGGTTGGAAAAACTCCCATTGAGCCACTTGAGCCAGGTAGAAGATGAGGGCCAACATCTCAAAGTGTGGATTTATGATATTTATGGGAATTCGAAGCTGGCAAAAAATGGAATTGTTGGCTGTAAAACTCAAGGTAGGAAAGTTGCACCAGTAGAAACAAGGCCAAAAAAGGAATTTGGCCAACAGAAAGGAGGTTGGCTGCACCAATCATCCAATCGCAGGCCAAGAAACTGCAGCCAGAAAGACGAAGGGCATTCCTGCAGTAACAACAGCACTCATTTCACCCAGAGATACCAGTAAAACCATACTAAACCAAACATAGGAACCTTCAACTACTCATCAAACCATCCAAAATCCATCATTTGGAACCCTTCCTCAATCAATATTCATTCATCATCTTCATCATCATCATCATCATCACCATCACCATCACCATCACCATCATTCTTCCATCACCATCAACTTACTGGTGCTTAGTAGGGAATGGATAGGTTGCTGGGGGTTGCTGGGGGTTGCTGGGGGTTGCTGGGGGTTGCTGGGGGTTGCTGGGATGATTATTACTAGTGATGAAATGGATCATTCCCGAAAATTCCCTGCGAACTAAGCACCAGTAAGTCAAGTCAACAGCACCCATGAATTTTCCCTCTGGTAATTTGTTACATAGCTATTGAAAATGGCCATAGAAATAGTGAGTTTTCCCATTAATAGCATGGTGATTTTACAGTTCGCTATTTTGACATAACCAGAGGGTATACCACCTATAAACATGGTGATGACTGGGGGATGGTTCATTGTTGCTTTACCTATTCAAAATGATGGATCTTTCCATAGTTATGTTAGTTTACCAGAGGGTATACCACCTATAAACATGGTATATCCATTACCAGAGGGTTTCCCCGGCCTCTTCCAGCGGGATCTCTTGGTTCTCGCAGGGCGGCAGCAACGGCCCCGGCATGGCCTCCGCCAGGGTCACCTCCATCTCCGCGGCGGCACGGAACAAGGTGACCAGGGCCACCCCAAACAGCAGCATGGCACCGGTGGCACCAGTAGATGATCCACGGCCCCAAGGAAAAGCCATCAAAAACTGGGGAAAGGTTATATTGGACAGTGGTTTGTTTGTTTTTTTTCTGGAAACTGAGCAATATGATGATGAAATTATGATTATGATGTGAAGTGGCAAAGATCTGCGGTTTTGGAGTTCCAACCACCTATTTTTGTGATATTTGAAGTTGGACAGGTGTGAGTTTTCATGCGTGTCTCGTGACGATCTACGGCACCTACAACTCGATGTTGCGCCATGCGAATGCGAATTCTCAGATGTTCAGACATGGGTTTTTCTGAAAATAGGCTATATTCCCAAACAAATAGCCATTTAAAAACGGGATAATGATCAGCAAAACCATTGGGTAAAAAGGGGTACACAACATTTTCAGACACACCCACATGTTCTTCACTACGCGGAGTTTTTCTGTGTACCCTCTGGTGAACGTTTACATAGCAATGGAAAGATCCACCATGCTATTAATGGGAAAATCCACTATTTCGACTGGGCCATTTTCAATTGCTATGTTAGTTCACCAGAGGGTAATCAAATCGTCCAATCAAAACTGCAATACACTGCAATGCTTGTCCGCTGGCGATATCTGGCGATGTTCAAACTGATCTGGACCCATTGTACAACGAATCTCAACACACAAATGCAATCAGGGAATCGCCAACTTGTGGCGACAACACCTGAAGTGGGAAGAGTGAGCCCGACGTTCCGCTGGAGACCAAGAATTTCTTGAGTTTAAGATGCAGCCAGCTACGAAGCCTTGAATGAGATTCCATGGAATTTGCATACATCGCCTGTTTGGTTTTACTAAATCGCCATATATCCGTCGTATGTCATATAATTCAGTATAAATATGTATAAATCATATTATCTAAAGTATTTAACCCAAATATACTTCCGATACAAACAAATATCTTGAACCCCGTTCAATCTTCAGTAGCTCCTCGAAGACGGGCTTCAGCTCTGGATCGTTCTGAAGATCGTTCAGTTTTCCAGACTCTCTGAGCTTGGCAGCCTGGGCTGCTGGATCAAACACTGATCTTGCGGTACACTTCATCACTTTTTTTGGATGTTGGATCAAAATAGAAATACCTAGCAACAAAAGCAAACCAAAATAAAATCACAAAAACCATCAAAAACCACTTCCCTCAAAAATCCTCGACTACACGAAAAGATATTTAAAAAAACCTTCCGCCTCGGACTGAAGTGCCGGGTTGTAGATCGACACATCCTCAGCCCACATGCCAGCTGCAGACGTGCATGGTCAGTTTCTGAAACGAAACTCACAGGTTTATGTAGACGACATGATATATAAATGTCGTCTAATAATTGAGATGCATCTCCATTGGTGTTGGGTTGTTCACCTTGTTTTTGGGGTTCGTCCTTCATCCGTTGCTATTGTTGTTGAGGGTAAAAATATGTTAAAATCCCAGTGTTTGCTGGCTATACTTCAACATGCTTTCTTGATTGAGCCCCTATCGCCAAACAAAAAAAACATGTTTGAGCGAAAATCCCCATGTTTACTTGGACCAATCTCTGTTTGTTCAACAAAAAGTACACATACCGTATGTGATATGTCCGGCAAAAGTCCGCAACCTCGGTACGGGTGAAAAAAATCCCCCATTTAGGTGAGCATCAAGCCTCCATAAACTGCCGATTTTAGCTAATCCGGATGGTGGTTTGAACATATCAAAGTATCTGTCTCAAACAATCTCAAAATATGTTGAAAATCAGATACCCTCTGGTAATTTAACGTAGCTATTGAAAATGGCCATAGAAATAGTTGATTTACCCATTTAAACTGGTTATTTTTGATAGTTAAGTTAATATACCATATGTTAATTTACCAGAGGGTTAATATATAATAAAAACCATGAAAATCCTCCATATCTTGGTACCACCATGGTTTCACTGATCGCCTCCAGCTCGCTGCCCATGAGCTCATTGGCCTCTTCCTCGGTGGTCCTGGCGAACTTGTTGGGTCTTAAAGAATTGCTTTTCTTGGGGAAAATATCGCAGAATATATAAATATAGTTATATAGAAATATCATATCATATGTAGGTTTTGTTGGGTGAAATATGGTGAAATTATTATTAATCTAAGAAATTTGTATGAATCTAAGAAATTTGTCTATGGTCTTTGTTGATGGAGAATGCAAGAATGATCATGTCATTTATATAATTAGTTTGTTTGCGGGAAAAAAATCTAGGAATTACTGAATTATGTAGTTTTCCGTTGATAGAATTCTGAATTGTTAATTTTGGAATATGGACACCTTATCTTTATGAGAAATCTATCCACTATTGCTTCTGAGCGTGGTGGTGGTGATTTCATCAGCTATAAATTGGTTCACTTGCCTGATCACCAGAGGTATGAGCCCTTGCATATTTGGTGCGGATGACCATGTGGCGAGGAATGCCGCTTGTTTCTGTCAGCTTTCTTCAGCCATACCAAACCCACTGTAGTTATGCATGTCTTGTGCCATAGAAATCACCATCAGATTTCCCACTGGGGACAGCAGCCCCACGCAATCCTGAGATTCTCAGGTTTCACCGCATACTGATCACCAGAGTCAATTAGTCGCACGATGAGCCTTGAAGTGCCTCGGCCCAGGCTTCGGCCCGTTCTGCGAAATTGGGTAAGGTTGGGTATGGGGCTACGTGTCAAGCATGGCTGTGTAACAGACTTTGCTGATGACTTGTCATTTTGCGGTCAGTTCACCATGTGGGGAAGCTGAAAATATCATTGTCATGGCCCCTGAATCAAATCTACCCTTTGGTTATTTAACATAGCCATGGAAAATGGTTGATTTTCCCATTAAAACCTCCATTTATAAGGGATGTTCCATGGCTATGTTAAATAACCAGATGGTAAGACAAACAATAAGACAAAGTGGACAGTTTTCAGTCAAAATGGGGACTTCATCGACCAAAATCAGGTAGGAGTCTGTCCTTTTCCAATGGCTGCAGATGCCGGTTGAACTCATCGCTCAAGGCTCAAGTGTCGCCAATGACACCCGCAAGGATCGGTGGACCATACTGAGGCAGCTTCAAATCAAAGTCCCATATGAACATCTAAAGTATGATTGAAATTCTTCAAATTGGACATTTACATTCAAATTTACCAGTACATATATTTACATTTACCAATTTTTCCAACCCCTATCTGAACTACTGCAGAAATCCCTTCTTCTACCGCTTTTCTTGGTGCCTCAAGTGGGCCGATAGCTGGCACAGCTATTGGTTGGTGCATGCACAGGTGTGACGCTTCAAAACTTCTGCATCCGAAGGAGCCTTTCCTTCCAACTCCTGAGATCATTCAATGGGTAGGGTTGCCCCCATCCACGATGCCAGTAGGTAGTGAAGATTAATAGGGGACCCTACCACGCCCTATCCAAACTGGCAATGTGTGTAGGACCCAATCAGTGGGGTCACAAAATCGGTCTGGCTCAGAATGTCTTACCCGCAATCGAATGGTTCAAGCTCTTGAAAACAAACTCGCCGACACAAGTAGGAGTCAAAAAGGGTTTGCTCAACAGCTGGATACTCCAATTACAACACCATTCCATGGTCTGTTTGATGTTCATCATCCTTATCCCCGAAATCATATGTTCTTCGGAGTACCTTATCATTAGTCGGAGTAAAAGAGTAACATCACCAGGTCTTCAGATATCATATCATATCACATGTAATCACCATATCTTATGACCCATATTCCCATATCTTCAATTGTATGTCTGTATATCACAGTAAATCAGGTGCTATCTCCTCACATGTACTGTACATTCACAATATCACATTCAATTCCCATGATATCCTTCCAACCTTTAGGTGCTATATTAGTTGTTATCACATATGGTGCCAAAAATTCGCAATATTCCCATTCCCATGTTCACAATATTCAGGTGCTATATGGTGTTATCACATTCCAACCCCACGTCATCGTTCCGAACGCCGACTCCTGCAGCAGCGCTCCAAAAGCCTCCGGCAGCGGCGCCGCGAAGCTCCGAGCCTCGGAGCCCTCGAGCAGCGCCAGGCCATAACGGTGGAGACCTGGTGGAACTGCGGGGTGACGTGGTGACCCAAAAAGTGGAGGTTTCCTATGGAGGTACCCCTAAATCATCCATTTTTATAGTATGTTAATAGGATTTTCAAGGATTTTCATGGATTTTCCATACATATATTTGGGTTTGGAAACTGCAATATGTAACTATATTGGTTGGTTGATTGACCGACTTGGTATATCATGTATATCTGACAATGGTTACATAACTGCGATGTATGTTTGGAAACATCTTTGGAAATCTATTTAGCTGATATGAATATTCATATCATTTACCCCAAATTCCTCAAATGTAATGCAAATGTATCATACTGTATCTACATTTGGAGATATGGGTTTGTCTGAAAATAGGGGATACCCACAAATAGCAATTTTAATGGGGAACATGGTGATAATCCATTGGAATATGAGATACACCATTTTCAGACAAACCCATATCTTAGGCAAGATCTAAAACCTGCAAATCTAATTGGAATCCTCAGAAGCGGCGACGCATCGAAACAGCGACCATCGGATCATCGGGCCATGGGCGGCCAAGAGACAGTTCTGGGGGCAGAGTGGGGCATCCTGCCGGAAGGTCTCATCTGCACAGTACCTGAGTTGGGACATGTGCTGCACAGTGTCTCTGAAGTGAATCAAGATGGATAGATATGGATAGATATGGATAGATGGATAGATATAAACAGCCAATTTTCAGCCCATTTCAACCTCTTTCATCCCATTTCTCAATGATATGTTGGTACGGTTGGGTAAGGTTGGTATTTTTTTATGAGAAAAAAGCCAAGCGGCTTGCTATCGCACACCACAGCATGGCCAATGAAAGCCAAATGCGACCGAATCTGATGCCGCCGTCCGGTTCCCAGACTGATGTCCAGCAGGGTGGATGCCTCCAGCAATCTGAGAGGCTGACATTGATTGCCCCAACCAGATTCATCAGAATCTACCCTCTGGTAATTTAACATAGCTATGGAAAATCACCATTTTTAATGGGAAAATCCACTATAAATGGCCATTTTCAATAGCTATGTTAGTTTACCAGAATCGGAATGGAAATGATTGGTATTGTTTCACCATCCTTATCCTTCCACCATCCTATTATTCTGCAGAACAAAATCCGACAGAATCCTTCCACCAACTTCTGGTGGATTTTCCCATTTTTGCATTGATGGTCGGATGGTGGTATCTTGGGAAAATCCGTCGCAAGTTACCCTCTGGTAAACAAACATAGCTAATTATTGAAAATGGCCATTTATAGTGGATTTACCCATTAAAAATTGTGATTTTACATAGTTATGTTAGTTTACCAGAGGGTATCCAAGTTCCACCATCCTTATCCACCCGGCGCCTGGTACCCAGGTAGCCAGGCCGAAGCCTCCCGACGCAGGAAGGTGATGCTGGGCTTGCCGCGGCCACAGCGGCTGGGCCCTGGGTCTGCATCCTACGGTCCAACGGCCGACAAAATCTGTGGCAAGTCCCTGCCTTACACTCAGAAGATCAATGATGATCGTGCAAATGATAGGCCCGAATGATCTGAATGGTAAAGAATCATGTGTTCTTTCTTCGACAAACAGTTTGTTGAAAGTATCGCAGTTTTTGTAAGTTTTAGTTGGATCAGGTTTGATGCCATCCCACCAATCCCTGCCTTCCACGTCACCCGCGCGCGGATGTAGTGGCGATCACTCAGAAAGCCATGGCAAAGGACCAGGTAGTCGCGTCGGATACGACCCGTCGACAGCTGTAGCTTCAGGTTGTAATAGGCCTGCCAAGATATGCCAAGCATGGAAACGCATCCTTCTAGAGCCAGAAAGTTCGTGAAAAAGTACCCTCCGGTAAACTAACGTAGCTATGGAAAATCACCATCTTTTATAGGTAAATCAACTATAAATGGGCCATGTTCAATAGATATTTTGACATAACCAGAGGGTAAGCAGCTCCAGCCAGTTGCCGGTTCCAGTCTCCCAGCCTGATAGGTGAGACCACAAAGCAACAGTCCACTGGAAGGCCTCGGCGGAGCCGCTAAGCCCAGGCTACACAGCAAGGTTTTCCAAGTTTCATGGGAGATTGCTAGTGTCTTAAACCTGGTTTCTCCCAATCTCAAAATTTGGGGGACATCATACTTCATACCCAATTAGGGTGTGTTATATACTGTATACTGTTATTATTAGTCGGTTCTATTATCAGTATGATTTATCATTTTATTTTATGATTATGTTATTTATTATTATTATTATTAGTAGTAGTAGTAGTAGTCTCATTATTATTAGTAGTAGTAGTAGTTTTTAGTCTATTATTTGTTATTATTACTATTATAATAATACTATTATCATACTATTTATAATAATAGTAATAAGTGATTATCATACTATTAATCATATTATTAGTATGTTGTTATTTATTAGTAGTAGTCTCATTATTATCATCCTATTGGCTTTACCACATCGCAGTATATCGGCCCAGTGGCACGTCCAAGCGGTGAATGAAGCCGCACTGATGCTGCTGATCTCGCAGCACCGGTCGATCAAAGCCCAAGGCCTTTTTAGCGGAAGCCGCGGAAGCGAGGGAGGGGCCGTTGGAAATCACCAAAGGGATCACCAACATTCACCAACCCTTGTTATACCCTCTGGTCAATGATGGTGGATGGGTAGATCCAAAAAATGGTGATGCAGCCAAAAACTGGTGGTTACCCTCTGGTGAACTAACATAACTATGGAAAGATCCACCATGCTATTAATGGGAAAATCCACTATTTCGACTGGGCCATTTTCAATAGCTATGTTAGTTCACCAGAGGGTAATGTTTATAGTACCAATGTGTTATGGGATCACTTTTTTATTGGTCTATAAATAACACAAGTGTAAAAACAAATTGTAAATTGCTGGTAAATAGCACACAAGTGTAAATAACACATTGGTTTATAACCCTTAAAAATGATCAACCCTTGTTATAAACCAATTATGTTGTGGGATCATTTTTTTCATTCACCAACTTTATCCATCTAAATCCCATGTTTGTTGCTAAACCAATATATTTATAATATAAAGGGGGGTTGTATCCATCAAGAGAGTTTCTCATCCAAGAGATATTTCTCTGCTAGAAACTACAAACCCCTGGACAGCAGCAGGAGGAGAAGATTTTTCCGCAGTGTCTCGGGCAATTGGCTTCGGCAACTGCATCACCTGCAACCAGCAGCTTTTGATGGTGCAGTCCCAAACGCCCATTGGTGAAATATCAAAGTTGGAAACGGAAATCGATTAGATGAACAGAGTTTGCAATCAACATGCACATGAATAAGCCTTGCCAAATCCATTTGAACATGAATATCGCTCTTACATGTGGACTTAAAGGTCACGAATAAAACGCTCGAACGGACTTGTTGCGCATCGTGGAATACCTTCCAATTCTTGGTTGGGTGAAACTTTTCGGGCGACACTCTCGTGTTCGGTTGGCTTAAAACTCCAAGTTCTGCCTCAAAACAGATATACGGATGTGATATTTGGAGGATTTTGTTATCATACTATGGATATTTAAAATTTAATGTTCAGCTTGCTTCCCCACTTATGGGTTGGGCCTCCACGACTGCCGCCAGCTTTGCCAGGCCTTCCATGAAATCTCGGCCTCTGGGTTGGAAATACCTGGCGTATCCTGGTCCCTGGTAGACATCTTGAGTTTCTGAAAATCATATCGATCAGCTTCATCAATCGTGACTCAAAAACAAACACAAAGATTTTTTTTAAACATGAATCTATCATGTATATAACTCAGAGGTTTCTCAAAAAAAGAAATGAAGTTTCCTCATATATTGTGTTGAAGTTTGTCCCAAAAGAAATCCTTCTCCACTTGAGACCTTCTTAACTTTCATTTTCCAAAAACATATGTTGAAGTTATTCCCGCTATAGGTTGATTATACCATAATAAGAAAATATATATTTAGTGGATTTTAGTGGCAACCATAGGCGCTAAAAAAAATGGCGTGGCAACCATGGGCTCAACCGCTGGATGTTGTGCTTCTGCTGGATGTTCATAAGATGGAAGGAGAAGATCACCTGAAATCGGGGCGGATGCTGCTTCTGCCACTGAGTTTCCAACTGTTGGATCACCAAATATCACCAACATCTAGGGGATTCTAATCGACATAGCAAAAATAATCGGGGGATCCTCGAAACCTCTCGGCTGCATGTCATGAACATGTTCCTGGTTAAGTGTATCCTTCTGAAACTCCTTTGACTTTGCTGCTTGGCAATGGACTTTGCCCATACCAGCTGACAAAGCTCTACTCAACGGAAATGCCGGCAGCCTTCGGCAATTCTCAAACTGTCGGATTCTGGATTCCACTTACCCTCTGGTAAACTAACAGTTTGCTATGGAAAGATCCACCATTTTCAATTGGTAAATCCACGAACTAAATGACCATTTTCAATAGCTATGTAACAAATTACCAGAGGGTAAATGGACTCCGCAACTGGGAAGTCCAATGTCTTCACGAGAATTAATGCACGGCCGGCTCAAGCGTCACATGCTCTGCTGGGGAGGGGGCGAGCCATCCTTCTTCCAGGTCCGCTGCCAGAGCAGCCTCTCACCCAAGCCGTTCTTGACCTCCACTTCACCGCCTTCAAAGTCCATCTTCACCAGCTGGCTACCAATGTAATCACAGTAGATCTCCTGCTTGGGCCCCTGGTAGAAATGAAAGAATTGCTTCATGGTGAAACCGATGCGAGTCCCTCCAGACAAAACGTAGAAATTGTCTTGGACCATCACCTGATCATAAACAGGATCCTGAATGCGATATTTTCCATCGCGCTTCGGCATCTTCTCAAGAACCTGGATGTGCCAATTTCCCTCCAACTTCTTCAGGAGATCTTTTTCTTCCTCTTCAGGCATTGGTGTGGAGCCATTGGGGATGCCTCGAACTTTGGGTGCTGATCCCAAGCAGCCGCCCGCTTGACAACAATCCCTACACACGTTGCGCTTGATGCGAGGGTCTCGGGGGACAGGCTTGGTGAAGGGTTCGTCCGACCAGACGGGCTCCGTGACAAACTCGATGCTATGCCTACTCATGGCTGCGGTGACTACAAGGCACAGCTGGATTCCGCTATGGAATCGACAATTGATGACAATTGATGAGAAATTTTGCAGAAATCCTCGAGCCCGAAATGTGATCTGCGCGACAAAACGAAAATGGTGCAGCTTCAAAACTATGCAGTTTTCCATGGATTTCCATGGTTTCCCAGTTATCTGGACCATGTTACACCATGATGGACAGTCATGACAGTCCCAACTCTGCACACCAGCGTGGATTTTGCCACACGGTCACCGCGTTGCGTTGCGTTTTGACGAAACATCTCGACAAACTCGGCATATCACTAGCATTCAATAGCCATGATCAGGGATTTTAATGATGCTGAATATGATTTCTCGATTGCTTTCGTTGAACCATGTTGAACCCTTTTGCCAAATGTCAAGCTCTGCAGATTGCTTGGAAACTGCCTCACTCCCTCTCCCATTTCCCAAGAGCACCTTCATAATGTTGAAGATGTAGAAGAGGTTGATGTGAAAAAAAGAACGATGTTCATGAGGATATTATGGCAGGCCGTGGCGTGGAGGATGGATTGGAAGACTATACCCTTCATAATAAAATATTATGAACATTATGCTATCTATTTTTCTATTTGCTATGTGTTCTACTGGGAGTTCCCGACAGAACTATGTGATAGATTTTGTGGTTTTGCCAGCCAAAAGTTAGGTTTGAATGATGTTGCATGCTGTTATGCATGTGTTAGATACTGTTAGAGAAATATGGGATGAGATGTTATGCAAGATGTTGTAAATGGCATACTAGTGATTAAGAAAAAGAACTCTCAACTTTAGCTACGTATAATATTGGCAACATATAAAGCCTGAAGCCAGCATGCCACCCACGGCAACCTTTGCACTTTTTCGCGACTATTTGGCCTCTTTGTGCTAACAAGGACGGTGTTCAAATTTCATGTATACAATGCGGTGATTTTGTGGTGTGAGAATGCGCGCGCCATTCGCCTTCTGTGCCCCCCCGCACGTGTTCAATTCGAAACCTCTCACGTCCCTCTGGCTGCGTTGCATTTCCAAACTGTGTGCAGGAATTACTGCGACTCGTCTGACTCGTCTTGATTCTCAGCATCACTGTCCGTAGTTGTCATCAATTGATATCCTGGCAAACCATCCAAAAGCTTCCGTTTCGCAGCGTCTGGCAGGTACACACATCCAGCCACTAGAAAATGTCTTCGCTTGCCAAGCGCCCCAAGTAAAAAGCGATGCACAAGTTTGTACTGAAGAGGGGGCAGATAAGAACACAAACATGCCGTTAAGGAGTTCTCGATCTTATACGCACCTTTGATTTCCCAGAAAGCAAAGCGCAGCATCAAGGTGGCCCAAAGGCCACCAGACATGGTCCATCGGGTGGAACACCACAGTAAATCCACTTTGGCTGGGTGCCTCCCTGCCATGGCATCCAACAGAGTTTGCAATCAACATGCACATGAATAAGCCTTGCCAAATCCATTTGAACATGAATATCGCTCTTACATGTGGACTTAAAGGTCACGAATAAAACGCTCGAACGGACTTGTTGCGCATCGTGGAATACCTTCCAATTCTTGGTTGGGTGAAACTTTTCGGGCGACACTCTCGTGTTCGGTTGGCTTAAAACTCCAAGTTCTGCCTCAAAACAGATATACGGATGTGATATTTGGAGGATTTTGTTATCATACTATGGATATTTAAAATTTAATGTTCAGCTTGCTTCCCCACTTTTGGATTGGGCCCACCTCCACGACTGCCGCCAGCTTTGCCAGGGCCGCTGCAGGCCTTCCATGAAATCTCGGCTAATTCTGGGTTGGAAATACCTGGCGTATCCTGGTCCCTGGTAAACATCTTGAGTTTCTGAAAATCATATCGATCAGCTTCATCAATCGTGACTCAAAAACAATCACAAAGATTGTTTTTTACATGAATCTATCATGTATATAACTCAGAGGTTTCTCAAAAAAAAAAGTTGAAGTTTCCTCATATATTGTGTTGAAGTTTGTCCCAAAAAAAACCTTCTCCACTTGAGACCTTCTTAACTTTCATTTTCCAAAAACATATGTTGAAGTTATTCCCGCTATAGGTTGATTATACCATAATACGAAAATATATATTTAGTGGATTTTAGTGGCAACCATAGGCGCTAAAAAAAATGGCGTGGCAACCATGGGCTCAACCGCTGGATGTTGTGCTTCTGCTGGATGTTCATAAGATGGAAGGAGAAGATCACCTGAAATCGGGGCGGATGCTGCTCCTGCCACTGAGTTTCCAACTGTTGGGTCACCAAATATCACCAACATCTAGGGGATTCTAATCGACATAGCAAAAATAATCGGGGGATCCTCGAAACCTCTCGGCTGCATGTCATGAACATTTTCCTGGTTAAGTGTATCCTTCTGAAACTCCTTTGACTTTGCTGCTTGGCAATGGACTTTGCCCATACCAGCTGACAAAGCTCTACTCAACGGAAATGCCGGCAGCCTTCGGCAATTCTCAAACTGTCGGATTCTGGATTCCACTTACCCTTTGGTAAACTAACAGTTTGCTATGGAAAGATCCACCATTTTCAATTGGTAAATCCACGAACTAAATGACCATTTTCAATAGCTATGTAACAAATTACCAGAGGGTAAATGGACTCCGCAACTGGGAAGTCCAATGTCTTCACGAGAATTAATGCACGGCCGGCTCAAGCGTCACATGCTCTGCTGGGGAGGGGGCGAGCCATCCTTCTTCCAGGTCCGCTGCCAGAGCAGCCTCTCACCCAAGCCGTTCTTGACCTCCACTTCACCGCCTTCAAAGTCCATCTTCACCAGCTGGCTACCAATGTAATCACAGTAGATCTCCTGCTTGGGCCCCTGGTAGAAATGAAAGAATTGCTTCATGGTGAAACCGATGCGAGTCCCTCCAGACAAAACGTAGAAATTGTCTTGGACCATCACCTGATCATAAACAGGATCCTGAATGCGATATTTTCCATCGCGCTTCGGCATCTTCTCAAGAACCTGGATGTGCCAATTTCCCTCCAACTTCTTCAGGAGATCTTTTTCTTCCTCTTCAGGCATTGGTGTGGAGCCATTGGGGATGCCTCGAACTTTGGGTGCTGATCCCAAGCAGCCGCCCGCTTGACAACAATCCCTACACACGTTGCGCTTGATGCGAGGGTCTCGGGGGACAGGCTTGGTGAAGGGTTCCTCCGACCAGACGGGCTCCGTGACAAACTCGATGCTATGCCTACTCATGGCTGCGGTGACTACAAGGCACAGCTGGATTCCGCTATGGAATCGACAATTGATGACAATTGATGAGAAATTTTGCAGAAATCCTCGAGCCCGAAATGTGATCTGCGCGACAAAACGAAAATGGTGCAGCTTCAAAACTATGCAGTTTTCCATGGATTTCCATGGTTTCCCAGTTATCTGGACCATGTTACACCATGATGGACAGTCATGACAGTCCCAACTCTGCACACCAGCGTGGATTTTGCCACACGGTCACCGCGTTGCGTTGCGTTTTGACGAAACATCTCGACAAACTCGGCATATCACTAGCATTCAATAGCCATGATCAGGGATTTTAATGATGCTGAATATGATTTTTCGATTGCTTTCGTTGAACCATGTTGAACCCTTTTGCCAAATGTCAAGCTCTGCAGATTGCTTGGAAACTGCCTCACTCCCTCTCCCATTTCCCAAGAGCACCTTCATAATGTTGAAGATGTAGAAGAGGTTGATGTGAAAAAAAGAACGATGTTCATGAGGATATTATGGCAGGCCGTGGCGTGGAGGATGGATTGGAAGACTATACCCTTCATAATAAAATATTATGAACATTATGCTATCTATTTTTCTATTTGCTATGTGTTCTACTGGGAGTTCCCGACAGAACTATGTGATAGATTTTGTGGTTTTGCCAGCCAAAAGTTAGGTTTGAATGATGTTGCATGCTGTTATGCATGTGTTAGATACTGTTAGAGAAATATGGGATGAGATGTTATGCAAGATGTTGTAAATGGCATACTAGTGATTAAGAAAAAGAACTCTCAACTTTAGCTACGTATAATATTGGCAACATATAAAGCCTGAAGCCAGCATGCCACCCACGGCAACCTTTGCACTTTTTCGCGACTATTTGGCCTCTTTGTGCTAACAAGGACGGTGTTCAAATTTCATGTATACAATGCGGTGATTTTGTGGTGTGAGAATGCGCGCGCCATTCGCCTTCTGTGCCCCCCCGCACGTGTTCAATTCGAAACCTCTCACGTCCCTCTGGCTGCGTTGCATTTCCAAACTGTGTGCAGGAATTACTGCGACTCGTCTGACTCGTCTTGATTCTCAGCATCACTGTCCGTAGTTGTCATCAATTGATATCCTGGCAAACCATCCAAAAGCTTCCGTTTCGCAGCGTCTGGCAGGTACACACATCCAGCCACTAGAAAATGTCTTCGCTTGCCAAGCGCCCCAAGTAAAAAGCGATGCACAAGTTTGTACTGAAGAGGGGGCAGATAAGAACACAAACGTGCCGTCAAGGAGTTCTCGATCTTATACGCACCTTTGATTTCCCAGAAAGCAAAGCGCAGCATCAAGGTGGCCCAAAGGCCACCAGACATGGTCCATCGGGTGGAACACCACAGTAAATCCACTTTGGCTGGGTGCCTCCCTGCCATGGCATCCAACAGAGTTTGCAATCAACATGCACATGAATAAGCCTTGCCAAATCCATTTGAACATGAATATCGCTCTTACATGTGGACTTAAAGGTCACGAATAAAACGCTCGAACGGACTTGTTGCGCATCGTGGAATACCTTCCAATTCTTGGTTGGGTGAAACTTTTCGGGCGACACTCTCGTGTTCGGTTGGCTTAAAACTCCAAGTTCTGCCTCAAAACAGATATACGGATGTGATATTTGGAGGATTTTGTTATCATACTATGGATATTTAAAATTTAATGTTCAGCTTGCTTCCCCACTTATGGGTTGGGCCTCCACGACTGCCGCCAGCTTTGCCAGGGCCGCTGCAGGCCTTCCATGAAATCTCGGCCTCTGGGTTGGAAATACCTGGCGTATCCTGGTCCCTGGTAGACATCTTGAGTTTCTGAAAATCATATCGATCAGCTTCATCAATCGTGACTCAAAAACAATCACAAAGATTGTTTTTTACATGAATCTATCATGTATATAACTCAGAGGTTTCTCAAAAAAAAAAGTTGAAGTTTCCTCATATATTGTGTTGAAGTTTGTCCCAAAAAAAAACCTTCTCCACTTGAGACCTTCTTAACTTTCATTTTCCAAAAACATATGTTGAAGTTATTCCCGCTATAGGTTGATTATACCATAATACGAAAATATATATTTAGTGGATTTTAGTGGCAACCATAGGCGCTAAAAAAAATGGCGTGGCAACCATGGGCTCAACCGCTGGATGTTGTGCTTCTGCTGGATGTTCATAAGATGGAAGGAGAAGATCACCTGAAATCGGGGCGGATGCTGCTCCTGCCCCTGAGTTTCCAACTGTTGGGTCACCAAATATCACCAACATCTAGGGGATTCTAATCGACATAGCAAAAATAATCGGGGGATCCTCGAAACCTCTCGGCTGCATGTCATGAACATTTTCCTGGTTAAGTGTATCCTTCTGAAACTCCTTTGACTTTGCTGCTTGGCAATGGACTTTGCCCATACCAGCTGACAAAGCTCTACTCAACGGAAATGCCGGCAGCCTTCGGCAATTCTCAAACTGTCGGATTCTGGATTCCACTTACCCTTTGGTAAACTAACAGTTTGCTATGGAAAGATCCACCATTTTCAATTGGTAAATCCACGAACTAAATGACCATTTTCAATAGCTATGTAACAAATTACCAGAGGGTAAATGGACTCCGCAACTGGGAAAAGCTGAAAAACTGCACAGTCCAATGTCTTCACGAGATTTGTGCCTCTAAGGCATTCCCAGCTTCTTGGACGCTTCCTGGCTGCCGATTTAATCGGAATTAATGCACAGCCGGCTCAAGCGTCACATGCTCTGCTGGGGAGGGGGCGAGCCATCCTTCTTCCAGGTCCGCTGCCAGAGCAGCCTCTCACCCAAGCCGTTCTTGACCTCCACTTCACCGCCTTCAAAGTCCATCTTCACCAGCTGGCTACCAATGTAATCACAGTAGATCTCCTGCTTGGGCCCCTGGTAGAAATGAAAGAATTGCTTCATGGTGAAACCGATGCGAGTCCCTCCAGACAAAACGTAGAAATTGTCTTGGACCATCACCTGATCATAAACAGGATCCTGAATGCGATATTTTCCATCGCGCTTCGGCATCTTCTCAAGAACCTGGATGTGCCAATTTCCCTCCAACTTCTTCAGGAGATCTTTTTCTTCCTCTTCAGGCATTGGTGTGGAGCCATTGGGGATGCCTCGAACTTTGGGTGCTGATGCCAAGCAGCCGCCCGCTTGACAACAATCCCTACACACGTTGCGCTTGATGCGAGGGTCTCGGGGGACAGGCTTGGTGAAGGGTTCCTCCGACCAGACGGGCTCCGTGACAAACTCGATGCTATGCCTACTCATGGCTGCGGTGACTACAAGGCACAGCTGGATTCCGCTATGGAATCGAAAATTGATGACAATTGATGAGAAATTTTGCAGAAATCCTCGAGCCCGAAATGTGATCTGCGCGACAAAACGAAAATGGTGCAAAACTATGCAGTTTTCCATGGATTTCCATGGTTTGCCATGGTTTTCCATGGTTTTCCATGGTTTCCCAGTTATCTGGAGGGTGGTTACACCATGTTACACCATGATGGACAGTCATGACAGTCCCAACTCTGCACACCAGCGTGGATTTTGCCACACGGTCACCGCGTCGCGTTGCGTTTTGACGAAACATCTCGACAAACTCGGCATATCACTAGCATTCAATAGCGATGATCAGGGATTTTAATGATGCTGAATATGATTTCTCGATTGCTTTCGTTGAACCATGTTGAACCCTTTTGCCAAATGTCAAGCTCTGCAGATTGCTTGGAAACTGCCTCACTCCCTCTCCCATTTCCCAAGAGCACCTTCATAATGTTGAAGATGTAGAAGAGGTTGATGTGAAAAAAAGAACGATGTTCATGAGGATATTATGGCAGGCCGTGGCGTGGAGGATGAATTGGAAGACCATACCCTTCATAATAAAATATTATGAACATTATGCTATCTAATTTTCTATTTGCTATGTGTTCTACTGGGAGTTCCCGACAGAACTATGTGATATATTTTGTGGTTTTGCCAGCCAAAAGTTAGGTTTGACGGTTTGAATGATGTTGCATGCTGTTATGAATGTGTTAGATACTGTTAGAGAAATATGGGATGAGATGTTATGCAAGATGTTGTAAATGGCTTACTAGTGATTAAGAAAAAGTTAAGAACTCTCAACTTTAGCTATAATATTGGCAACGTATAAAGCCTGGAGCCAGCATGCCACCCACGGCAACCTTTGCACTTTTTCGCGACTATTTGGCCTCTTTGTGCCAACAAGGACGGTGTTCAAATTTCATGCCTCTCACGTCCCTCTGGCTGCGTTGCACTTCCAAACTCTGTGCAGGAATTTTACTGCGACTCGTCTTGATTCTCAGCATCACTGTCCGTAGTTGTCATCAATTGATATCCTGGCAAACCATCCAAAAGCTTCCGTTTCGCAGCGTCTGGCAGGTACACACATCCAGCCACTAGAAAATGTCTTCGCTTGCCAAGCGCCCCAAGTAAAAAGCGATGCACAAGTTTGTACTGAAGAGGGGGCAGATAAGAACACAAACATGCCGTTAAGGAGTTCTCGATCTTATACGCACCTTTGATTTCCCAGAAAGCAAAGCGCAGCATCAAGGTGGCCCAAAGGCCACCAGACATGGTCCATCGGGTGGAACACCACAGTAAATCCACTTCGGCTGGGTGCCTCCCTGTCATGGCATCCAAAGCAGGCATCAAACAAAGGACGAAGCACAGCGCTTGCCAAGAGGGATTCCAGGCACCCAAAGTGCCCAGGTATGCCCTGCTTCCAATCCGGTGGGACACCCAAATTACACTTACCAGCGCTGGGCCACACAGGCACAGCTTCGCAGGCAGTCCTAGTTGGGGCTGAGCCTCAAGGGAGACAGTTGTCAGGAGCATGAGCACCTTGGCAACAAACACACCCCAAACAAGGAAGGTCATGGTGTGAATTCCACTACTAGTTGCTCTTTTGAGAACGAACAAGCATACCAACAAACTGAAGCTTGGAACGCCTGATTCTTTGCACAACAACTCCGGCTCTGCAGCATGCCCCCTCACAATGGGCTGCATGAGCCCATTCTCCGGCCATCTCTCATGGTTCTTTACCAATCGAAACGGGATGTCAAAAGAACGGTAATGCAGGACGTCTCCAACCAGCAAAGATAAATTGACTGTCTGCACCTTCGCATAATATATCATCACCAAAACAAATGGCGTGGCCAGAAATAGAAGGGCATCCCAATCCCTCATCTTGTAATAACACTGGCAGGGCTGGTTTGGCACCTGTGCCACAAAAATCTCACAGGCTGCGATGAACAGTAACACTGAACTTGCTGCTGCAGCTCCCTGCACTGGGATGCATAGCAGTCCACAATGCAAGGACAGATTTTCATCGCAGCCGTTTCACAACATCAAGTCATGCATCGACTTGAGTAAAACCCACAAAATAAGGCATGAGGTGTAGACCACAGCGCAGCGGCCATGACTCATGTCGCTTCTGACGAGCTTTTTCATCCCTTCGCTTGCACACATGTTGTTCATCTCCTGCTGAGTGACGTTGGGGCAAAGACCGTCTAGCAAGGATTCGGATCCGCTGACTCTTGACTCTCCAAAGATTGATAGGACAACACCAGAGTAAAGATTGACAAACGATGCCACGACTTCGTAGAAGACCTGCAAGCCTTTGTTGCTCCACAATAAGGTCTCTGTTTGCAAGCTGTACGTCGTCTGGTTGGATTGGTTTCGGCGGAAGTGATGGACCCTTCTGGTGGCATGCTCGGTCCTTTGAGATTGCAAAAGCCAGTAATTGTCCCACGTCCCCAGTGTCATGCCAAACGAAAGACCCCAGTGATCATCTAAGCAAACACCACATATGCAGTATTGGACCATGTGATACATGGCAGAGGCACATTTCTCCCCAACACATGGCCATACGTAGTCATTAATTCCTAGAAGCCCAAGAGGTGTCCGCGGCAAGATTCGAGCCTGGACAACGTCATATTCCACTGGAATTGCATGGAATTCGTCGGTCATCACCAGGGGTCGAGCAACACCATTCTGCACGGCCAAAACATCAGGGGCTGTGCCCGGCACGCCGGAGCCTGTGAAGAGCCGTTGAAAGTTGCATGGCCGGTCGTTGCATGGGACAAAGGTCTCCAAGTCCGGCTTGGACAACTTGGTGATGATGCCGTAGAATGGATAAGCTGCGATGATGCTGGTAAACACAGCCATGACCATGGTGGTGGGTTTCGCAATGGGACCCCTATCGCTGGATTCATTCGGGCTCTCTGCCATTGCAATCCAACTAGACGCTTGGAGGCAAGTGTCTCCCCATGGCTCTCTCCACGTTTGAAGGCAAGCCAAAGCAAGCCACAAAACGCCACAAGAATGCCTGGCAAGATGTGGCCGGCTTGAACCCAAGGAGCACTGGATGTGATCTCGTTACTGGTAGGATTTTTGAATCATCAACATCTCCAAAAAACCTGAAAATCCAAAATCCAGTGCGGAATATAGTGCCCATCTGAGCTCCGGGCGTTTGTGGCTTTGCTGCAGTGGAGCTAGTCCCGATCCATGCTGGCAATGGGAATCTGCCTCTGACCATGCTTAGCAGTGCTCAATTGCTTTTGTGATTTAGAAGAATAGAGGGGCGAGAAGGTTGGCACCAAACACACATATCTTAATGTTATATTATATATATAATATAATATATATATATATAAACCAACTCTAGATGGGGGCGGCACCTTTGCTCGAGCCCTGCGAAAAGAACATGTCACTGGCACTCACCACAGCTGCACATCCAGAGCTGCGTGGTGTGATCGACTTGGCATGCCGCCTCCTATAGGACGTTGCCTTCTGTCAAAGAATGTCACGAGTCAACTTCTTTATCCAAAGTCCTAGCAATTGGATGATGATATTCCGGCCTAGTGGGTTGGAACTTGGAATCCTTGACATGTCCTCAAAACAAAGCCAAGTAGTTCAGCTTTTTCCTCATGCGCACAATGAGAATACCCACATGTATCGACATGCCAATTCTGTTATGCAGTCCCAAGTCCCAACAACTGTCACATACAGTAACCAGCTGAAGACATCTGATCAAGACTCCAAGCGTTAATTACAGCGTCAACTCAGTTTGAAAGTGCGGTCAATATCCCTTAGACGTCCTCCAGCACATGTGAACAGTCTGAAGAGCATGAAAACAAAAAACCACCTGGTTTGCAAAACCAAGGCATGTGGAAATTCGATAAAAGATCCCGAAAAATATCATATTGTCAAGAGGGTACCAGTGACTGTCCAATCACGCATATCAGTAATAAAGAGTGCCGCCAGATGACTCTTCTCTTGGTTATGGCGTGCCCTTTTCTTCCAATTGCTGACTGGAACCACCTTTTCCCTCATAGCCTCATAGCTTCAAAACACACTATATTGTAATATATTATATAGGTTTCTTCGCATCAAATCCTCTGTTTTGTGGTAACGTGTCCTATCTTTTCCACTACGGGATCTGTCTCGGGCAATCTGCTCAAGCAGCTGCATCACCTGCCGGGCAGGGGCTAGTGGGATGAGCGGGTATCCTGGGTCGAAGAATCTGTAAAGAGCATTGACAATCCTGCACTGTACTGAGTTTGTAATGTAAACATGTGCAGTATGTAGAAAACCCAAGCAGTGAAGTTGCGGACAAACTATGCACCTGAGTGAAAGGTATGTAGCTTTCAACGACGTCTTCTTTTCAACTTTCAACCAAAGAAACTCCACTGATCCACTGGCATGTTCGGACTCCTAAGCAATAAATGCTAATTGTTTGGACATGCCCATTTCACCCATGGTTGAATCTCTCGCCATTTCTGGCTGTCTATTTAAGAAGAACCGGTGAGTTGACCCAAAAAGTGCCGGGGTACAACCCCCAATTTTGGTTGGACTAAAATCCCTACCTTAATCTTGGTTCAAAACCCCAACCAGCTTGTGCTTGGTAAAAATCGTAAACTTTACTAAACATTGAAAATCACCAATAGGGAGAAAATCCCCATGTTTCCGCTGGTTCTGTTCCTATTTTTGGAAGCCCACCTCCACATGCCCCGCTCTCTGCGCCAGTGCCGCCGCCGGCGTCGCCAGGCCCTGCTCCGCTGCCGCCATGGGACCGCTGTCCAGCTGGGCTCGCGCCTGCAGCAGGCGGCAGACCACCTGGGCTCAAGATGCCAGGTTGCTACTCGGTTCTAGTACCTGTACCAATCAACTTGTATTGGGGATATGATCGGGAAATAATATGATAAACTGGGGGTGTAAACCAATATATAATGCTGGTTGCAAATAGTTGCCTTGCCGCCGTTCAACCGTTGCTGTGTTGCTGGCTGTAACTCTGGTGGTTATCTTTTTGATGCTTGAATGTGCATTTGCTCTACTTAAAATTGACTGTATAGTGTTGAAAGAAGTAGCCATGGAAGTATATATGATAAATTGAACCGATAAAGTATAACTATAACCGATAAGCAAACACATATAGAACATACAGTATACTGTATATGGTTATATATAGTCTACCAAAGGCAAACCCCTGGCCCCAACCCAGCAAAGAAAATACCTTTCAAAAGCAAGACAAAACAGCAACCCAGCAACGGTTCAACAGCAGCAAGTTGCAAGCCAATCAGTTTTTTCTGTGGAGCTGTTGACAGACAGCTATCCCATCACCCCCTTCGCGCACCTCCAGATGACCAGCCTCGGAAGCCAGGCACAAAGGCGTTAGGCCATCGGGGGCCGACTCCAGATCCACCGAGAGCTCCAAGAGCAAGGCAACCACCTGGACCAAAAGAGTATGGTCGGAAGGTGATCAAATAACCCAGTGAAGCGGGGATGGTAGGCGCTAAATGATGATGGGAATATTGGAATATCAACCAACGAACAACTTTTTAAGGAAGATGCAACTCGGAAATCACAGCTATCCCAACCCAAGTTGAACAGTTTTTTGCCTGCTGTTCTATTTTACCATCCGCGCACGTTATCCGCTCCCCCACCTCCACGTGCCCACCGCTTGCTGCGCTGCACAGCGCATGGGTCGCCGCTGGATCTGCTCGCGCATCCAGCAGCTGCCGCACCACGGCGCAGTCCCCAGCGCCGCACGCCACACTGAAGGCGGAGGCAGCCTCAGCCTACGACAGCACCCAAGGTCGCCCAGCTATATATGGGGATGTGCTCCAAGAAAAACGGAGAGAGCACACCCACAAAATTCAGAAAAGCCGGCTAGGAACTTTGAGAAAATGTTTCTCCTAAAGAGAAAGCAGCAGGTATCAGAGATTTCTTTGGATACCCACTTCGGGACCATGGCCTGGCTTCCCGGCGCACCAGCAGCCAGCAGCACTTCTACAGCCTCTCAGCAGCGCTACTCTCTTGCGCTTCTATCAAGTCTCGGTGCTCTTCAAAGAAACTTGCGAAAAGTAGCACAAAGCATTCCGAGATTGCTGCATCTTTGCATCATCTGGCTTCATCTAGTAGTGAGACAAGACCAAGACCGGTACAATAATTGCTAGTTTCTTGGCTTCCCCGCTTCGGAATACGTCCATGCAATAGATATGATCGGAACTGTAAGTTTTATTATAATGCATCATCTTATTTTGACAGCAAAATCTTGTTGGTTCTATCATCAACACTTACTGGGCTCTAGCCATTTCACCAATCTCGGTCCGGTTGCCTCGTGGTGTCCGTTGCCCACAGCACTGAGCAAAGGGGTCAAGCCCTCGCCCTGGCAGTCGAGCTGGGCGCGGGCCGCCAGCAGCTGATGCCTCAGCAGTGGGGACATATCTATTGGGGTCATTTTTGGAGGTTTTCATGTCCAGGTTAAATATGCCAAAACTTCCACCGGAACACCAATGAGAGTGTCTCATAGATTTATAGACTATAGACTATATTTATAGATCTTGGGGTCATGAGCTTGCGGTTTGAAAGCTTATCAAAACATTAGGAACCCACCAACCACCCAAGAGAATGGCGGCGCATGCCAAGTTGGTACAGCTTCGTGTTCTTGAGGTTGGGAGTGTTCCTGACAGGCCATGTCGTAGTCCCGAACCGGTCACCAGACCCTGAAAACCTTCACCAGGCGTCCCGTTTATCGGGGAGGCAAGCTGTGCACACTAAGGAGAAATGCTCTAAACACAAAAGGATAAGAAATATATATGAATGAGAATATCAAACATTCATTCACAAACACGACAATGTAACAAAAAGTGGTAATTACTGAGCATACTGAGTCATGAGTCATGAGTTTAACTGTGATGTGATATCAGTGATATCATATCCATCAAGAAGACTGACCAGTCCCGTCCAGAATGCCAACTCTGTCCTCGACCCGCTGTTCCTGTTGCATGCCTGTGTCCAGCCTTTGATTGGGTACCTAGGAGCGCAAATGTATGAGAATGTCACAGTGGCAGGGATGAAATTCACAGGTCATTTTGGCTCCACTTTGCCAAGCATCGGACAACGTGATGAAGAGCTTGAAAGGCCGGCTGTTGCCTGCGCAGCATGCCACAGCTGTGCCATTAAATAGCTAACTGCTGAATCCGGTCAAAGTTTTGGGCTAATATGGGAAACATATGCAGAGATCATGAGCTGATTTTCCTCATTCCAGCGACGAAGGGCGAGTTGCAGTGTCGCAAGCACATGGTGAACTGCTTGATAATCTAGTCGTCGCATCAAATCAATCCCTGGTGTCTGTACATTACTTGAAAGCCCAAGATCCAGGGTGGCAAACTTTGCTCCTATTCTGCATGTCATATGTCCTTTGTTTCCTTCATAGGAATGCTTGGATCTGGGCGCGATCAGCTGCAAGTTCTCCCATCTTCTTTGTATAGATAGCGATCTCGTTGTTTCTTTCATTGACCTTGCTCTCAAGCTCCCTTCCCTCGGTTGTTATTGGTGCATTCCAGGTCACATGACTAAGATGCTGGATGTACCTCGTCTTCTCCTCGATCTGCTCTCTGAGTATCCCACTTTTTCTCTTGTCAGAAAAGCCTTGAGCAGCACCGATGACTGCCCCTGAAGCTGCTGCCATGGTACTAACCTGCAAACCTGCAGCAGCACATTGGATCGCGTTGCCCCAAATGGTGGTCCCCTCAAGTTCTAGAAGCTGATCCTTTAGATCTTGCAACTTCCGCATCTCAGTTCGAAGGTCTTCACTGTCTCTGAGTCGCAATTCGTTAGAATTCTCCACGGCCCTCTGAAGGTAGTGGATGTCACGATCAAGCCATTGGATTTTCAGGTTCAGGTCTTGTGTTTCCTTGGTTTCGAAGGCTGTGCACATGTCAAGTATTCGTTGCGCTGCAATGCGCATGGCAGCATTGGCTGAGACTTTCTTCTGGTGGCTGTCGTCAGTGGAACGCAAGAACTCACTCAACTTCTGGACACCGGGATCACTGCCATTCCTTGCGTCCATGGGAATCACTTCCACAGGAAGACCAGGCATGATTTCCTCCAAGCAATCTTGGACATATGTCATGCACTCACTGCGCTCCTCCTCAGTCTCCACATGGTTCCAATAGTTGATAGCCATTGTGATCTTGGACTGTGACTCAACCAACTGTTTGAGAATTGGGATTTCGCGCTCTCCAATTGGCTGACGTGCACTGATCACCACCACTGCCCTGTTTGAGCGCCTAGCTGCTTCCAAAGCCTTTTGCTTGTGCTCAGGCTGGTTCCAATTATCCAAACCAGTAGAGTCCACAAGGAGATGGCCATGCCAGTTGTAGAAATGAAGGTCACTTGTAGTGGGTTTGATCCCCGTATCACAAAGTTTTTGTCCAAGAAGAGTGTTGATCAACGTCGACTTGCCAGCACTGAAGGCACCAACAAACATAATCATGGGCTTCTTGTCAAAATCGGCTTTTGCAGTGTGCAAGACTTGGCACACTTCTCGCATCTCTGGCCCGCCCGCCCATGGTTTGCCAACACTGGAGCTAGCAAAGGAGATGATGCAATCGAAGCGCTTGAGAGTGTCATCCGAACTGCCGGCTTCACAGCGGAAGGACATTGGTAAAAAGCTGCGTCTAGAGTTAATGCTAGAATGGCTGCGCACTGATGAGAAAGAACTTTGGCTGAGTCTGCGGCTTCCAGATTTCAGTACATGTGAGAGCCTCAAATAGCGTGATACCGAACACTGTCTTGCTGTTGTTTCTATCGGACACGATAAAGTGCCTGATCTGAAAGACTGTTCATTGACAATTACCTAGAGGAGATTCATAGGTACCAGGTACCCCCGTTAGTGCTTGTTCAGCAAGGCAGGTGCAGGGCCAAGCGGGGGCGGCACTTGGTTGATTTGTTCTGCTTCTTGTCGTGGTCGCCGTAGTTGGTCGGAGCTCTTGGGCTCACAGCAGAGGAAGATCAGGCGTCAGTGTGCTCAAGCCATTTCTGGACGACACCGACAGCAGATGTCCTCTATCCTGGGCATGATCCTCCACTCGTTATTATTCGTGATTCCCCAATTCCACAAGCAACTGGTGCCGATGAATAGTGCACCGAAACCCCACACAGCTGCAGCATTTTCCAGGGGTTCACCTTGCCGCTGAGTGGCATCACCGGCACCTGTCCATTCTCTGCCGCCGCATGCAGCGCCGTGAAGCCCCGGGAGGAGCTGCGGTTCACCTGGCGGCTGGGATCAATGGAAGGACCAAAAAAAAGCGGGGATTTTGACCAGCGGGACATGTGACTTGAGAGTGTGTAAAAACGGGAGGTGAATAAGTTAATTTCAAGCAGCACCACAATTCCTGCATAGTTTTACCCAAAATTCCCTAAATGGATCTACAGCTAAAAATGAGAGTGTAATCGATAAAAAGAAGCCGGCTCAAACTCATCACAGCAAGTCTGTTCATGGTTCATCATGTTTTCTATGCCACCATCCAATGTTGTCGGTAAATCCTTTGGAACCATACAAACCGTACCCAAATGAACAGTTGTGGCATGTCCAGCACAGGTGACCAGCCAGTGATTCACTCTGATTCACTTCGCCTCTGCTTGTCGCTGCAGCAGTAGATCCACTACCTGGACGTGGCGTTGAAATCGACTGAGGACGACCAGTAGTTTCATCTGCTATCTCCATTCACGAGTATCAGAGTATATCACAGTAATGTTCCACGGTATCAATTGTCGTTCGAAAGGGTCATCTTGGCTGTGGATCATTGAAATTTGACTGTTTGGTGGTATACCTACCCCTCTGAAAAATATGACTTCGTCAGTTGGGATGATGACATTCCCAATATATGGAAAGTCATAAAATTCCATGGTTCCAAACCACCAACCAGTTTGATATTGAAATGCCCAGTATGTGTATTGATATTGAATTTCCATAGTCGTTCCATTTGGATTGAAACTTGAGAACTCCAATATCAATGAGGCTTCTCCACAAATCCGCCAGACTCTGCCTCCACATGTCCTTGCTCGGCCGCTGCCAGTAGCGGTGCTGTCTTTTTGGTCGAACTCGGTTCGTAACATCCCTCGACCTCCTTGGCATAGGGTGAAAGAATCAAAGGCACCGGGTGTCAAGCGATCTGGATCCACGGTTGTTTGGGAAGCAGGGCAAGCATTGCAAGCAATATACTGTGCAGGTATAGTTGCGGTGTTCTAAGTGTGCAGCCATTCGATTTTCCTAAAGTTGCAGCAACAACACAGGCAATATGGCACAGAACATCCATGGCGTTCATCCACGCGTAGAAGATTTTACCAAGAAAGAAAGTCATGCGGAATCTCCTAGAGAGAAGGGCACCATATCATTCTGCCAGCGCTGAATAAAACTTCTACGGGTTTTGCAGGGGAGGGATTTCGAGGGGAGGAAGTTTAGAGCTTGGTACCTTTATATCCCGCATTTGGGCACTTTGGGCCACAAGCCTGATAAGCAGGAGGTCACAAATCCAGTCAAATCTGATGTTCAGTCAAATCTCTGTTGCAGACCATTGCCCAAATCCAGACGATAATGAATCACAAGACAACGGAAGTATGATTCATGGACTTCGTCAATGACAAGCGCAATGATGGCTGTAAAACAGGTAATGATGGTGACAATGTGCCACTATCCGTACAGAACTTTGCCGGTCAGACTCCCGAAAGTTCCAATGTCCAAGGAAAATTGCATAATTCCCTCCGAATATTGGTCGGTTGGTTTTCTCTGACAAGCTTTGGGCTGCATTACCAGGGGAGGGCACGCACATACTGCGTATACTGCTCTAGGCAATATATACCCAGTATATAGTGCGTATATACTGCTCCAGGCAGTATACATCCAGTATATACTGCGTATATACTGCTCCAGGCAATATATACCCAGTATATACTGCGTATATATTGCTCCAGGCAATACATATCCAATATATCATGAGTCTATATACTCAGGAAAATTATTGTCTTTTCTGCATTTTCCTGCTCATTTGTCACTTGCTCACTACAATTCCAGACCCATTTTTGGCAGGCCCCCCATCACCTGCCCCCAGATTCTGACAGCAGTGCTCAAGACAAGAAAAAGAAAACAGGAAAGAACAAAATTATTATAGACACACATGATAAGCACCAGGCCAGGCAAAGACCAAACCTGACAACGCAAAGAAGAAGCAAGAAGTAACTATCAAAGATAGCATGGCCCAATCGGCATTTATTTGTGCACTCCTCGCGTGCAGTGATGAAAAAGAGCAGCGAGCAAGTGAATCCCTTCATCCTGCTTGGTGCCAATTTCCCCAATGTATGCCAACTACTTTTTGTTGCTGATACCTGTATAGAGAGCCTTCTATAAGCCTTCTATATTGATCATATTTAGGCAGTATATACCAGGTATATACCATGTATATATTCATGTTCTTCAGCAAAAAAACTGATCCCCTGGAATTTGGGAACCAGAAAAGTTCCTTGAAAACTGGCTTCTCCCTTGGATTGCCGGAAAGGAAGATCCAACAACAACCAAAACATAGCAAAACCACGAGATCAAAATGATATCAGATATATATCAGGTATGGCCGACCATAGTTATGTATGTTATGTTATAGACCATGGATCAACCCCCTTTTGCCATCCACTTCTCCGCAACTCGAGCATCGGCACCAGCGTCCAGCAAGCAGCGCACCACCTCGCTGAAGCCCTTTTCGGAGGCGATGCACAGCGCCGTCTTTCCACGCACCGTGGTCCTGGTGGCGGCCACGGCCACCAAAGGTTGGACCATGGAAACTGGGCCGTGGAAAAATGATGAGTTCATGGATTTTCTATGGATTTTCTCAGGTTTCTTATAGTTTCTCTCGGATTCTTGGCAAAGATTTCTGAAAATTGGATGTCTTATTCCCGAAATGCTTCCAATTTTCGCTCAAACCTCTCCCATCTTTCTGAAGTCAACTTCCGCCCCAGATTGTCCTCCAACATCCATAATATCCATATGGACATGGAACTGCTGACCACAGTACTGTAATATACTGTACTTCACCAACATAAAACTCCAGATATATATATATATATATCAAGAAACTGTTGACCTTGTTCCCATGTTTCAACATCATGTAACCATGGTTAACTCCCCCAAAAGCCCCCCATCCCCACCAGGTCCTCTCCAGGTTGGCCCTCACCTCCAGGAGCCGCCCAATCACCGCCGCGCTGTTGCCATGCGCCGCCCCGTGCAGCGCTGTGAAGCCCCGCAGCGAGGCCTTCTCGATGTCCGCAGCAGCGGCCACCAAGCTGTCCAACATCTGCGGCGTCGCTGGTGGAACTGGGTGATGTCACGTGGGGTATTAAGGGACAGTAACCAACCAACCAACCAACCAACCGACCGACCGACCAACCAACCAACCAACCGACCGACCGACCAACCAACCAACCAACCAATCAACCAACCAACCATACTTGGGAGAGATCATGCGAAACAAAAATACTGGGATATGAATGGATAGAAACCAACCATGAGAAACCAGAAATCATGTCAAACAGCGCATGGCTGAGCTTATAAATCTTATAATAATGAGAAACCATGTCATATTCATGGGATAGAAACCAAACAACCATGAGATGTCCTTAAAATATGGATAATGTCACATGGAAGACCAGCCGTGATGAGAGATAATTTTTGATATAATGGGATATAAAGCAGGGACGCTTAAGCACCAAAGATTGAGTATAAATGGGATGACATATATATAATGAGGATATAAAACCAACCATGATGGCTGTTCAATCGGGAAGTTGATGATCATATTATAATGGGTGGTTGATGTCACTATATTATAATGGCTTATACCCATTATAGGGTATAGAACCAATTATTTTATAATGGGTGTTGGTTGATGTCAGCATCAGAACCTATCTTCGATCCATCCACCAACAAGGCCTCCAGGTCGCCGCGATACGCTGCGACGCCCACCGGGGTGTAGCCCTGGGCACCTTGGTCAATGAAGATGGGTGTGGTCATTCAACCAGAAGGAGCGATCATCGTAAGTTGCATCAAGTTGCGTATTTCTTTAGTGCAAAAATTTGTAGATGTACAGATATACAGTATGGAAATAAGAATGATGGATGATCTTCCCGGGGAAAGGTCATTGCTGTGTGCAATCCAATGTGCACCAAGCGGGTGGAATCTCCTGACTCGGCAATACCGAGGCGCTGCTGCGGTTCACCTCGGCCTGGGCTTCCAAGAGACAGCGCACCGCATCCAGGTGCCCCGCCTGCGGAAATCTGATGAACTGGATGCGTTCCTCTGATTTCATGGATTAAACCTTGATACCTTGAGAATGTTTCACATAATGAACGGATGAATCAATGAACTCGAAGAAAATGAAAGTTAGTTTTGTTATGTTTTGTTGCTAAGAACTTAAGAAGTTGACGGAGTCTCTGCGGCAGAAGTTTTCATTTTTTGCCGTGAGTTGTCCTGTGGAGAGTTCCAGAGTTCTGAATGTGTGTGCAAGGCTTTGCAAGGCAAGAGTACTTGAAGCTTATAACATCTGACCGCGTGCTTGGTAGATTTTCTCAAGCGCTTTGAATCAACACATGCACCTTGCTGGCGATGAGAAGTGGAGTCCTCTCCATTTCATCAACACCTCAGACGCAAGAAAAAGACGGGCAGATGCTGCTTCCGGTCCCAAGGACCTGGATATGACATGATATGACTTGAATTTCAAAATTGCCTGACAGAAACATGGAAAAGTTGGAACTTCAGGTCATATGGACTTGTCCGGAAATGGGAAAATGACCGCTAACCATGGGATTTTGGGGTGCCCTACTTTTGCACAAAGCCATATTCGAGTTTACTTGGAAACCTACCAACCACCATGAAAAAACACCCTACTGTCTGCAGCCGAAGGCACAGTTGGGATTTTGGAAGTGGCGAAGTAGCTCCTTGCTCCGGATCCCGTCTTTGCAGCTCTGGGTTTTTGTTTACAGGCACTGATGCGACACTGGTGCCATAAAGCCACACTAAATTCGTGAAGTCCCACCATGCCGGGTTCTCCTCCACTTGCTCAGCACCCTCCTCTGCGGCCGAAAGCAGTTCAGCATCAAAGTCATTCACCTGCAATAGTTCTTCGGAAAGACTGCTTAAGCTCCAGCACTCCTATCAATTCTGAAGGATTTAGAATCACTCAACAACAAGTAAAGACAGCTCATTTTATACTGAGATATTTTTGGGGTGTCCGCAGACATCATTATTTTAAGGTGACGTTGGCCAGTCGTCATGACGAGCAATGGCCGGCTGGGAAGGCTCCAGCCTGCGACTGAAGCGCCACGCGCACTTCGCAGGGATCATCGTCGGCAAAAAGCACTTGGCAGTAGCCTCAGGAGGCTTCCCTCAGTGTGGTGGAAATCCTGCGTGAAACCCTGCTATGACATGGTAAATTCCATGTCAAACACCAAGAATTATATGAAAAATGACAAAAATGATCATCTACCCCCACTAGTGGCCCGCAAAGTTCAAGAAATCCTATTTAACCACCCCACGCTTCCCCCAGTTTCATTTGCAGTTTGATTCCCCCAGTTTGAGCCACCTGCTTAAGGAATCCCAGTTGCTTTACCCATATGTTTG
This sequence comes from Cladocopium goreaui, assembly GCA_947184155.2. Taxonomy (NCBI): domain Eukaryota; class Dinophyceae; order Suessiales; family Symbiodiniaceae; genus Cladocopium; species Cladocopium goreaui. The sequence goes on along the minus strand of CAMXCT020000263.1, from coordinate 41,472 downwards.
CTTTAAATCCCCATTTGTTTCTTGGAATTTCTTGATGAAACCACATTAAACCATGTCAAAGTCACCCAAATTAATCCAAATTATTTCTTAGATTTTGCTGGCTTCAACCCTACCCAATTTCAAAGTCACCTCAGCACTGGAGACTCCCAGCTGGAGCCCAAGGCACTGGAGACTCCCAGCTGCCGCGTGATCTGCTGCTGGACCTCCTCCACTGACTCAGCGGAGCCCAGCAGTTGCCCCGACAGCGCCGAGCGCGCCACGACGCGCCGCGCAACGGGCGCCGCAGCCGCAGCCGTGGGGGCCATGGCGGGATCCCAGCAGAAAACCGGTGAATTTCACCGGTGAAAGATGGGACTTTCGGGGATTTCACAGCTGAAAGATGGGGATTTCCTGGAAATGTTGAACTTAAACCTCTGGGAGTTGCAAGTTGGAGGAGTGAACTGAAACTTTCTGGGGGGAATCTCAATAGTCAGTAGAGTCCGTTTCAGTATTGCAGACCTTCTTCTATCTTCCACGGTGCTGAGAGGGCTGGCCCAAAGCTGCCCTCTTTCTCTTCATCTTCTAAAACTGTCGTATCATTGCATGATCTCAAAGGTGTTCTGCTTGGCTATGTTTATAGATTGCAAACATGGGGTAGTTAGGACTTGGTTTCTCCATGCTGCCTGAGCTTTTTTTTTGTCTCAAAGCTGCACCGACCTCGGTCTTTGAGACGAAATGGTGGTAAGTCGGTCCTGACCTCGCAGGCTTCCTCAACGCTGGTAACCAGGTAACCATTTCAAACCTCACCCAAAATCATATCCAAATGTCAATTTTCCACTTCATCATTCAGGTTTCAAAACTTACCACCCCAATTTAACCCCAGTGTTTGCCCCAGTTATCTATACTATAATCCCAGTTATAACCTCTAAGTGATTGGTTTTTCCTATGGCTATGGCTTTCCCATGTCACCTCCAGTCATTTCGGCCACACCACGGCACCTGCAGGTGCTGCGGTAACTGCTTGGCATCCTCCATGGCACCGGCCGTCTCCCAACCGCAGGGCTTGAGAATCAGGAGCCGATCGCCCAAGGGGTGCAACCTGCGGAGGATGGCCGTGGGATCTCCAGACTCTACCCGGCCTGGTAAACGTTTACAGAACTATGGAAAATCACCATGCTATTAATGGCCATTTATGCTATAATGTTTATCAAAGATCATAAAATATCATAACTATGGAAAATCACCATGCTATTAATGGGTAAATCAACTAGAAATTGCCATTGGTAAACGTTTACAGAACTATGGAAAATAACAATTTTTCATTGGTAAATCCACTATTTCGACTGGGCCATTTTCAATAGCAAACTGTTGAATTACCAGAGGCTACCTGAAAGTTCTCCCGTTGTTCGCCGAGCAGCTCAGGTTGATCATTGGAAAGTTGAAGTGTCACAGTTTCATTCACCTGCCAGGGTGAGGTCGGCAGATCTGACCAGCCCTCCATCCCCTGGCCAAACAATTCACAAGAAACACGTCCTACTGACCCTAATGCGAAGCCCTTGAAGAAGGAGAAACACTATGATTTATGATGCGCAGGAAGTAAATCCATTCAACATAACCTGTATTTACAGGTCAAACACAAAAAGAAAATGTATTCACCTCAATGGACTCAACCACCCAAAAAGAAAAACAAATGCCCTGAAGCTTTCAGTCCCACCTTGGCGATCGCCGGCTGCTGCAAATCGCTCTGTCCATCCAAGCGATGGGCCAACCTTTGCCGGGGGCCACTGGGGCTGGGGCGATCTCGATCATCGCATCACGTGACCATCCCATCCCAGCTTCGAACCACCAAGAATGGGCTCTTGAAGCTGCGTGCGCCGGGCACATTGGACTTTGAACCAAGAAAAGTAGGTGATATATGTGATATGCTCTATAGTCAGGTCCCCTGACTGCTATACCGCTACATCATTCTTATCTCACCATGGGTATCTTCCCAGTTTCCACCCCCCAGCGGCCCCAGCGCCACCTTCGCATGGCACGGCTGGCCGCTGCATAGAGCGTGGTGCCCATCTGGGCCAAGTTCAAGGCCCAGACCACGCCCAGCATGTCCTGACCATGTGGGGCAATCAAGTTGCAGGAAACTTTTTCTAATTGGTGATATACCTACCCCCCTGAAAAATGATGGAGTTCGTCAGATTGGATCATCATCCCAACTATTGGGGAAAATAAAAAATGTTCCAAACCACCAACCAGTTTTCAATGGCAAGGTTTGAAAGATTCAAAAGCTTTGCAGCTTTTTCTATGTTTTCTCTTGAGTCTTTGTGTATTTTGTGTGAGATGCTTTGGATAGATCACACTTATAACAGTTGCAGGAATGCTTGTGCCCAGTCCTGGTAGGTGTCATTCTATATGATAAGAATTCATGAATACATATAGACTAGCATATAGAATGATCGTATAGAATGATACCTACCAGGACTCTATACAAGACTGTGACTATTTGATCTGTTACAAGTCCCCTTTCAACAGTAACACTGCCATCCTGGAGGACTAGACAGCTGCACTGGATGTCCTCTGCAAGAGCCGCACTTTCAGCCTTCAGACTGCCAGGGTTCAGTGACTTTGGAGCTTCAAAGCGCTGGAAGCGGCGCAACATCTCCTGGCGTCACTTGGCTGTAGTCATTTAGTACCCAGCAACCCAGGTTTTAACGTCCAACATGCCGCTAGAATGCTGAAATTGGATGTTGGGATTTGAAGAACTAAAGAATTACCCTCCGGCGTCATCAAACTTGGCCAGGAAATCCTCATAAAAGGGTGGTTTTTGTGGCAAAGTTATCTACAAATCGAGGAATTTCCATTGCCATGGTTTGATGACACCGGAGGGTACTCCCTTGCACCCGCCTTCTCCAGCTCTCGGCCAAGGTCTACTGCAGCTGCACTGACCACGGACTCCGTCAAGAGGTCACAGGCGCCCAGGGTGAGGAAAAGCAAATCGCCCAAGCTGAAGCCGGACCTTGGAGGGAAGAAATTCTACTTCCAAACAACTTGCCCCAGACATCTAACTTCCTGCTGATACTCAATGCGATGTTGCAATTCTTCCGTTTTTTTGCTGAAAATTGACCCAGTAACAGACCAAAGCAGTGGTGGTTCTCTAGTTCTCTTTGTTAAAACCGTGACATTAATGATTGCCTTTAAAATCCTTCAGATCAATCAGCTTTGCAGCACTCGGTTACCTACTTCACAGCCAGTTGCTCATTTTGGGAAATGTATCAGAACCGTGACAGGCACAGCAAAAAACAATCTGGTACAGCTGGCGTAGCTGGATGTTCATCATATGGAGGTTTCCTAAAATATGGGTACTGTACCTCCAAAACATCCATATTTCCATATGTTAACAGGTTTTTCCATTATAAATACCATCCAGCTATTGAGGTACCACTATTTTAGGAAACCGTGGCATCCCCATCTCCTACTGCCTGGCAAGTCACAGCTGATGCAATGCCTGCTCGGCGATCAACTGCGTGAACTGCTCGTTGCCTAAACACATTTGGATTTTTCTCCGAAAATGAGGTGTAGCCTTAAGACTGTAACCTTAACAAGCAAAAGATGAACAACCGAGCACAAACTGAAGCTTTCACCGGAATCAATTGGTTTCCCGTTGCCCATGACCCAACCAAGAGACTGGCGCCCAAAGAAGACGATGACCAAAGCAAGGTGGACAGCTCCTTGGATGCGGCCATCTACATATTGGGTTGTCCAGAAATTGGGTACACGGGTACACCCCAAAATTGTAAAATTGAAGGAAAAACCATGACAAATGGATTTGAGATGATGTGAGGTATGAGGTATCCTACTTTTGGAGAACCCATGAACAAACCCACATTTGGCGCACAGTGCCAACATGCTCATTTCATAGTGACAGTGACCTATGATCTTTTCAGGCGTCCCCTTTCCTGAGAAAGTTCCGTTCCCAGGCTTTGGTCCTGTGGCACACAAGTGGAAGATTTAAGACCGCGCAGGGCGAACTGCAGCCTCAGGAGGCCAACAAAATCTTTGGGAGGGGGGGTAAAACCATGTGTCAAACATTGTCTGCACTGAAAATTGGGTGGAAACTAACATGAAACCACCAAAATCCAATTTCATCCAATTTCCAAGTCTGGAAAAATATGAAAACATGGAAAAGTCATCTTCCAAATCCCATTTCTGGGGGGTCCATTGTTCTTTTACCTGGAATTCCTTTAAGTTCCAGTGGCGCATCAGCCAGGCATTCAGGGTCTGAAATCGTCAGCCGCGCGAAGGCCCAGAGGTAGAAAGAACTGGACTTCACGACTCCTGCGGAAATCAGGAGACCTGGTGGATTGGATGGGCTCAGATCAAGTGTTCAATTTCTTGAAAAATGACACAACTGTTATAAGAAGATCAGGAAAAACTCAAGGATTATCATATATTCCTTTGAAAAATACCATCCCCAAATCATTGTCACAATAAATCCTTGAGCCAACCACATCATGGTATCCCCAACGGCTGATTCGCATCTGGTCCTGCTGAGTCCGCCTCCCACAACAACTGCAGGGCCCTGGCTTCTTCGCCATTTTCCTCTAAGGCAGCCAGCAAAGCGCGAAAGGTCACTTCACCTTCCGTCGCACAGGGGCAAGCAGAAGAAAACATGGCAGTGTGTCAAAACCGTGTACCCCTGGTGAACATCAAAATAGCTGGTAAATGGATGTTCATCCCCCTAAAAATGGAATTAATAGGTATTGATCCATACCCACATGGGGGAAGTTGGCAGCCTCATCCAAGGACCCGGGACCAAACAGAGAAGCTCTTGCTTCGATCACAACGTCTACATGCCAGTTTCGCCATGGTGAAACAAGTGTACCGAGTCTTCGGCATCGCATAAAAACGATACCTCCACTTATGGCCAGTGAAGCTTGAAAATGCAGAAAGCATCAGATAGCTAATATTGAAATATATTGAATCTGCCGAGTCACCAGCGAATTTTGGGGTGCCATCTTTCCAAACAAACCCGTCGTGGGTCATTAAATGTCCCCATTTTTCACATCACCCAACCATGATCGGTATATGGTCTTTTTCATGGCTACTTACTATTTACGGTGATGTCCAATATTCCCAAAATGGGACAGTTACCAACCCCTGTTAACTAGGAACGTATGAAAGTGTCATCATTTTGGCTTTGTCTGAAAATGTCGTGTACCCCTTTTTACCCAATGGTTTTGCTGATCATTATCCCGTTTTTAAATGGCTATTTCATTGGGAATATACCAAATGGGTGATGTCCAATATTCCCAAAATGGGACAGTTACCAACCCCTGAATGGGAAAATTGCTAAACCCCAGTTGGTTGATGATGAGTTTTGGGGATGAATGGTTAACCCAATGCCATCTTTCCAAACAAACCCATCTCATCATATCCCCTGCAAGTTCACCTGGCTGCTCTTCCATCCCAAACAGCTGCACTGCGCGGCGCCACGTCGACATCTTCGACGACGTCGACGACGACGTCGACCCCACGGCGCCCAGCGCCGCGTTGCGCGCCACGCGCGAGGTGGAGACCTACCAAGGCAGCAGGGGCCATGAGTTGAAATTCCCAAGTTGTTGGTTGGTTGTATGCTGATATATGCTGATATATTGTAATGATTTGTAATATGTCTACATCATCAATCATCAAATCTCTGAGCTGAAACCTCCAAGTTGTTTCAATTTGTTGGCTGGTTATGCGTTTCAACCCCCGTTTTTAGTCGATGAGTTTTAGCTCGTGTATCAGTCAGCGGATTCACATCAACCAACACATCAACCAAAATCTACTGCAGCTTTTTTCATATTTTTCCCAGCTTGCATGCGGCCTTGTGGTAAGACATCTCTTGCAAACAACTCAGTGTCAAAGGCCATTCAGACTCGGCTGCACCTGAGAAGGACTGGTGGGATATCAACACATTGACTTCGTCTTCATGCACTGTTTGCAAGTCTGGGAAGTAATGTGGGTTGTTACATGGTAAAACAATAGTCAACCCCCCATTTGGGAATGGTTTATACCACCTATCTATGGTGATTTGGGGGATGGTTTATGGTATTTTTTTTACCCACATTATTATAGTTGGTTTCTTCATCATCCCAAGGCACTTGGCACGGGGTGGAAACTAAGAAAACATCGGCAGCGGGTTCCATGGAGGAAACGACTCAAGCGGACCGTGGATTGGCCAAGACACTCATCAGGGTACCGAAGCCCACCACGTCGCGTTGCATCCTGGTTCCGCTGTCACCAGACATCGAAAAACTGGGTGGTGGTTGAACCACTCATCTGCAGGATAGGAAATTGGGATCATTATCCTTATCAGAAACCTAAACTTGTTTCATGTATTGGTGTAAAACCAAATGGAATCCAAATAGTACTTTAATTGAAGTGGGTTGTGGATTAAAAATGATGGGCTTCACTACATGACTGAAGTACTACCCTCTGGTAAACGTTTACATAACTATGGAAAATCACCATGCTATTAATGGGTAAATCAACTATGTTCATGGGTCATTTTCAATAGCAAACTGTTAGTTTACCAGAGGGTAAAGTATACACTATACTAAACTGACCATTGAATCATCCAATCCCATCCCATCCCACCCCCCAAGGCGTCACCGCCTGCTCTTCCAGCTGCTTCGCAACAGCCACAGCGCTTGAGGCCAGCGAAGGCAGCTGGCCGCTCCGTGCAGACACACCAGGTCGCATTGCCAGCGCCTGCTGGATGTTCAAACGATTCAGTTCGAAGGCGGAATCACCATGTATGACCAATAAGAACAAGGGGTACGGTATGTCGAATCCACAAAAACTGGGAATCAGAGCAATTCATATAGTATGGCTCAACATCAAAATCCAATAAAAGCTCCCCAAATGATTGTAGATTTGATGAACAATGAACAGGGTCACATGGTTTTTCACCCCCAAGCATATTACTTGATGTACCTGGTCAGAGGCACCTCCTCAGCTGCTCCAGTAGCTGCAGCCCTTGCTGCCACTGCCGTGCAGTGACACAGGCGCTCAAGCCGTTGGAAGCACCTGGGACCGCGCAAGGACCAGAGAAAGTTGGATAAAAGGAGTCCCAAGTACAAACAGCACACAAAATCTGTGTATTCCCAGCAATTTCAAATCGGATTCGCTTGTCGACTTTTTGGCAAGTATGTGATACTATGATTTTTGCGGGTGTAAAATGGTGTAAAAGCCCAAAGTAAGGAAAAAAGGTCAGAGCTATGTAGCAAGATCTTCTACAATATGCACTATGCACCTGTTTCATCCTGTTTCATCCTGTTTCGATTGAGATTTTGTGTATCCCAAAGGACACAGAAATTGGGGCCGATCCCCCCGTATGAAAGATCTGGGGATCATCCAGGCGACGTACGGCATCAGATGGGTCCACGGTCCTTGGTCATGGGAGAGTTCCTGCATTTGTTGATAAACATGTGGAAACTATTAAAGAAACTTGTGGAAACTATTGAAACATACGAAAAACATGGGACATATAACAGAGGTCCTTAACAGAGCTTTATCATCTTTTTCTATAAAGTGGAAACATGTGGAAACTATGAAAGAAATACAGAGCTTTTGAGCTTTTTCTGTACATATCTATACAAGTCCTTTGAATCTGCAGCTCAGGATTCAAAGGTCTTGTTGGATTCTGAAGCTGAACTGGCAGCAAACTTACTGTATGTTCATCTCACGACGAAACAGCAGTTGCAACGCCTTTAAGAAGGCAGCCCCAAAATCCTTCAGCTCACCATGGGAGCCATAACAAATTCAAAATCCAATTTCGGAAAAGAAGGGCATTTCATCATCGTGTATCCATCATGAATTTCATGGATAGATTCACCATCATCCATGGATAGATCAAACCACTGATCTCCCACAGTAGTTTGACATAGCCCGAACCTCCATCGCTTTGATCGAGCTTCAGCTGTTTGAAGACTCGTCGCCACTGCCCCACTGATCCCTGGGTCTTCAGCACACCCCGTTGCAGCGCTGGATCGTTTTCCAGGCCTCATCGGGTCAGGGTCTCACTGGTGGATCAAGTTCGAAACATGTCGGAACTCCATGGGATTTGGAAGGAAAAGGTATGTCAGTTGCATGGTTCACTGAGTCTCTGAGTTGATGTTTGAAGGATATCTGCTTGGAAATCCGAATGTTTGAAATCCAAGCGTTTCGGGGTCTACAGAAACCTGAAAATGCCTATGAAAAGTGAAACGTCATGGAAAACTCTTCGGGAAAGCCTCCAGTCCAAACATCAACTGGGCGTATTCACCCGCACTGTTTCGCTGTTCTAGCCTCTACCCTCTGGTAAATTAACATAGCTATTGAAAATGGCCATTTATAGTGGATTGACCCATTGAAAATTGTTATTTTCCATAGTTATGTTAGTTTGCCAGAGGGTAATAATTACTGCAATCACCATTCTTCAAACAGGATCTAACCATCCCTACTGTCAACCCCGGATTAATAAACCCTGGTTGATTAATCAGGGGAATTCCCTAGTGACAACTTGCACCTAGACTGGCACCCCCCATTTTCAACAGCCTAGTGGATTACCATTCATCCGGGGTTGCCAATATACACATGGGTACACGATTTCATCCACAGGTTTCTTATCCTTTTCCATACAACATGGCTATAATTTGGGGTATACCGGGTATACCTCATTTTTTGACATACCCCGAATACCATACTCGTGATTGTATCATATCATATATCCGTTGTACTATGACTATATCATACTAAAAAAATATATCTTCCACAGAATGGTTGGTCTTGCAATTGGCCCCCTATCTTTTTGGGATTTTTTGGGGTTTCAACAACAAAAGCTTCATCCTCTCGCCAGTTCCGCCTGCTTTTCTGAGTCGCTCTTGCAGAAGGATGGCGAAACGCCACTGTCGACTCGCACCGCCCAGGAAGGCCGTCACGGTCTCGGACAGCGGAGACAAATCCGTGGGAAAAATGGGACAAATCCAGGCGAAGCACTGGAAAAACCATGGAAAACATAGGCAAACATCGTGGGAATCACTGAACATGTTATTTGGAATGATGTTCTAATATGTTCTAAAGGGGTGGTTTTAGATTCCCAGCTGAGTTTCGAAGCTTGGCAAAAAAAAAACATTGGCAAATCTAATTCTATCGAAGCCGCTGTCCCACAAATGGGGGAGAAAAAATATGAAGTGATCTACGCAAGGCTTTAGCCATCTATGCTACTCGTTTCATTGCCCAAATGTGGAGTACGGAATCTAAAAAAGAATCCAATGGTAGTGAAGTCACTTGTTTCGCCCACGCGACTCCCATTAAGGCTTCATCCCATCTCTGGAAGCCCCCGACCTTTGATTGAAAATAGTGAAAACCATCTTCCAATAGAAGACCTGAGCAGCAGGAATCTCCACATGGTCAGCCAACATCCCAAACTCCAGGATCCTGTCACCAATGATGCATGTTCCCCTGAAAAACCTCTGATGACAAACTCCACCAGTGTGGTGTCAAGGCACGGAAGGCAATGTCCCAGGACTGCTGAGTCACCTACAAGCAGACGTGTTGCAGGTCACTATAATAGGGCTGGGGTACATTCGGCAAGTAAGGATCGAATAAAGAACTGCGAAATCAACAAATTGGTTCAATGTTTGATCAGTGCTTTGGGTTGGTGGCTTGAAGTCTAAGGACCCAAAGTGAGAATACCCTGGGCATTAAGGGGCATTAAGGGGCGACTTTAAACCACCAACCACCAACCCAAACCACCACTGGATTGACCATTCCATTCTGGGGGCCACCTGGAACGATTTAAAGACCGCGAGGAAGCTCACTTCGTCCGGAACGAAAAAACGATGCTCCAAACGCCTCGGCGAAAAACACTGGACGATGACAGCGGATAAAGGAGACCAGCGATTTTTGGAGACCCTTTGAAGAATCCTGAAGAATCTGCTCCCTAGAATTGAGTTCAGCTTCAATGTGAATATTCCTTTGGGATTAGATGCCAGTCTTCGGCAAACGCCAAGTTTCTTCAGATGCTGCACCGCCATCTGCCAGTGCGCTCCATTAGAGCCAGCAGCGGTGCCAGCCGCATTGAAAATGACAAGATTCAAACGCTGCTTGACCTGTGGCCACCCAGGAATCAGCAGAGTTTGTGGTACAAGTTTTAGATAGGTGCAGCTGAAGATTGGAATAGATTGGGTGTCCCAAAGTTGGATGATGTGCTGAAAATGCCCAACATCTGTGGTTGCCAGCGGCCCTTCTGCCCACAGCCACCTCTGCCAGGCTCCTGAGGAGCGACTGCGCCCACTGCCAGGAGCTGTGGGAGGTGGAGATTGCAGCGCTGGCGCTGACCTGGGATGCCCCACCAGTGATGGCGGTTTCACCCACAACTTTGGCGACAAACAGCTGCCAGGAGGACTTGATTTAAAGGCCCACATTCTGTGAAGGAAGTGCTTTTGGACACCTGCAAGACCACCTTCTGCCGAACAGCTCTACCTGCTCTACCTCTTCCAACATTCAGTCAGCAGGCTGCGCCAAATTCGAGTCGTCTCTGAGGCAAGGCAAAAAGGATTGCCTCAGAATGCCAGGTCGCACCAGAGATCAACAGCCCCCAGAACTCCACGTGGAATGTACTAGATCTGGCTTTTTTAGGGTAGCGGCTGGGTAGCGGTTTGCAGGGTTAAAACCACAAGCGATTGGTTCTACATTCACAAAATCAACTTGCCTTGCCTGGAAATGTCTCTGTTCACAATCAAACTCTTGGAACCCAATGGAGAATGTTTCAGCAAGCTTCCAGTACTATTTATAATATAAGGGAGTCCCAAAGGCATGGCACGAAAAAGCAACAGGCCATTGGAATTTCATGGACAACCTTGAACATCAGCATGTCAGATCAGGCTCAGATATAGTAAAGTACTGAACCAGGCCATTGCAAACAAAATGAAGGTCATCATTTCTGTGATTTTTGACATGTTTTTTCCACCTGGCGCTCAAAAACACACTCGTAGGTGTGGGGCCGTTCATTCTTCACAGCGCCCAAAAGGTTCAATGATTCAAGATCATCAATATACCGGATATACCACAAAAATTGTCATGAATGGACAAACACCTACTTAGATGGGCCCTCCTGGTATTACTTATACTGTATAACTTAACTGCTTAGGAATTGGATTATAACTGGTTCAATATCCAGTTACTAACTAGTTAAATAGTCCCATGGCCTATCTAAGTAGATCCTCGGCAAATTCCATGGCGCTTCGGGTCCAAGCCGCAGAGGCTTTGTGCCAAACAGCGCCCCGCAAGATGGGACTCCACAAAAATTCATCCGGTGAAACCTGGCAGGTTTTGACAGTGCCATAGGTGCCATAGCCACTGTCACCAATTAGAAAAACGATTTGGGAGGCTAAGTTCTATGTTTAAATATGTTTCAATGATCCTAAGTAGGGTTAAAATAGGGGTACAAATACAATTAAACAAGAAAACACAACTTCACCACTGTGGTGGATCCTACAGTATTTACTGTGAACTTGATGGCAGCGGTGCGCCTTGGAACGCACGGCTGCTTGGAGTGCCATGACAGCCATGGGCCAATGGCCAGCTTTTTCACACGCACCTCAACGGCTGAAGTAAAGGGGTCAACGTCCACCAAAGGAGCTGCTGCAAATGTCAAAATATGGGTCCCTAAAAGGATTGAACAATGATGAAAAATGGATCACACGCATCTTTGTTGGAGACCCCTATGATAGCCCTATAGTCAGTCGAAAATCTCAACCCAAGTCATTGATATAAGGGAGGGGACCCTTTTGTTTTTGTCGGTGTCATATCTCTTTTCCAAATTGACACAAATTTAAATCGTGAAAGGACGGCTCTTCTGATCGAATATTATATCTTCAGGCAGATTGCGTCCTGAACGTGCCTAGTGGGGCAAACAAATTGCTAGTAAAGTCAATTGTGGTCAAGTTGTTCCTTCTCCATCTGGAGGCGTTTGCGGTTCATTGAAAGAAAACAACGTGTTCTTTGGCATTTGGTTGTCAAAGTAACTTGGATCTGGACAAAATATATCCTTGGCAATGTACGTTGAAAATCATTTAAACTCTAGAATGAACACACCCAGCAGCACGCCCACTCTAAACACCCATCATCACCACTCAAGCACCCAAGCCAATCCAACCACCACACGAAGTCTGTTGATGCCATGCCGCTATTCGTGGTGCACAGCAGAACTGGATCCAAAGGCGTTAGCCTCACACAGCTAGGGCTGGGACATTTAGTCGTGGGGGGCACGTCTTGGCAAAAGATGAATGGTGGCACAAGGAGAATACAATTGCAGCCCGGGGTTAGGAGGTTGCTAGCAGCCGTTGCAAGGATGGAAATGTGGCAAGAACATCCCAAAAGGAAGATTTTGCATCATCTTACAAATCCCGGTGTCGGGTACTTACAAATAGCATGGTTTCACTGACTGTTCCAGGGCCCTTTGTTTTGACCCAGAGCCATTTCCCCTTGCCTCTTCGTTCGAAGCTCTGAGAGTTGTTCCAAGCCGCTTGGCCAACGGCCACGCAGCTTGGCTGCTCCTGGGCTGGGGCAACACATCCAAGGGAGGTCAACCACCATAGAACGGGAGGGGCCAAGCCCAACAACATGCAAAGATGGCTATGCATGAAAACCCTGGTACCCTGATAAAGATCAAAATATCTGGATGTTTATGCCACCAAGTATGATATTATAGATCCCCGCATCAGAATGCTTTGGAAGAAGCTGTGGTGAATTTCCAAGTGAGCACAGCAAGCCAAGCTTCCACGAGATCTTGAGTGGCATTCGCTTCCCTGCGTCAGACACCCATCCACACGATCTCACCCCAAATAGGTGGTTCCTTATGAGTTGTCACATTGACATCTCCTGGGAGGTTTACTTCTCCACCTGTACTCCTCAAGAACCTTGTCCACTTAAGCTCCTGTGTGGTGGTCAACTTCCAGGCCTTCGCCCTGGGCCCGCCAGCTCGCACCATGGCATGAGGCCACGGACTTCAGCTCCGGGCAGTGCGGAGAAAGCTGCAGAGCGGTAGCTGGAGCTTGGCTTCCAGTCTAGGGAAATACTGAACAACAGATTTTTGAAAAGACACTCTGGTAAGCTGGCTGCAAAATCCCTCCTTATCTGTTGATTTACAGATTCTGTTCTCATTTAAAGAAGAAGAACATGTGTTGTTTCTTTGACATGGAACTGATTGCCAGAGGGTAATCTCTTGGCCACTTTCTATGAAGCCCTGGGGCCCCAATTTTGAAAATAGTCTTCAAAGACATCTAACTATCATATGTGCTTTGGAAAGCCTTGACACTAGCTCCTTGGCTCACGGTTTTGTTAAAAGAAATGGGAGTTTCCATAGTCATGGAGGTACCCCAATAGCTGGATGGTTTATGGAAAAACCCATCGAAAAACAATGGATGATAACTGGGGGTACCCAGTAAAACTTAGTAAATCTTAGTAAACCTCCTTGAAAAGTGATTAACTTTTTGGCTGTTCCATGTTTTATCATGTTTTATAAACCATCCTAAGCGAGCCACTGGGGATCCCCCATGGAACCCACTGGCGCCACTGGGGAAAATCTGGGGACCCTGGACCCTCCAGGCTCTTCTTCTCCTCTGCCGTGGGTGGCACCACCATGGCCTGATCCAAAATGAAGCGTAGCCGGGCACAACTGGTGCCAGGCGCGTAAGGCAAGGCGCGTAAGGCGCGTCAAATTGTGGGGGAGTTCAACAACGACAATGCGGTGATATTTACATGGTGATTTTCCATGTTATTTAATGTTATTATATAATAATAATTAATGGTTAAGAATTGCAAAAAAAAATCAGGGATTCTTGGGGTTTGTTTGTTGAAAGACTTTGAGATTTAAATAGAGATATGGCCCACAGAATGGGATTGGCTAATCTTCAAGAAAAGGTGAGTTCCCTCGCCAGTTTATAGATTACCAATTATCACCACAGGTTTAACTCATAGAGAACCCAAAATTGGAAAGTTGCTTTCAAACTAGAGAAATTGTAGAAAAACAAAGGAATGGCACAACGAGACAGAAATTGGGCTCTGCTGCGTGATAAAGAACGAGCTTGGGATCATGATTTCATATGATTTCCATATTTCCATCCATATTTCCATCCAAAGTTCCATCCATTTCTTCATCCATTTCCCCATCCATTTCTCCAATTTGGCTATAATGTGACCCATCATTCGACCCGTCGCTGCCGGAACCGGTGCCTTCTTGCCGTTGAGCTCCGGAGCCTTGGCCAAGCCCTTGATGATGACCTCATCTCCTGGCCTCGGTTGACCAAAAATGAGGACTTCACGATTTGCCGCAGAAAAAATCTCAAAAACAAAGGGATTGAAGTTGATTTGGGTTGATGAACATGATTTAACTACCACCAAGAATGGGGATTTAGATGGATTTCACATGATTTAACATGATTTAACTACAAAAAATTGGGGATTTCGCCAACGAAAACTAAGATGAAATCTCAACAAGAATTGGCGTCTCGGAGTCTCCGTTTTGCAACGACTTCTGTATCATCTCGGAACTTTCTGAAACCGGCCCTACTAGGGACCTTGTTGGACTCCTGGATCAGAGCGGCTCCACTATCAATGACAAAAGAACATGACTGGTTAATATACCTGGTTAATATATGGTTAATATGTGTTAATATTAATGGTTATTATATGGTTAATGATGGTTAATATTGTATCTGGTTGGTGGTTGAGCCCTACCCCTCTGAAAAATATGAGTTCGTCAGTTGCGATGATGAAATTCCCAATATATGGAAAAATAAAATTCATGTTCCAAACCACCAACTAGCATAAAATAGCAATGTGCTTGGTGACTAGTCTCAAAAGCTCGGTTCACGAAATGCTACGTTCTGCCTAGATCATTTGACGTTTCTTTGGCCATGTCACCATTTTAGAATAGGGAGACGTTCCTCTCCTCTGTTGGCCAGGCAACTTCCATCCCACATCCCTTTCCACTGCATTTTTTTCCGCAGCCCAAACAATGGTCGTTCTCCTCCTCGACGTGTCATGGCAGACCTTTTCCACAGCTCAGCCGCCGAGGTGAAGGCTTCAACATCATATCCAGCGGTGAGGCGCCCCAGGCAGGTCATCTTGGGTCAGCAGAAAACATATCAATCTCGAAGGACTGAAAGGGCCAAGGCCATTAGCATCCTCATCTCTCCTATGATGTCCAGTATCGGCATGGGTCGGCAAATTGTCGAAGTCACTCTTTCAGAGAGTGTAGCAGGGACCGTGCTATTGCTGCCCCAAATCATGTGACAAGTGCCTGCTTTGCCCATGTGCATGCAGCAGAAAGAGGATGTCTCCACAGAATGAGCATTGCATTTCAATCGGCAAATATCGAACAGTTTCACCTTCTTCCATGTTTTCTTCTTTGCCACTTGAGGGATTGCACATTTCGCAGCATACTTTGGCGGAAAACACAGATTCTTAAGGCTATCTGCCTTCACCAAAAAACGTGACGTGGCCAGGACCATCTGCTTCAGATTGTCATCTCTAAAAGTATCATTGAAGAAATTGCATTTGTTCATCTGCTGCATCGTTGAAAGGACGGCCTTCGCATCCTTCTGTAGGGTCCGCGCGAAGTCATGCATCCCTAACACCACCTGCGCCGTTGCCAGTGTTCGAATGGTCAGGTGCAACAGCCTTCGCCCCCAGCGTTTCCGCGACGGCGCACATTTCACCTCCGCGGTGGCCTTTCGTTTCATCCCAAAACGCTTTAGTTCCAACTGCAGCTTGGATCCCAGTGGTGCCTGCTGCACAACCTCCAAGACATCTGCCACGGAACGCACCTCCGTGGTGTTGACCGCCACAATTTCATCCAACCACCAGAGTCCCCTGGTGGAAATGGAGGGCCACCAGAGCCTGACACCTTGGGAGGACACGCCCAAACCTGCATTGGTGGACAGGGGCCATACCAACTTGGCTGCCCCCAAATGCTCTTCGATGCCAATGCTGGAGGCTTTGGCGCCGTGTTCATCCCTCAACTGTGGCAAGATGACCTGACGACTCTGACATGTTAGTGAGCCAAGCCCTGAAAAATCATGGAGAGTGATGGAGAGTGTATAGAAAAGTTATAGATTTGGAATCGCCATCCCGTTTTAAAGAAAACAAACATGCAGAAACATTGAACTGAACCTACCAAGCAGCCTGAAGTGTGGAAGTGCTTACAGCAGCCGTCAACAGCGGCGTGCTTTGGAACTGCCAAGTGGTGATGCCAATGACTTCGCCGCGTCGATTGATCAACGGCCCACCACTGCTGCCGGGCCCTGCAGGCACCGAGGCAAAGACCATGCCATTCACCGCGCAGCGCCGCTGGAAATCCTGCAGGGCCAGCCACTTCTGCACCGCCCGGGAGCTCTCACGTCCCACACCGGTGACGGAACCTACACCCACCAGCCAGGCCCAATTGCCCGGATGCCCCACGGCCATCACTTCTTCACCCAGTCTTGGTGAAGATTTGGACAGTGGCAACGGTTTTGGCAGTTCAAAGGCAGTCCCAGAAGGCCCAGAGCAGCTGCTGTTTTTCAGCTTCAATAGCGCCACATCGCACCGTTCAGATGTGGCCACCACCTGCGCCCGGCAAGCGCCGCCATCGGCGAAGTGCACAGCTAAGAGCGAGGACATCTGCACCACATGGCTGTTGGTCACGATATGTCCATCAGCGTCCCAAACAAAACCTGATCCATGGGACCTTGCCCATGGCCTCCAAAGGTCCATAGCCCTCACCAAGACCACGGATTGGCTGGCGATGGCACCCACATTGGTTCCAGGCCATAGCCACTCCAGGTATCCACAGAAACGCGGTAAGGAAACCCACGAGAGACTGCGGCGGATGACATACGCCAGGGCTAACACGCAGAGAAGCCGCAACACCACAGGGGATTTCCAGGCCTTCATTGCGACGCGCGAGCTGCAAGCAGTCACAAAAACCACCAGTCACGAAGCGTCCAATGATAAAGTGGATAGAGGGACACGCTGAATACTCAAGAAAAAATGGCAATGGCTCAAAATCAGGCACTAATGAATGAACCCAGAATCAGTGTGTTTCTGGTCTCAAACCAAAGCACACCCTAGTCATCAATGCATCAAAGTTCGGTTTTTCATGGTTTGTCTGAAAAATGCAGAACCCCATTCAATTCTAATTTCCCATGGTTTGTCTGAAAATTCCCAAATTTCCAATGAAAGTTCTCATCATTTCCCATCGAATTTCCCATAGACCCCGAAGAGCAACTGGCTCTTCAAAATGATGTCCTGATAGGTAAAGTCCTATCAAAACAGCACACTAATAATAGCTGAATCAAACTCATTGCTTCGAAAAATATCATATGCCCATCAATAGATGGAGAAAATGTATATTCTGGTTATTATGGAATATATAATATTTATACATTGTTGAATAATCTGACCAAACTAACTATAGCCTATACCCATCCGTTGTTGGTTCTTCCCCAGCCCCGAACACAAAACAAACGGCACTGCCGAGGTCGCTACTTATACCTGGGTGCAGCTGCACCCGATGGAGGCATTCCAGGCATGCCAGGCATGCCCGGCATCTGAGCAAGAATGATTGTGTAGCCATATATATATATGAGACATTATACGTATATGTCAATGTAGATGTAGAGATATACACCTATCATCATCTATAATTATTCTATTGTAAGCTACTTTTAGATTATACACATACTGCATCGTGTATAAATGTCCCAAGTATAGAATAAGTTGAAGATCGTTGTCACAAATCTATGAAAAGGAAATCCAGGATATCACTATCACCTATCAAAACTCGTGTAAACCTCTGTTTGTCATTTTGAGATTATACACGGATGCAAAACAAATACCGTGTCTCTGAAAAATATATCTGCAAACATCAAACTGATTCTGTGACAGTCACGAGCAACATCCAAATGCATGGAATCCACGCAAGACCCACACACCTGGATCCCTCAACCAATATATGGACATAAAGGATCAAAAAGGATGAAACTTGTAGGGTTTCTTGACATTGTCCCTATCTTTTAAAAAGCTACAAGTAGCTATCATATTCCCCCCTGAAATTGAAAAGATTGATGTATTAGACTCACCTTCACCACTTGATTTATCTCGATTTACCCAGCTTTACCCAGACTTCCTGATGAATTTTTCGGTTGAAATCCCCATTTCCCCAGATCCAAACCAGGGCCCCTGGTGGGGCCCCTGGGGGCCCCTTGGGGCCCCAACTCCTCCAGGCATTCCTCCAGGGCTCATCTGATTCATCCAGGCCTGAACTCCTCCAGTGGCCTTGGAGAATTTCTCCAAGATCCTCCCGGGCACTGGTTATGTCAACAGTTTGCTATTGAAAATGGCCCAGTCGAAATAGTTGGTTTTCCCATGTTCATAGCATGGTGTGATTTTAACCATAGTTATGTTACAAATTACCAGAGGGTATACAAAGTACCAGCTATACAAGCTATACCATGTTGTCTTCAAGCTTTCTTGGGCTCGGACATTTTTTGGGGCTATGAAAATAAACTAGTTAGATTAAAACCCGTTGGTCATGTTGGTACCAACTAAAACAGGAGGTTTTGGGCATGGCACAATCGGCATGTTGGTTAATGCTCTCTGGTCGGTTGAGCCGCCCATCTCAAACATATGCCGGCAAATATGGGATGGCCATCCACCTTGTGGACATGGAACATCATTTCTTCAACTAGCAGTGCATGGTTTAGTAAGCTTAGTACTAATTATGGCAGTGATTCAATCATATTCACCCCAAGAATTGATGGTTTAGTACTAAAAGTGGCCAGCCATCTCTGTTCAGGATTGTACCCTATCACTTGGGTTGCAATATGTTCAATGGATCTGCTGTACTGTTGTTTGCAAAAGAAAACTTCCCAAAGTCAACCTAGTCACTCATCATTCACCACTAGGTTTACCCAGTTACGTCCATCTTTTTGTACATATGATCACATTGCTTCACCCTTCACATCTAATGTGTCTTAGCAAAATCCCCAAAAGTTCACTCAATGGGTTGGTTTATATACAGAGAATCTAGATCTTACACATGTTTGCCATTAAAAAAAAGGGGTTCCTTCACATCGAACCGCAGATGTTCATCCCATTCCGGGATGCTTGTCATCATGTCATGTCCATGTCGTCGTCCTCTCATCGTTCTCGTACTTCTTCATGGCCGACAGGCCGTTCTTCTTCACATCTTCGAAGAAGTCCTGGTAGCGCCAGAAATGGCGCTAGGTGTCAACAGTGTCAACCGTGAAGGATTGGGTACTGTACCAAATTGCTCAAATTGGAACCCCCCGAATTTGAGAAACCAAGTTTTACTCAGGGCTAACGTCATCGACTCTTTCATTTGGCAGCTGTCACTAAGTATCAAATATAAGATTTAAAAAAAAAAATAGTTGAGTGGTATCTAGTCATGAAAATTGGGAGGGCGTCTTCCATCGGGTCCACTCAACAACATATGTCATAACACTCGCACTCCAACACCTTCCAACCCTCTCGAAGCTCCTTCAGTTCAGGATCATCCTTCAGAGCCTCCACGGCTTGTTCGGTCATCTTCTGGTACTCCTAAGAATGCACCGCGAAAGGTCCGTGCCGCTGACCCGTCGCTGGCACTTCCAGTTCCAAAAAAAAACTGCCCTGCCAAATGCCAAAGACCGGTTTTTTCTTTAAAGAAAAAGTGATTGACGGTCAGCAAATGGATGAATTGGATGAATTGCCCCTTTGCTCTTTTAGCTGGAAGAGTTAGTCCAGCTCCCCCGTCCTCAACGGCTTTTCGCTTCTGAGGATCCTGGGCAGATGGGAAATCACCACCGATTTTCGAAGTGAGGTTGAAAAGCCCCATGCCCAACCACAGCAAAATCTGAGAGTGCCATTTTTGGTCGTCAGAAAATCAGAAAGACTGCCAACTTTGTCATATTTTGTTCATCTTTTAAGTCCATGTTGTGTTGTCTGGATTGGTTGCTTCGTGAACTCTGAACAGTCTTTTTTCCAAACCCTGGCGCCCCGAAAGCCTGGGGCAACGTAGTGGATCTGTTCATTTTGGGGTCCCGTGGCCCCATGTTGGGGGTTGCATCATGAACCAATGGGATATCAAATCATATTGCATCAAACTCCAAATTTTGGGAAAAAAATATGTGTATGTAATATGATGTGTAATATGATTTAATATCTACATCAATGTAATCCATTCATGAAAAGAAAGGAATCCAATAATCATAATAATCCCCAACATCTTCTGGTAGCTTTTTAGGTGACTCTGAAATCCTCCTGAAATCCTCCCGAAATCTCGCACCTTCATGATCTGCTCCATTTCGGCCTGCATCTGCCTTGGGAACGTGCAGGCCCGGGTGGTGAACTCAGCCTCTGATATCCCTAATTTGGTGGATAAAGCAACCTTTTTGGATAGTGAAGTCTAAGAGATTCTACAGTTAGTACATTCTAAAGTTGGTTCACATTGTTTTTGGGATGGCTGATTCCAAAGTTGGTTGGCCAAGATGCCAAGATCTGGACTTATTATGCTGGTTATGTCCCTATTGTCGGTGCTTTGCCGTTGATCTCAACTCCCAGCATCATCCATGATGAGTCACACTGCGGCCCAAGCCAAAAAAGATATGGGTCCCATTTCTATCCTGGAATGGTCGGAGAGCACTGTAATAAACTCTTCAAAACCAACCGCTGCCCTGGTCATACATGGGTTTGTCCAAAAATGGAGAGTACCCTATACCCAATTTCATGGCTACTTCAATGGAAGAAGTCTGATAAACCATGGGATGTGTTTCCAAGGAAATTGGCCGAGAAACTTCACCTTCTCGGGATCTTTCATCATCTCCTGACCCAAAAAAGATCACTGTGGAAGAGCCAATCCATCAAGATCCAGCTACCAAATATCCCATTTATGTATGCATTGAAAGGTCTGGTGAGGAATATGAAAAAAATCCCGGCCCTAATCTATTAGGTTCTATCTATATATCCAAATTTTGTGCCATTGTCCTGAGCTTTTGAAGTAACAACGGTTGACAATGCTGGTATGTTGGTCACGAAGGTCCTCGAGGTCCGCCATGTTTGCCCTGTCATCAGCCGTTTTGCATCGTGTTCCTACTAGAAAGTTGTGAGGTCATGTTGAAATTGTATCAAATTGTGGTACCCTCTGGTAAACTAACGTAACTATGGAAAATCACCATTTCTTATAAAGGGTAAATCCACTATTTCTATGGCCATGTTCAATAGCTTTTTGTATGTTTACCAGAGGGTATAATTCGTGGCTACCAAGGTAGCCTTCCTACCAAGCTGTTCGCCTTCCTTTTGTGGCTACACCGTGCAACAGCCCAACACCTGTCCCAAGGGGTGCCCCTGGATGACCAAAAAACAAGACAGCCACACCCGGCCATGTCCTTCACGGATGCTCTCCTGGTACAACACATACTGGTGGTTTTCCCCATCTTGAAAAGTATTAGTCCTTGGGAAGGATTCTCCCATATATTATGGAAAATAAGAAATGTTTTTTCCTCTCGGCGCTACGGGGCTAGGCTGGGGTTCGCAAAAATAAAAAATGTTCCAAAACACCAACCAGCATAAAATGACTGGTTGGCGACATGCAACAACATGCTTGTGACAAGAAATGGATTCAGTGCGCGTTGATGCAACTCACACACCATGGGGAATCGCTACCTTGTGACAGTTTGGTTGTCCAAAACTCGACCAATGACCTGGAAAAGAAGCCACTCCCCCGGTTTTTTCTTGGTGGCTCCTAAGGGATGAAAAGGACTGACATGGCAAACATTGAACCACAAATAAATTGTCATTCACCCGTCACCAAAGAATTGCTGCAAACCCAAACCCATAAGCCATACAGCATTTATCATTACTATCAAGTTACCTTTGTGAAGTATTAAAATCCATACCCTCAAGAAAGCCATGAAGTATTATATATAGTACATAATATATGTGCGGCTGTCGAAACTCCTTGTCTGAGGAAAGGACATCAACATAATTTGGAAAGGTCCCATCGCTAACCACAGTCCCGTAACAATTTACATATCATTGCTTTCATTAGTTTGGAGGGGGGTATCGCTAATACTAAACCCAATTAAAGTAGGTATCACATTCATGAAGAAAGCAGCTGCTCCGAGCTTTCACCTCTATGAGCTGGATGAATCTGAAGAAGAACTGCTGGAGGAGCTGCTTTGCAAGCACCCAAAACGTACTCTAATTGTAGACATTGCGGCCCGGAAAGACATGCAGCGGTCCTGAAAAGAGGATAGCACGAGACAGGGATGGAGAAAAATAGAAGGCGAGAGAGAGAGAGAGAGAGGGGAGAGAGAGAGAGAGAGAGAGAGCGAGCGAGAGAGACAGAGAGAGAGAGGAAGAGGGAAAGAGAGAGAGAGAGAGAGATAGAGAGATAGAGAGAGAGAGAGAGCGTTGTAAATGGTGAGCAGCGGGGTGTTTCAGAGTGGTTTCAGACCTCTTTTTGTCCTTAGGCTACCTCAGCTTTGGAGAAAAAACAGGAAAGAACGAGAAAAGAAAGAAGAGAAGGGAGAAAGAGACAGAGACAAAGAAGAAGCCTTGAGACGGTGAGCAGGAAGATGATTCGAACTGGTTTCAGACCTCTTTTGGGGCCTGTTATGGGGCTACCTAGTTCTTAAGACATCCAAAAGAAGGTGCTCAAAACAGATTGTACTTGAAACACATGCGGTCCGGAAAAGAGGATAGCACGAGACAGACATGGAGAAAAATAGAAGGCGAGAGAGAAAGAGAGAGAGACAGAGAGAGGAAGAGGGAAAGAGAGAGAGAGACAGAGAGAGATAGAGAGAGAGAGAGAGAGCGTTGTAAATGGTGAGCAGCGGGGTGTTTCAGAGTGGTTTCAGACCTCTTTTTGTCCTTAGGCTACCTCAGCTTTGGAGAAAAAACAGGAAAGAACGAGAAAAAAAAGAACAGAAGGGAGAAAGAGACAGAGACAAAGAAGAAGTCTTGAGACGGTGAGCAGGAAGATGTTTCGAACTGGTTTCAGACCTCTTTCGGGGCCTGTTATGGGGCTACCTAGTTCTTAAGACATCCAAAAGAAGGCTCAAAACAGATTGTACTTGAAACACATAGCAACAACAGTGCTTTGCGCAACTAACCCCGAGCCCAAAACTGTGGGGCGCAGATGAAACATCTCCAATGGGGGTATCGCTATTTGGAAAGGTCCCATCGCTAAGCTCATTTTTTTGCATTTTATGACAACCAATGTCCAGCGAATACATATCTTCCATAACGCGAGTTTTGACGGTTGTTCATATAGGTTTTCATGCATTGTTATATAACATTATATAACTCAACGGCTTCATTAGGTCCATTGGGTACATTGTTTCACGGTGTCACACAACGTCGCCATCCATTGGGCGCTCCTGGGAATCAAAGGTCCAGGGGCTGATGGCGCACCCTTGGTGGCAGCACCCTGTTGAAAAACACCGCTGGTTGGTTCAGGAAATTGATACTCTTCCTGTTGGAAAAATACATGCATTTGATATTCTGTGCTTCAAAATATGGAGATTGTTTCTACATGTTTCTACTGGATGATTTTACATTTCGGGGTTGAGGACTAATCAAGAACGCATCAGGTTTGGAAGACAGAAGTCAGACTAGGCAAAGCCTGCTTCGGCTTACAGATTTGACTTGAAAATAACAAGATGTTAGGGACGATGATAGGGACAACCTTGAGACGGAATTCCAAAACAAGTACCATGTTCCTGCAGGATTTCGATGTGCAGGAATGACAGACTCTTGGACCCTTCTGGTATTGTGTCTATGAGGCGAAAAAACAAGAAGACTTGGTTTGAGAATCGCTCTAAAGCTCGCCAGCTTGGGGGACTAAATGGTTGTAAGAGATTCAGATTCATTGACCAAGTGAAAAATGTCAAATAAATATGGAGATCCCTTTTCTTTGACTACAAAGCAACATGCACGGGTGGAAAGTGAACCTCCTGAGCTACACACCACAAAACTGGAGATTGATGCTGTCCATCTACCTCATGAGCCACGCGGAGATTGCGGATGATCTTCCGAAAAAAATACTTTACTTCGTGTGATCCCCACCATGACATTTATACATTTTCTTACTGGCAAATCTTCTGGCATTCTATCTGACATATCTTCTGACATTCTATTTTGCATTCTATCTGGCATATCTTCTGGCATATGATCTGGCATATCTTCTGGCATATCTTCTGGCATTCTATCTGGCAAATCTTCTGGCATTCTATCTGGCATATCTTCTGGCATTCTATCTAACATATCTTCTGGCAATTGGCTATTCTGACATATCTTCTGGCATTCTATCTGACATATCTTCTGGCATATATTCTGACATATCTTCTGGCATTCTATCTGGCATTCTATCTGGCATATCTTCTGGCATATGATCTGCATATCTTCTGGCATATCTTCTGGCATTCTATCTGGCAAATCTTCTGGCATTCTATCTGGCATATCTTCTGGCATTCTATCTGACATATCTTCTGGCATTCAATCTGGCATTCTATCTGGCATATCTTCTGGCATATATTCTGACATATCTTCTGGCATTCTATCTGACATATCTTCTGGCATATATTCTGACATATCTTCTGGCATATCTTCTGGGCATATCTTCTGACATATCTATCTGGCATATCTTCTGGCATATTTTCTGGCATTCTATCTGGCAAATCTTCTGGCATTCTATCTGGCATTCTATCTGGCATATCTTCTGGCTATCTGGCATTCTATCTGGCATATCTTCTGGCATATATTCTGACATATCTTCTGGCATTCTATCTGGCATTCTATTTGGCATTCTATCTGGCATATCTTCTGGCATATCTTCTGACATTCTTTCTGACATTCTTTCTAACTTTCTTCTGTGCATTCTTTGTCCCATATCTTCCTACATGAGGTCCGGCAGGGAACACTTGGCGTGGATACTCGCGGTTGAGGTCCGGCAGGGAACACTGGGCGTGGATGGTCGTGGTTGAGGTCCGGCAGGGAACACTGGGCGGGGATGGTCGTGGTTGAGGTCCGGCAGGGAACACTGGGCGGGGATGGTCGTGGTTGAGGTCCGGCAGGGCACACTGAGCGTGGATGGTCGTGGTTGAGGTCCGGCAGGGCACACTGAGCGTGGATCGCGGTTGAGCAGGAGGAGGAGGAGAGGAGAGGAGAGGAGACGAGGAGAGGAGACGAGGAGAGGAGGAGGAGGAGAAGGAGGAGGAGGAGGAGCAAGCAACTGACATAAAATCTAACAACCCTCACCTGGCAGGTGGGGGAAAAAAAAGTCACGTCCTCATGAAGACGAGGTGAGAAAAATATCGGACATGTGTAGTTACTGGAAATCACGTGACGCAAGCACTTCCAAATGTCTATATGGGGGGTTCCATAAATAGGGGTACCCCAAAATGGGTGGTTTATAATTGAAAACCGTATTTCAATGGATGATTTGGGGTACCCCCCCATTTTAGGAAACCTCTATATGTGATACCTTTAACAGCAGGCGTCGTGCGTTCATGATTCGCATGCGCTGGTCAACGTCTCACCTAAGGCCGTGTAAGGTGCGCAATGAGGCAAACCATGAAAGAGCGACAACAAGCCAGACTGCTGAACGATCTCGCAAACACGGTGTGTCAAGCTTCAAAAGAGCTTTTTTGGATATTGATCTCCACCTTTAGTCTGGCTCAAGAAGGTGGTACCAATTGCATTGGTGGCGTGTAAAGATGTGTAAAGTATCAAACCATCATCTGCTGTTGAAGGCTGGAGCCACAATCCCTGTCCGATCTTCGTTGTTCGAAGGAGTTCCGAAAGGCTCGACCTACCTTCATGCAATCCAGACCCTTGATACATCTTGATACAGGGTGGGTAGTTGTGATTTCAATATCATTCACGCTTTTGTACTGAAACTAGACCCCAATCAACTACCATCACCGATGTTGCAAACCCAACAATCAACCTCAATGACTCCAGTTTTAAAGTTTTACACGCAGATCTTGCATGGAAAACTTGGTAGTGTGGCAGTGTGGTAAACCCAACAATAAACCGCGGTATCCCCCAACATGTGCAATTTGACCATATGGATCCGTGTTTACGGAGCCATGTGGATCCATTCGTGGCTTGCCCCACAGGGCGCCAGACACAGCAACACCAGGCCCGCTGTGGCGAGAATGCATCGCCTCAGCAAACGCGGCGTTGGTTGAGTTTGGAAATGCCAAACTGGCTGGGTTTCTTTTACCGTTTACCCCCAAAAAAATGCATGAAATAGTACTAAAAGTCATGATAAAATCCACCTTGGCTATCTTCCTCAGGGGTACGATAAGGAAAAACTGTATGGAAAATCATGGGTGAAATCAACCAATAATGGTACATCAGTCGACAAATGCTGAGATACAAAAGTAACAGAAATCGGAAACATGACAGAAACCCAAAACTAGTTTTTGGTGTTTTCTGGGGAACCGCAAAAACCTTGCCATCCGCCCCTCATGAACCCATTTTTCAGCTGGGAGCACGTGGGACACACCGGCATCCTGGGGCTCAGGGCGGCCTTGAAGCCGGCATTGCTTGAAATCAGCCGCCAAAAATCGGATCCCTTAAGAAAAAATACACCTGCGGGAGCATCAGCAGCATCTTGGGTTTCGGATGTCATGAAAGTTGGCCCCCCTTTTGATCGCGGGGAGGACATCTTGTACATGGCCCAACAGGAATGATGCATTGAACCGAGGTGTTCTCAACAGCCAAGTCGCCAATAAGGCCCGAGATAAAACGGCATGCCCTTTTTCTGAGCACACTCGCTGTGTAGCCCATGCATTTTCAACCACTATCTAGGGCTCAAAGATGCTCGAATATATTTCGTTGAATTTGATGCTAGAATACTCCAAGTACCTGGCTGAGTGGGGGTGGTCATTGCCATCCCAGCCACAGATAGCCACAGCCACAGGCTGCTCAGCTGCGATCCATTAACATCTTGCCTGGAAAGGGGGCCCGGAGACAGTTCCAACGGGGCACACGGCAACGCCCGAAATTTCAATCTGTGATGAAAGGAAAACATGTTGTGAGCATGTTGTTTCAGCATGTTTTTGTGAGAGTCAGTTGAATGAGTGCAAAGCCATTTTGATGAAACTTGGGCAAGTCGGAAATGGCTGACTGCATAGAAAATTGGCAAAACCAAATTTGTCATGAGCCGTGAATGGTGCGCTCGGTACTTATACAATTCTCCAGGGTGGGGTTGAGATTCTCAGTTTCAAAGATGGGTGTGTTACAAGCATGACGGGCCCTCAAAGGTTGAAACCCAGTAATCCGCCGACCCCGGCCTTGGCCAAGGCAGGGGCGGCGCCTGGGACCACCGCAGGTGTGGAACTTCTCCTTCTTAGCTTTCCAAGGCCGTTTGCCAGCCCTTAAAAGCCATCGCTTAAACATTCCCTTGGCATGCTTCATCCTGCAGCCAACAGGCACCCCAAGGCCACACATCAATGGCTTCTTATGGGCGTCCAAGCCTGCCGTTTGCCAGCCCTAAAACCCTTAAAAACCCTCAAAACCCTTAAAACCTTTACAACCCGTAATGGGGGTCCAAGCCTGCCTTTTGCCAGGCCTTAAACGCTTACCCTTAAAACCCTGCAAACTGTGCAAAAGCTGCTCGGAACGCCGAACCGTGCAGGCAATAGCGCTGCCCCAAGGCCACATCGCTTAAACATTCCCTTGGCATGTTTCATCCTGCAGCCAACAGACACCCCAAGGCCACACATCAATGGCTTCTTATGGGCGTCCAAGCCTGCCGTTTGCCAGCCCTAAATGCCATCGCTTAAACATTCCCTTGGCATGCTTCATCCTGCAGCCAACAGGCACCCCAAGGCCACACATCAATGGCTTCTTATGGGCATCCAAGCCTGCCGTTTGCCAGCCCTGAAACCCCTAAAACCCTTAAAAACCCTCAAAACCCTTAAAACCTTTACAACCCGTAATGGGGGTCCAAGCCTGCCGTTTGCCAGGCCTTGAACGCTTACCCTTAAAACCCTTAAAACCCTGCAAACTGTGCAAAAGCTGCTCGGAACGCCGAACCGTGCAGGCAATAGCGCTGCCCCAAGGCCACATCGCTTAAACATTCCCTTGGCATGTTTCATCCTGCAGCCAACAGGCACCCCAAGGCCACACATCAATGGCTTCTTATGGGCGTCCAAGCCTGCCGTTTGCCAGCCCTAAATGCCATCGCTTAAACATTCCCTTGGCATGCTTCATCCTGCAGCCAACAGGCACCCCAAGGCCACACATCAATGGCTTCTTATGGGCGTCCAAGCCTGCCGTTTGCCAGCCCTTAAACCCCTAAAACCCTTAAAAACCCTCAAAACCCTTAAAACCTTTACAACCCGTAATGGGGGTCCAAGCCTGCCGTTTGCCAGGCCTTAAACGCTTACCCTTAAAACCCTTAAAACCCTGCAAACTGTGCAAAAGCTGCTCGGAACGCCGAACCGTGCAGGCAATAGCGCTGCCCCAAGGCCACATCGCTTAAACATTCCCTTGGCATGTTTCATCCTGCAGCCAACAGGCACCCCAAGGCCACACATCAATGGCTTCTTATGGGCGTCCAAGCCTGCCGTTTGCCAGCCCTTAAAAGCCATCGCTTAAACATTCCCTTGGCATGTCCCACCCCGAGCCAACAGGCACCCCAAGGCCACACATCAATGGGCCTTGAACGCTTACCCTTAAAACCTTAAAACCCTTAAAACCCTGCAAACTGTGCAAAAGCTGCTCGGAACGCCGAACCGTGCAGGCAATGGCGCTGCCCCAAGGCCACATCGCTTAAACATTCCCTTGGCATGTTTCATCCTGCAGCCAACAGGCACCCCAAGGCCACACATCAATGGCTTCTTATGGGCGTCCAAGCCTGCCGTTTGCCAGCCCTTAAAAGCCATCGCTTAAACATTCCCTTGGCATGCTCCACCCCGAGCCAACAGGCACCCCAAGGCCACACATCAATGGCTTCTTATGGGCATCCAAGCGTGCCGTTTGCCAGCCCTTAAACCTCTAAAACCCTTAAAACCCTCAAAACCCTTAAAACCTTTACAACCCGTAATGGGGGTCCAAGCCTGCCGTTTGCCAGGCCTTGAACGCTTACCCTTAAAACCCTTAAAACCCTGCAAACTGTGCAAAAGCTGCTCGGAACGCCGAACCGTGCAGGCAATAGCGCTGCCCCAAGGCCACATCGCTTAAACATTCCCTTGGTATGTTTCATCCTGCAGCCAACAGGCACCCCAAGGCCACACATCAATGGCTTCTTATGGGCGTCCAAGCCTGCCGTTTGCCAGCCCTAAATGCCATCGCTTAAACATTCCCTTGGCATGCTTCATCCTGCAGCCACCAGGCACCCCAAGGCCACACATCAATGGCTTCTTGGCGGCGGAAGTTTCAAAAATAGGAAACCTATAGGAGAGCTTGGCTGTTGTGAATCCGGGATGGCAGAGCGAATCCACTGATGGACCGAAAGGTGCTTAAGGTCTCCTCTCTTTCTCTCTCTTTTTCTGACTATCTATCTATCTATCAATCTATCTATCTATCTATCGATCCATCAATCTATCTATCTACCTACCTATCTATCGATCTATGTATCTATCTATCTATCTATCTATCTATCTATCTATTTATCTATCTGTCTAGCCATCTATCTATCTATCTATCTATCTATCTATCTTTCTTTCTCCCTCTCTCTCTCTCTCCCTCTCTCTACAGGACCCCCCAAATAGGGGGGGTCGGCGGCACCAGGGCGCTAGCCCGTTCTATTTCAGCGCCGAAGCAGACATGAGCAGAATACACCTTCTCGATTCCCCAATCCCTCCCTTGAGTCGCTTTCGCTGGCCTTCCTGCAGGAATTGGAACATTTTAGTCGCGACCTGTGGATCTTCATCTCAGGTGGCTGAGTCACAACTTCACTGTATTTCACTCCCAAAGGATTGAAGTTACATGAAGTTCCTGCATATGCTTCTGGTTCCCACAGGTTCAATTCTCAGTGGGTTGGGTAGAATTTATCTTGGGGCTTCTTAGCATTTCAGCATCTCACCAAGAGCCTGCTGCCGGTGCAAGTTCCGGTCTGGATGCCATTCTTTGCAAAGCGCTCGAAACATCCTGGTAGTCGGACAACGCACAAGAAATATATAATTACAAAGTTCGGCTAGTACCATGGTGAAGTCATGACCTCTTTGCTGCGCTCTCTAGTCTGATCTGGTTGGTGGTTTCAAGCCCTCTGAAAAATATTAGTCAGTGGGATGTTGGGATGGTTATTCCCAATATGTGGAAAGTCAAAAAAAACGTTCCAAACCACCAAGCCACCAACCAGTGATCTTTTGTACAAGACGAAACGCTGCGCCTCCGGCGCTCTTCAGGGACTGTGACTCTTCGGATCGGCTCGAGAAGTCTTTGGGCCTTGAGGGCACACGTGGCACGTGAACTTCGGTGTCTTGTCATTGTCTGCAACCCCAAAGGGCCAAATCCTTGCTCCACACTTACATCCCGTAGTGTTCACAATTTTCACAATCTCAACCGTTCGAGCTGGAGCGCGCTGGATCGCGCTGGGAGATATATCACACATTGCTAGTCAATCACAATGTGAATGCCAGAAACCATGGAACTACCAGGGCCCTTGCATCACGCTCCAAGCGGGAAAGTTGGCTGGCGGACAAGCCCTTGCAGCAAAGTGAAGTCCAGCAAAAGTTCAGCCTTGGGTAATTGATGGTAATTAGGGACATACCGCAACATCTTGTTGGATGTAATTGGAAGGTTTGGTCAAGGTCTAGTACCATTCCCATGTTTCAACACCCAAATCTGCAGAGTTGCTCAAAGCCACGGCAGGGCACCTCCTGGTCTCGGCGTTTGTTCCATTTTGCAACCCATTCCTGGGGAACTGCTTGCGACATCATGCGTAGCCGACCACCAACAGTTTGTCCCTCGATACCACCTATCAGCACCAACTGGATTTGAATGTGGCCCGAATCGTCCTTCTCGTATTTGCTGAAGATCCACCGACGCAGCCTGCAAAAACTGCGTTACAGCTTCTGGGTACAGAGTTGCAAACGAAAGCGGCCTCCTTTTTAAATTTGTGACAATGAAGGCTCGGCCAGTCACCAAATTGTCCACCCTTCCCCTCCTCACCTTAAGCGAAGAAGCAAGAATCTTCGCATTGTTTTCTGAAAACGGTGCATGCGTTCCTGACGGAAGGCAGGGCGCAGAGATGAAGGCACAATGGGCAGATTCCATGGACCAGTGGCAAAAACAATTGATTTAACCGCAAATCATACTGGTTGGAATCTGATAAAATGTCTTAGCATGCCTAATTGTGTGACGATCTTGACATGTTTTGACTCATATCATCCATCATCTTGTCCATGCAACAGCCATCTGCTCCTGCGCAACAATCTGCTCTTCAAGGCACGGTCTGACGCTACGAGCGACTAATTGGAGGGTGAACGTTTCCAGGGTTTGTCTGAAAATACCCCACTTCCATGTTCTTTGAATATATTTAATATATCATAATTTTCCAAAACTAAATGATCAGTTGGTGGGTATACCAGTATACCGTATACGGTAAAGCAGACGGTGAAACCACGACAAGCACATGCAGTACAACAACAACAACACAATGCAAGCTTGTTGGGGGGCAATACCCCCGGCTCTTGTCGGGATTTCACCATCCTCTCACCGTTACCGTATACCGGTGGGTATATACCCCTTTTTCCAGACATACCGCGATTCCACGAACTGTTGAGATGCCCCGATGCCCCAGGTTTGCCATCAACTTCGGATGGAAAGTCCCAACCTGAATCGAACCAAAATCCTTTGACTGACATAATCATAGAAACATCTCTGCAACACTGGCAGCTGTACCGAATTCGATTCAAGTGGAAGTCTAACGCGAACTACCGGCACATTTGGTGAATAGAGAGGCCTGGGAATATCTCCCAGGACCTATTGCAAGCAGAAGAAAAAAAAATCCGGCAAGTCAGCGGGCGGGGTACGGTATAGGATTCCTTCCAGAAGACGAAATTGCGCAGTTGACACAGAAGTTACTCTTGCCCAGCTCTTTATATACTTTATATCATGGTGCTCCCTGATTTTTGATAAAGCGGACGAGCCTCACAGTCAAGATCTGCTCCGCCTGTCACAGAATTGAAGGAGTTGGACTCGCGCTACCCAGAATGTTGAGTAAGCCAGTCCTAAACTCCAGCAGTTCCATATTGGAAAAATACAAGTGCACAGCTTGCTGTTGAGCAGTAACAATGGACCCCGAGCCCCTTAATCGACAGCTGTCATTCCTCCGAACTGCTAGATATTGGCTGCCTGTTGTTGCTGCCAAGAATCACGGATGAAACCAAAGGAGAAGGGGTCGCAACCCCTTCACAGATTGTGGTATATACGTATATAATATAGGCTGGTCTGGGAACAACTAGTAGCTAGTGGCTGCAATTTGATCTCCCCGAACTGGTTTCAAGAAAACGTTCACGAAATCCCGAAGAAGTGGATTCGCAAAACCCAAATCTCTTGTGCAAAATCCTTTGAGTCAACCCACCAATCGGTGATGGCATGGTGATATCCCTTTTCCGAAAAGAACGCCTTCTCTTTACCCAACACCCTGTGTTCGTCTGAATTCAATAAGATAACCAAACATAATCAGGGTTGGTTACCATTTTCCGCATTTTAGCCCAGTTGTGGGCGAGCCCTGCTGAAGACTGCAGCTGACACCAAGGCACCTTTAAATCTGGGCTCGAAGGAGCTGTGCTGCACGTCATTGGTGTGCGGGGTGTTTGTGGGGTGCCCTGTCGCAATGGTGAGTTTTGCAGGGCAACCATGCAACATGCATGCTCAAAGCGTTAAAGAATATTGAACTGTACATGCATCACATCGCATGGCATCACATCACATCACTGCCAAGGGGATATGATTATAATTGAGTATATGTATGTGTGTATGATAATAAAGGACCGGATAACCCCACAAAAGTCAACTTCTTCCAGTATACGCGGGACGGGGAATGAAGGAAAGACAAAGGAGGTGGTGGAGGATCGAGAAGTAACAAAAAGTTGTGTGTGTGTGACAAAGTTGTATGTGAAAGATGGTGTGTGACAAAGAAAGGTGTGCGTGTGTATGACGAAGTTGTGTGAAAGATGGTGTGTGTGAAAGTTGTGTGTGTGTGTCAAAGGGAGCGTGTGACAAAGTTGTGTGTGAAAGATGGTCTGTGACGGTGTGTGTGTGTGTGACAGATGGTGTGTCAAAGATGGTGTGTGAGACAAAGTGGTGTGTGAAAGGTGGTGTGTCAAAGATGGTGTGTGACAAAGCTGCGTGTGAAAGATGGCGTGTGAAAGATGGTGTGTGACAGATGGTGTGTCAAAGATGGTGTGTGACAAAGTGGTGTGTGAAAGATGGTGTATGAAAGATGGTGTGTGACAAAGTGGTGTGTGAAAGATGGTGTGTGACAAAGTGGTGTGTGAAAGATGGTGTGTGACAAGGTTGTGTGTGTGAAAGATGGTATGTGACAAAGTGGTGTGAGAAAGATGGTGTGTGGCAAAGTTGCGTGTGAAAGATGGTATGTGTGAAAGATGGTGTGGTGAACGATGGTGTGTGACAAAGCTGTGTGTGAAAGATGGTGTGGTGAACGACGGTGTGTGACAAAGTGGTGTGTAAGCGTCTTCAGCAGCTCCTCCAGAAGGCTCTGTGTCTTGCGCCTGCCACACGAAAGCCAGCCGCGGCCCAGCGGCGCCCACGTGCGCAGCTGCTGCCTGCGCGTGCCACGCGAAAGACAGCCGCGGCCCAGCCGCGCCCACGCACGCAGCAGCTCCTCTAGAAGGCTCTGTGTCTTGCGCTTGCCACACGAAAGCCGCGGCCCAGCGGCGCCCACGCGCGCAGCAGCTCCTCTAGAAGGCTCTGTGTCTTGCGCTTGCCACACGAAAGCCGCGGCCCAGCGGCGCCCACGCGCGCAGCAGCTCCTCTAGAAGGCTCTGTGTCTTGCGCCTGCCTCACGAAAGCCAGCCGCGGCCCAGCGGCGCCCACGCGCGCAGCAGCTCCTCCAGGCTCTGTGTCTTGCGCCTGCCACACGAAAGCCAGCCGCGGCCCAGCAGCTTCACCAGACGGCTCTGTGTACTGCTCCTGCCACAGGAAAGCCAGAAGTCTCTGTGTACTGCGCCTGCCACACGAAAGCACGCCGCTGTGTGGTAAGGGCGATGAGTGTGCTGTGTGATGAGTGGTGTCAGATGAGGGCTGTGTGATGAGCGGTGGTGTGTGTTGTGTGAAAGGCTAAGACGAGGCGGCGCGGAGGCGGAAGGAGGCGGTACGGAGGCGGAAGGAGCGGCGGGCGCAGAGCGAAAAACAAGAACCCCACACAGTGATGTGGGGAAAAAACATAGATATGCCAAGGTGGCAAACATTCAGGGTCTTCGCTGTCATACTGTCATACCAATCCCTATCCTCATACAAGAAACAATGCCTTTCTGTCGCTGTCAAGGTGTTCAAAAAACATGCTGCTTGTACAAAGCTGACTGCCAATCGGTGTGCTCCACATGTTAAACATGCCTCTGTGCGACCAAAGTCGATAACGGAGGTCCTGGGCTACAGCGCGGAAAGAGTTTGGTAAGATGAAGTTGCGTCCAATGAAATTGCAAATTGATGAGGGGTTCTGCACAGAAGTGTCCCAAGCGCCTTCCACACTTGTTCAACTTGTTCCTGTTCAAAGAGTCCGCCCCCTATCGCAAGATACAAAATGCCGTTTGTGCAATGCCGCTGGAGGCCTACTAGTCCATCCAATGGCCCGACTGAAATTGACTAAGTTAGGCTATAGAGATATGAGTTGATATGAGTCACGAGCAGAGCAAGCTTGATCCGATCTTAATTTGGGCTTAGACATGTCACATGTCCACAAAACAATAGAAATTTGGGGTAAAGCAAGTTACACCCTGCGCCAGAGAAGCTGAAAGTTCCAGTTTCTTGAACTAAGATTTGGCGTGATGCCTGGGTCATGCAACTTCTCAAAAGCCACAGACCTGAAGTCGAACAATCTCTCCAAAGTGACAATTCCTCTCTGCAAAAACGAACACTAAATCTTGAGATCTGAACCGACATGGGCCTTCCGTTTCGCCTGATATGCGCGTGAAAGGCAAAGAGACGTTGGCATACGTTGGCTCACGCCATGTCCAAAGCCTCTTCCGTTTGAATGCAATCCCTCAGAATCAGCCGGCCTTGGTGGGAAGTCAAAGCTGCTATGGCTGCAAGCCAAAGTCCACAGCAGAATCAATGCTCTAAGGTTGCTGCCCAAGTTGGCTTTCAACTTTGCCTGGTACACAAGGCATTTTGATCACATCATCCAAGTCTATGATCCCTTGATGACATGAATGTGACCTACCACAATCAAACAAATTCAATGGTTGCATGCAGCGAGAGAGACCACTTGCGATGCCGGAAAATCTCCGCAGAACAAAGCAACCCAACCACAACAGCGGATGTTTGCTTTTTTCCTGAAAGTCCTTTCCCAACAGAAATCGCCTTATAGCCTTGTAACAATTGCTGTTGCTGTTGCTGCTAGTGCTGGTGCTGTGCTGCCCCTCCAACTCACCTCACTTGCGAATTGCATCACCTTTTTGCCAAAGAGAAGTGATGAAGGTCACGTGTGCGGAACAGAACAGAATCCGATCCACGCATGTCATGTCTACTGCATATTCTATAGGCAGTTTCGGACTTGAAGCTGACAGCCAAGTGTGCAGCTTGACGATGTACATGTATAGAAAGAGACACAAATTGAAACGTCCTCTTCTGTGCCGGAATATGTTCATTAGGCATCATTAGGCTACGCGCCAGATACAAATGAACAAGAAACATGCAAATTAATGTAAATTAGACAAAGACAAGAACATCAGTCCTCAGGGTAAACTTCGTAAGGTCCTCAAGGTAACCATCGTCACCAAGACCAAAAAGCAAGGGAGCAACTGCTCAAGATTGCCCACCAACATCGCCTTCTATTGGTCAGCCCATGGCGCCTCTTCGTCTCGCTTTTTCGCAACGTATTCTTCCCAGGCGTCGTTCACGATTTCTCGGGCATCCTCACCATACCAAGCAATGTTGGGTGCCCAGAAAACCGAGCTGTAAAAAGCTTATCCCACATGCTAGCACATTCGTACACATGCGTAGTCACGTAAATGTTCCAAGGTTTGGCTACCAAAAAAAGTATACCCATCCTGAAACCGTCCAAACTAAACCCACGAAGGCCCATGCCACTTCTC
The DNA here is from genome assembly GCA_947184155.2 of Cladocopium goreaui. Classification (NCBI taxonomy): domain Eukaryota; class Dinophyceae; order Suessiales; family Symbiodiniaceae; genus Cladocopium; species Cladocopium goreaui. The sequence goes on along the minus strand of CAMXCT020000263.1, from coordinate 5,186 downwards.
AAAGGCCTCTTTGCATTTGCTCTTCTCTGTCCTGTGTTTTATCATTCTTCCCTTTCATGTTCTCAATTCTTGACATGAAGTGGGTTTCTTTCTCTGGGAATGATTTGTTGCTACCTCCTTGTGCTTGCTGTCCCTTTCTTACATTTACTTAAGACACAATTCCTTGAAAAACATGTTTGAAGAAAGACATACTCACTTGTTTCCTTGCTTGGGCTGCTTTCTTACTTACCTCGTACTAACTTGCTTACGTACGTACTTGCTCAATTACTGAATTCATTTTGCTTTGCATTGCCTTACCTTGGTCTACCTTGCCTTACTTTACTCTGCCCAATTCTCATTGCTTTTTGAAGCTGCTGAATCCTTACCTTTTCGCCATTTTCCCACTTCCTCCGAAATCTTTATATATCCTGTTCCAAATTCGTAATTGGAAAAATAAAAGTCTTAGATTCTTGCGAATCCTTTACCCGTGCCATTTGCAAAATCTTTAGCTTGTTCCGAATTTTTACCTCGCCCAAACCACCCCACTTCTTTTGCGAGTTTCTCCGCCACTGGCTATTTTGCCCGTGAAATTCTGTACCCTCTCTCCAATCCTTCGTGAGTTGGCACATTCAACTGGATGCCATCTAGTTTCCTTTATCTTATTTTCCGTCTTGAGAGTGCTCTGTCCGGATGTCCGATGTGGATACTGTGTACTGGGATGATTCTGCACCGTGATTCACACTGTCGCGCTCTTTTATTTTCGGCCTGTTGCCAATTAGGTGCCTGAATCGCTGGTGGTGGGCCTACCGGGGCCATGCCTCCGAATTTGTTTCCATGTCTTGGTGCCAAGAAAAATCCCAAAAATGATGAAACCATATGAAACCAGTGAAAGCGTCTGTTTCCAAAAATATGATAAGGTTGAAGCCTTGTTTACATGTTTTTTTGTGGTTACGGAGGAATCTTTTTGTGGCTAGAGTCTCAACCCTTCAGGGCTAGATAATTTCTCGTGTCTGGACAGCTTGATTGCTGGACAGAAAAAAAAACACTTGAGCAACTATAAATTTTCCAGGGTTTACTACCCCAGAAGGGTATACCGGTATACCCCTGACCCCGAAGCAGTTTATATCTACGAAAACCCCAGCGTCTCTGACTGATTGGCTGACTTCTATGTTTTCAACACACAACAATCTAAGGCTGGAATACTGTGGCGAACGAATCAACCACCCGTCTTTTAGTGGAACATCCAAGTTTGTTTCGGGGCATTGCGCGCCCGTCGAAACTCCAAACCTGCGAAGTTGTAAAAACTCGAGGGCCCCCGTGGGCAATGTTTTTGGTTCGGACTTCATGCGGGTCCATGCAAAGTGTAGGAATTCAATCATATTCAAACGTTCACAAAGAATGCTGGGGGATGTCTGCCGCCTTGAAAACAGTTCAGGAATGCTTGGCCAATCCTCCTGCAAGCTGCCACCAGCGAACTCAAAACAAAGCATTGCTGGCACTGCTCTTTTGTAAAGTACATCTGCCTCCTGCCGAACATGCAAAGGGCCATCCACGAACTCCCCAAACTTGAATAATCTACACTTTGCATAGTATGGAAACCGCTGTCCTGGTGATCCTCATCCAAGTCCTAGTGATGGTTTGACAAAGCTTCAGCAGAGTTTCTGAAGTATCTTCTGACGCATCTGCAAATCTGTCCTCTACAAGGTCATCTGGCGACGGAGGCGCTGTATAGCCAGACAGCCTGACATGATTGTGAGTGAAATTGTCTGTGACCAAAATATACAGGTTGGTGTGCCAGCCTACGATTGCTGACCGGTGTTGCGATGCAATCCCCTGACCTCGCAATCGGCTCAGTCGAAATCAATCACGATTAAATGAATTTGCAATGATTTGCATGGGTCAAGACTTTCTGAGATTGCTGAAAACCCAGGCGGGAACGAGTCGGTGGAGTCATTGGCCTTCTCACCGAAATCCCGAGCTGCAACGAACGAGGAATCTTTGTCCTGGAGCGATTCGGAAACCGAAAAAACACGGAAAAGGGCATTTGAAAAGAGATCTGCAGGAAACCAGCCTCGTCTCTGAGATTGGACCCCTGCAGGCCTCAAACAAATCAAAGAATCCAAACACAAACAAATGTACCTTCCAACAACTGAGACCTGCACAAGACCAAAAACCCCGGAGGCACTCCATCGCCTCGATTGCCTAAAATGGCTGTGTTGCCACTTGTCTCTGCAAATTTTGTTCGTTGAGTCTCCCTCTCTGCCTTCATCCAGGTTTGAAGTTTTGCCGAATGCAGTACAAGAAATTGTCAAACGCGTTGCACCGCAGAACTCTTGTTGTCGAAGTTGTGGGGTGACATGCTGTGAGTACTGCATGAACATCTGGAGCTGTCAAAGAAAAATCTTGAGCCACAGAAACTAAACAAATTCGACATCGCAACAAAGCAATCCATAGACAGCCACGCAATGCAACCTGTGACAGTTGATAAACACGGTTGTCGTGCTGTGAAAAAGATATTCAATGTTTCACTTGTTTTGAATTTGTGTGGATTGTAATTTGAATAATGTCTGAAATGCTGCCACATGATTGAATTAACTTGCCCCAAACACCTGCACAAGGAAAGTTCTTGCGTTGTTCAGCCACATATGATACAACCACCGTCACCGTCGCAGCATTGTGAATTGCCAGGAAAAAACATCGGTATAGCATCCCCAAGGTGGGTAGATGACCAGGGTACAAGGGATCACTGGGATGAAACTCCAAGGTCTCCAAAGTATTCCTCAAGTGGTCTTGTCTGAAAGCGGGGTACCGCCATTTCAACCGATTATCATGATTTCAATGATATCTCATAATTGTTCATGGCAGTTTGGAATAAAACATAATATACCCCCTGCTTTGGACAAGCAAAAGCGGAATTACTGGCCCATGGGCAGCACACGAAGGGGTCCAAATTCCTTGCTGGAGGAGAGGGAAGCGGTGCCCGGTTGTTTCGTACAATGGCGATTTTGTAGACAAACAAATTCTGCGACACACGGACGCACATTTTTCAGTATTCATTTGCGATCCAAGCCCAAGTTTGATGCTGCTGCGCCTATCTGGCAAAAAGAGGCTGGAAACACGCACGAGGTTTTGCATGATTCACTCTGGCACGACAACGATCATTGACCGGAACTCTTTCATACAATCATACAATCTGATGTTCAACATGTTCAATGCGGGCAAGCTCTCCTTGGGCATTTGAAAGCACACGATTGTCCAATGATATTTCCCGACTGCAGCCAATCTTGGCCAAGTTGAGTTTCGTATTCGCTGGGGCCCATCCACGTCATCCAGCAGAAGCAAACGACTGCCCACACGTATCTTGCCGCTTGACTGAAGTTCACCAACCATGCAGACCACCAAAAATGAGGTCCTTGACCACTGGCTCCCAAAGAAGTCATTGCAGATCACAATCTTGGCGCGAAGCGCATGATTTCCACCTCCCTCACAGGTTTACATGTACCACGAGGTCTGTGATTGTAGTCAAGGCCCCTGCTGCTGCGAAGTGCAGACGTTTGCCGTTTGCCATGTGGCTTCGTGACAATCTCTGTCAAGGCCACCACGCAATCTTGATAAACACGCCCTGAACGGCGAGGCCAAAACCGGAAGGAATCGCAAACCCGGCATTGATCAGTGTAGTTTTCCAGGTCATTTGGGTCACCTGAGTGAAGAATGTGAAGGAGGTCATGGACCAAATAGTCTTGCAATCTTTCATCAGCGGCATGGAACAAGTGGGCCGCCAATTTGCAAAGTACATGGCGCACTGCTGGATTTTGATAGCTGTAGGCTCGTAAGCTTGCCAAGATATCCATGATGGGGACAGGTTTGATCTCCCACCAAGACTGCAAGCGCCCACGAAGAAACAAGGACCGGAGACAGCGCACACGAGCGCGAAGTCCGTAGCTCATCTCTTGGAGAAATCGGTTCTTGTCTTTGGCCTTCAAGAGGTGTCCCAGGGCTATGAAAGCCTCTGGCCTCCGGTTACAAGTCATACAATGGCAGATATTCAATATTAATATGCAACTAAAGATGATCAAAGTGAAGCCAATCAAAGTGAGATTTATGATATGTCTGATATGTGAACAAATCTACAAATCCAAACCAGCCTGGTCGGATCCACGAGGTAAGCGAAATGGTCCACAAGCACCTGAACCACGGTTCGGAAAATTGCCTCCCCCCCGCACTCGATCGAACCATCGCTGGCTTTCCCATCACTCCAACAGAATTCAAGAAACTTTCCAGAAATGCACCGAAACTATAGAATGCGACAAGAATCCAAAACCACGACATAGATACGACTAGCGACTGCTATGGGGCCTCTGCCGCTGAAAATTGACGGCGGCATGCCCGGAGTGAGCACACGTCCTCAACCTGTGACGTGGAGGCGTGAAATGACGGTAGATGTGAGGTTGTGCCACGCCTGCCACGCAAAATGCCGCGGCGTCACGGGCGCCTAACCAAGTCCAAGCGCGCCACCCAGTGCCATAAGTGCCACGCCTGCCACGCAAAACGACGGTAGATGTGAGGTTGTGCGACGCCTGCCACGTGAAATGACGGTAGATGTGAGGTTGTGCCACGCCTGCCACGCAAAATGCCGCGGCGTCATGGGCGCCTAACCAAGTCCAAGCGCGCCACCCAGTGCCATAAGTGCCACGCCTGCCACGCAAAACGACGGTAGATGTGAGGTTGTGCCCAGCCTGCCACGTGAAATGACGGTAGATGTGAGGTTGTGCCACGCCTGCCACGCAAAATGCCGCGGCGTCACGGGCGCCTAACCAAGTCCAAGCGCGCCACCCAGTGCCATAAGTGCCACGCCTGCCACGCATGCCACGCAAAACGACGGTAGATGTGAGGTTGTGCGACGCCTGCCACGTGAAATGACGGTAGATGTGAGGTTGTGCCACGCCTGCCACGCAAAATGCCGCGGCGTCACGGGCGCCTAACCAAGTCCAAGCGCGCCACCCAGTGCCATAAGTGCCACGCCTGCCACGCATGCCACGCAAAACGACGGTAGATGTGAGGTTGTGCCACGCCGGCCACGTGAAATGACGGTAGATGTGAGGTTGTGCCACGCCTGCCACGCAAAATGCCGCGCAAAACGACGGTGTTGTGTGTGTGAGTGTGTTGTTTGTTTGCGTGTGTGTGTGTGTGAGTGTGTTGTTTGTGTG
>CAMXCT020000262.1:227834-278223 GCA_947184155.2 Cladocopium goreaui | reverse complement strand
GTGTGTATGAAAATGGGCTACAGTATATCTTCCAAATGGCAACTTTCATAGGGAAAACGTCTGCAGAGGGGGAAATTATGATCAACCAATGGATTGAGGGGTGTCAAACTTTAAGACAAACCCAAATGAATTGGCTGAAAGATCCGTTGAAAATTCCTGAATTGTGTTCGAACGACTTTTGCTGCCGAAACCTCTCCATGTCAGAGTAATGTCCTAAACCTTTTTTCTCAACACCAACCTGGTCAGGTCAGTCAGCAACCACTGTTCCCCAGATCCCTCCTGAGACGTTCTTCTTGCAAGTCGCTTTGCGCTTTCAAGAGATTCTCCTGGTGACTTGGAGGCGTAACTTGTGCAGGAGACCTTTGAGGCCAATAATGTCATAGATATAGTTACATACTGGTATATAGATATATTGTGTACGTATATATACATAACAAAATGCACATGTACACATATGCCGCATGCAAGTATAAATATACATATATCTACAAACAAAGAATTAAGATATGTTTCATTAATTTCATATTTCTTCAGAATGGACTTGGGGTATATCAAAATCTGTGCATGTGTTTTATCTACCTACCTGCCCAACCCCCAACAAAAACTTAAACCTAATCTACCCTGCAGCCTGACCAAACCAAAGCTACCTATCTGTGCACTTTCCCCGCCTCGCAGGTGTGATTCCTCGTCAGGGCGCTTTTGAGCTCGTCCTGTACCTGGCTCCGGGGGGTTTCCAGGGGCGAAACCAAAAGGACACAACTGGGCTCGTTGGGGATGGAAATCGACATGTTTGATACCGGCCAGTAGTAGGGGCCCCCAAGATGGATACGTTTAGGCTTATGGAGGATATAACATGATATAACTATAGTTAATTGATGTTAATTGGTTCAGAAACCAACATCACCGGGGGCCCCACAGTATATTACTTGTGGCGTCGGAAAACCGGAGCCAGTACCCCAGCAGTGGGAGTCCCACAAATGTCCTGAGTGAGTCTTTGCTCTGCAGCTTGCAATTGGGATCTTAGGCTCGCCTCCAAGCAGTGAAAGCATGGAACTGTTGTATCTGTGTACCTAGGGTTACTTAGGTAGCTATATCTGATTGCTGTTTGGCTATTCATCTATCTAGCTGGCATCAGCTGGCATTCGCTGGCTAGCGGCTAGCTATCTTTCTGCTTACTTGTTGCGAAAGGGGCTTAGGCTCAAACGCTAGTCATGTCGTATCATGCATATAGATCCCGACTAACGACCTCTTGAAATGGGAAAACTAGAGAAGTCGTTTTGGTATACCATTTGCCACCGTTTACCATTTAATATGAGAAATTACACTGGAGAAAGGATATCTATACACCTCACGAACATGGGTAGATTGACAAATCATCCCTTATGATCGATGACTCATAATTCATCAACAAGAAATTGTGTTATTTTTGTACTTTTGAAGGTTATCAGGCCAAGATTGACTACTCAACCGCAAGCTGCGGGGGTGGATGTGTGCAAATCGGCTCCAGTCCTGGGATGAGAATGCCTGAAAAAGCGGTCATAAATGGTCACTTTAATCAACCAATGTCCTGTCTTCAAATTCACACCATAGAAACACAGAAACACGTTATATTCACCCAATGCCAGAGCCATGATTCCCAATGACTTACCATAAATGGGTGAATGACTCTTACAAAACATCGCCTTAAACGCCACGACGAATGGTTTCGACCTGCTCTGCAGCTGATCGGGTGTTCTGCTCCTTTGTATCGGCAGAAGTCGCTTCCAACTTCGCTTGCAGTCTCGCCTCAGTGCGAAAATTCCAAGTTGGTCAGTGGATCATGAGGATCTGGAATATATATATATATATATAACATATACATATATATATATATATAAATAAAGGGATATACAAACAACTGGAGAGATTTTTGACCTCTTCCATGTTTAGTTCAGTTCAGTGGAACCACTTGGAAAGAACAGGCAACCTATAATAGGCCGTGGTAGTCGGCTCCTCATGTTCCGGGAATTATATATATATAAAGGAACAGTCACCAGAGAACTGTCGGTAATGTCACATCGCTCTTGAACATGGCACAACTATAGATGATTCACCTATTGAACATTGTGATTTCTATACCGCAAGGTATCATGTTTAACAGTCTGTTTACCCTCCAAATTGAACCGGAGGACTTACTGGAAATCTGCCTCAGGTATGGTGAAAGACATGGTGCCAACACAAGGAACCTAGACTAGACCATCGCTCAGCATCATAAAATATTATACACGTGCACCTTATCTCAATATATGTTTGGATATACATACTGCATACTATACCAACAAATGGTAGTGTAAAATACTACGTTATATTATACATGTGCACCTTATCTCAATATATTTTCTTGATGTACATACTGCATACTATACCAACAAATGGTAGTTGATATACATATAGTGTAAAATGCTGCGATATATTATACATGTGAACCTTATCTCAATATATTTTCTTGATGTACATACTGCATACTGTACTATACCAACAAATGGTAGTTGATATACATATAGTGTAAAATACTACGTTATATTATACATGTGAACCTTATCTCAATATATTTTCTTGATGTACATACTGCATACTATACCAACAAATGGTAGTTGATATACATATAGTGTAAAATACTACGTTATATTATACATGTGCACCTTATCTCAATATAATTTTTGATATACATACTCTGCATACTATACCAACAAATGGTAATTGATATACATATATATATATATAATACTACGTTATATATACCAATGTATAATATGCACACAACAAAATATACCTATTGTGTATATATATACATACACATTAATATACTGCAATCACATATATGTGTTAAATCCTGTATATACAGCGCCTGCTTGCTTTTTCAAATCCATCCAAAAACACCTTAGTGATCTGGGCCTTATATGTCAAAAAACCAAAGGAACTGCATCTATTGAATGGTTTTTCCATTGCCAGAGGCTGCCAGATTGCACTAGAGTGGATATCTCACCATTGGAAATTGATATCAGCAAACAAAAACTACCCTCAGGTAATGACTAACATAGCTATTGAAAATGGCCCAGTCGAAATAGTGAGTTTTCCCATTAATAGCATGGTGGATCTTTCCATAGTTTTTTGTATGTTTACCAGAGGGTATGGCACCTGGTCCCCTTGTCCCATGTCGGCCCCAGACGTTTTGCTGCTGCAACTCGGCGTTGTGCCGATCCAGCCGAAGACGTGCCTTTTGAAAAAATGGGGGTTCGAACCGGTCTGGTCCCTCTGGTCATCTCCGGTCAGAACCGTTTGCGAAGTGGAAAATCATCATTTTTGATGGGCAAATCATCACCCATAAGCTCTATGTATGGTATATTTACCAACATTTGCCCTAAAAATCACCCAAATGTAGGTAAATATACCATACATGGAGCATATGGGTCATAATTACATCAATATAAATCATCAAATCATTGATAAATGGGTCATTTTTCCATCGCTACCAGCATGTTGAACAGCCAGAAGGTAAAAGCTGATGGAACATGTCAAAACGAAAAGAAACAAACAATCAGAAAAGCAATGGAATTTCTGCGATATTCACACTTGCATTACCCTCTGGTAAACTAACATAGCTATATATTGAAAATGACCATTTATATTGGATTTTCCCATTAAAAATGGTGATTTTCCATTGTTATGTTAGTTTACCAGAGGGTATTTGTATTCTGCCTTGACCTACCTACTACCAACCACCAAATATCACCACCAACCACCGTGTGCCAGAAGACTTTGGGGACTCGGAAAGTCACCAAACATCCCCCTTGAAAAAAACCGCTAGGAATTCCATTGACTTCATTGACTTCCCACTTAAGAATGACAGTGTTAGTTCTGTTAAATTCTGTTAGTCTGTTGGTTGATATCCCACCAAAAAAAACAAATCATCTGTTTTTTGTGGGTCCAACATGGCACTCTCCAGCCACCAATGGCAAAAAGAAATCCGAGCTTTTGATGGGCAAATAAACCATGTGTCATGACATTACATATCAAAAACATGTCATGACATATCAGCAATTTCATGCGATTGGAAATTGACATTGACACAAGATTTATATGTTTTACAGATACTTTGTCCCATCTACCCACCATAAACGTGACATTTCTCAACATCCATTGATTGGACATTGGAAAAAAAACAAACAAAACAAAAAGTTGTTGCACGTTGGGGATGGGAAATCACCAATGTCATGGTATGGTCGGCTGATCGATATCGATAGGATACAAAGCAACTCAATAATGTAAATCCAGAATGTCATTGTTTAATTGGAATGTATTGGAATAATACAGATAAGGCCTACTCAATTTCAAACATCATCAATATATATATATATATACATATGTATATGTATATATATATATAGCAGTGTCCATGTTCATTGGAATAACATACCAATTATAGTAATATTACATCATATCATTTCAATAATATATCCACAGCAATCCCTCCAAACAAGATAGAAACATAGTTTGCCTTTACTTTGGCAGGATGCTACTAACATCTATCTATATATTATATTATTATACATTTTAGATAATTACTTTGAAATACTGTGTATGTAACACTGTATGTACATAAATATATATATATATATTTATTTGACACCTCATTGACTTATATATGTACATATCTATAGTCAATACTGTGTATAAGGGGGGTACATATAGTCATTTTAAATACTCGCCTGTTGAGCTTCCTCACAATCGCTGCGAAGGCGTTCAATCTCCTCGGTGCAGGCGGCTCCAAAATGAGAAGGTTTAACCAATCAGAAAAAGGTGGATTTAAGCATCAAAAGCATGAAACATGCAAGGTGAGCCCCCCCAGTTTTGTTTGTTTATAAATGTTTATAAATGTTTATAAACACATGAATTCTATTTCTATCCTCCATACACCCTAGTTAAGTAACTTATGTGTGTCAACTTAGCTATCGTTTGGAGGCACCATGAAGATCGTGATAGCGGACCCCCGTAGCGGTCTCGGTCTGCTGAGAGATGCTATACCAGGGATGATACAAGCAGGTGGCGCCTAGATGGAAGTGAGATCAAATCAGGCAGTGTGAGACAGTCATGTGAACAAGGTGGGTGTGTCTGAAAATAGTGTACCCCTAAACCCAATGGTTTTGCTGATCATTATCCCTATTAAATGGCTATAATTGGGAATATACCCTATTTTCAGACAAACCCAGGTTTGGAATCAGACTAAGAAAGATTACTTTCGAAATTACTTCTTAAGCCGGACCATTCAGGGTTAGCCCATGGTAAAGATTTATTCTTATTAAATTCCAGCCTTGTTCTAGTTATATCCTCACACTCAAACGTTGACCGGTTGTTATGTGCGTCAACTTGGCTAAGGGAACCTCACCCTGCAGGGAATTCAACTTCAGCAAGGACAGGAATGAGGGGGGGCAGCCTTAAAAGATGAAGTTTTCATGAATAAATATGTCGTTCATATGGTTTCCATATATCATAAATATGTTGTTCCTCTAAAACTCACAGGTGTGTCCACAGATGTTCATTCCATTTCATGCCTTGTATTCATCTCCTCCAAAATCCTTCCATGTTCGACCCCCCTCAAATCCAACATCAAGCCCAAAAATGATCCCTGATCATTTCTACTCAGAAAGTCATGTCACGCCGATTTCCTGACGCGGTTCATTTTACTCCTAGTGACTGACATTGACGCGCCGGCGACAACAACCACTCAATACTCCCAAGCTGCTTCGCGATGTGAGGTGCTCTGTCTCTCCAAAGCGGAAGCCTTTCCAGATGCTTGGTCTAGGATCCTGTGAGCTAGATAAGTCCCAAATATTTGGGGCTATTTCATGTTTAATGCGATTTAAGTCCCAAATTATTAGGGCTGATGTATTTGTTTGTAATAAGTGTATTCAACTAAACCAACGTTGCCAACAAGATCTGAGGATATGATATATATATACACAAAATACATCAAAATACTACATACCTTGGAATAGCAGCGTCAGTCATGCCTCGTGTTTATTCTGTTTGATTCAAGTAGCACTTGTATAGCGGAAGTGGCAAGCGCATCTGCTCGCACACTGGCAGAATGTACCCTTGCTTTTATTTGCTGAGTACATACTAGTTTACCTTTACTCATCAGCATGCATATATATATATAAACTGTACTTTGACTTAGCTGTGGATATATCAAATATACTGCATACATCCGCATACCTGTACTATGCTGTGGATGTACCTGTAGCATTAGATGCAACATCACAGCCTCCCATTCACGCTGCTTCTCGTAGAGGCTCACCTGAAATCAGCTGCCATCGGTTGATCATCACGTTCCCTTCCTATGAGAGTGGCTATGGGAATTGATCTTCCCCGTTGAGAAACCGAAGACCAACGAGTTAGGGAAACTATTTATTGGAAAACCATCAAGAACATGCCACCATACTGATCTACCAACATCTTCGTTGAAGAGCGTCTGCCTTGCTGGAAATGAATCGTCAGCAACTTCATTGCAGGAACAAAGTGCATTATCCATTATGAAACTGCCTAGCTGACCAACACGTACGGCTCAAACCTACTGGAGAGCGCAGAGTTGGGTTTCTTCATGTCATCTGACATGACATCGGTACACCTCCCATCCTATCAGCTACCACAGTTACCACAATCGATAGATAAATGGATAGATAATCGATTATATAATTATTCATGCAATTCATCATCCAGAGATGCTTCCTGGCTTCATTACGTATACTTACACCGGAATTCTGTGGCAAAGCCAGTCATGAACCATCCCCAATTTCACCATGGAAGGTTTATGGCATTGGGGTTACCATATGTTCCCCTTTTTTGGGTGAACATCCCCCTTTGTGGTGTGCTTCCGCACCTTAGCTTCTGCCTCCGAAGCTCTCTGTTCACTGAGGCGCAACCTGGAACAGGAAAACTCAGTGATCTACAAGGGGATCAAGCTTAGAAAATACAATGGAATATATATATATATATAATTATATATATATATATATGCCAAGTATCTATAAAATTGTATTTATTAATATTTATATACTTATATAATTGATCTTATATACAATAACATATATATATATAGATCTGTGACCAAAAAGGGAAGCATTTTGTGAACAATGGTCTGGTGGTTCAACCTGTTAAATGCAACCAATGGCCAGCAGCACTCATGGGAAAATAATGGGGACATCAACAAGCAAAATTGGAGAGGTTACAACAGCCAACTGAAAAAGTCTTGTCGTAGGAATCTGCTGATATGCTTTTGAATTTCGGGAGCTGCAACCCCCAACCTGACAGGGGTATGATCCGGAGGGATATGAGAAGATTCTGTAACATATTCCTATGATTTTCATCTTTATCTTCCAGCCACATACAATAAGAATGGTGTCTTACTCAGGTTGATATCGCAAAACCAAGTTGGACATCCACTGGTGGCTTCAACCCTGCTCAACAATGACGTTCACCTTACCGCAAAATGCCCTACTTGCAGTTCTAGTAACAAAAGGTTGCAAGGACCCTATTAATGATGTTAGATCATGTTAGATCTATCCTTATCTGCTTGGTGGTTTGGACCCTGCAATATGAAAGTCACTTTGATATGATCACCTTGTAGGGATGAACATAAGACATCTCTTGAACCAAGCAGTTCTCTGATCCTTCTCTGACCGGCCTCTTCTTGAGGTCATCAGTGATCCTCTGCTGCGAGCCTTTGGAGTGCCAATGGGAGTACCAATGCGTTTGACTGAAAATGTCTAGGAAAAAAAAAACATGCTTTCATTGCTTACTCAGATGGTTCTTGAAATTGTTGTTTTTCTTGTTTTTCCACGGTATTCCCATGTTCAGACAAACCCACTACATCTCTATGGGGTGTTTCAAATCATCCTGAAATGGTCAAAGGGTGTAACTGAAACATCACAGTACAGTAGATTCTCCAACAAACTCCAAACGTTCTCAAAATTCTGCGGACGCGGTTTCGAGAACCGCTTATATACCCACCGATCCAAAGCGTTGGTGGTTAAAGTGATTCACTTTCTGAGTCCATGGCTCTTGAAGCTGGAAAACTCCTGCTCCTTCATTCTTTTTTGTCACTCAGCAGAATCCCAAGTCAGGACGAACGTGAAGATCTTTACTAGCATCCCCAGTTCATATGAAACATCCCCATTGTATGGTCCAAAAAAGAGGTGTAAATCCCTAAGCCATGGTTTTGGGGGATGTTTCATATATTTTAATATGAACTGTTGTGAACTGGGGGATGGGATTGCTATCATTGGTGACCTCAATTCCATTCGTTCCTCGGCTCCTCGGATGACTGCACATGGCACAATGGTCATGTGAGTCATGTGCCATGGTCTATGGTTCATGGTCATCCCACCATCACTAGGGGTGCCTTATATATATATATGTAGTTATATATATATATGTATGTATGTAGTTATATAGTTATATTATATTATTACTATAAAATGGCTATATAATTCCCGATCAAGGGATTGATGGCCATCTCCCAAGGACCCGGAAAAGAACTGTTGACCTTGCTACACATGATGCCCACCAAGTCAGATCGTATCAGATCGTCTCCTTCTCCATCTTGAGCGTGTTGTTCTCTTCCCTAAGCCGCGCCTGATAACTGATGGCCAACTTGGGCCAAGGGACCTATGAAACCAACAAGTCATGCCGGGAAAAAAATGTCAGCTCCAGCCGGTCACAGCCTCCACGCGCTCCGCTTGCTTCTTTGTGGCCTGCCCATCAGATCAAGAGTGATGGGATTGGCCGGAAATTCGTTGGTGGGCAGAACCAAGGGGTGCGTAATTACGGACCATGTCTTGTAGACAAAAAACAGATATACTGGACGGGGTGTTTCAATGCCATGTTTGCTGACTGCAAGATAAACATGTTAAAAGACAAATACATCGCTCTTTTAGCGGTTTAGGCTGCACGTCCATAGAAACCCACGCGTCTTTTGCTGCCAAGTGAACATGACGTCTTTGTGGAACTTGGATCTAAGGTTTTGCAGATGGTTGTGAAATAGTAATTTACAAGCATTTTCATGTTGTTTTTTTGACAGATCATCATGGATTCATTGTTAACATATCATTCATTCATTTCAGTGTTGAAGATGACAGCGTCTGAAACTAACTTTGGGATGACAAAAAACATGTTTTTCATTGCGTTTCGTGTATGATTTGGCACATTAAATTTCGACATCGGGAGAGGAAATTTCATGTATTGCATGTGTCTAGTGTCTATTATGATTTAGATGAGCCATGTTTGGGATGTGGACGTTCTGGACATCGATTAGAGAGTTGCAAGACCAAAGCGGCAAGGGAAATCAGACGGTTGAGGGCAGAGCTGCAACGTCGTCATAGAGACAACGCTCGAGCGAATCCAGGTAGAAAAACTAAGAAAACAGCAAAAGGAAACTTGCTGCTCGAAAGGCATACGCCAAGAAAAACGTGCGGAGGACATATGAGCAGAAGAGACAGGTTGATTCCAACAAAAATTGGAGCGTAGCATGACGTGTGTGTGCAAGTGCAAAAGAAGATCCCAGAGCGTAGCATGACGTGTGTGTGCAAGTGCAAGAGAAGATCCCAGAGCGTAGCATGACGTGTGTGTGCAAGTCCAAGAGAAGATCCCAGAGCGTAGCATGACGTGTGTGTGCAAGTGCAAGAGAAGATCCCAGAGCGTAGCATGACGTGTGTGTGCAAGTCCAAGAGAAGATCCCAGAGCGTAGCATGACGTGTGTGTGCAAGTGCAAGAGAAGATCCCAGAGCGTAGCATGACGTGTGTGTGCAAGTCCAAGAGAAGATCCCAGAGCGTAGCATGACGTGTGTGTGCAAGTGCAAAAGAAGATCCCAGAGCGTAGCATGACGTGTGTGTGTGCAAGTGCAAGAGAAGATCCCAGAGCGTAGCATGACGTGTGTGTGCAAGTCCAAGAGAAGATCCCAGAGCGTAGCATGACGTGTGTGTGCAAGTGCAAAAGAAGATCCCTGTCCATGCGTGTTCAAGTTGACATGAACGTTATTGCCCCACCCCACCCCACCAATCCCCACCCTGACTGCACAACATACATTCCATGCGTGTGCCACTTGACATGAACGTTAATTATTGCCCCACCCCACCCCACCCTCCCCCCCCATATCACAGATATGCATATTGTATTGCGGGTTTCTAGGGACGTGCATGGTTTTAGCGGCTACTCCAATAGGTTCAAATCTGATTTCATGATCATTGAATCCCCATTGATTCAATGGTTGAAGGATAGAATGTTATCTATTTTAGCGAGGTTTAAGACATGTTAGATTCCCAATTGAAGGGCTAACCAAATAAAATCAGATTTTGGAGGATACAGGTTCCCTATTGAACGGTCAAACATTGTAAAACCGAAGAACAAACAGGTGTTCATAATAATACATCCATTAAAAACACACGCAGCCTTCCAGTTACTTCAAATGTTGGACTTGGTGACCTATCTGACAGATAACTGGAAGATAAATTTTACTTCATGGAACCATTAATCGCAAAATAAATATGCAACATGGCATGCTGCCGAAAAATGATATGAACATGTCATGGACCGTCACTACTGAATGATTATACACACATATGTGTATAATATACAATCTATCATCAAATGATATATAACATCAATATTATGAAAACATCAATTGACATATAATGACAATTTCATGGTTCAATGGTTCCCCACCATTATATTAATTTCTGGATACATAATAATCATATTTATAATATGATTAATATAAATATATATGATTATATGATTATATATGCATTTATCACAATTGTAACTTAATGGTCATTTTGAAAAATCGCGGTAGCCAACCCCCCCGATTTTTTGCAAATTAGCCGCCTCCTCAGTGCCCATCCATCGATCCTTCTCGATCTGCAGCTCGGCCAACTGACGGAGGCCAATCCGTGAATTGGATCATGGATTTACGGCAGCCCCAAAAACACTTGTTTCCTGCAGATTTTCACCCAACAAAAATGATAAAAAATGTAGAATCCACTGAATTATTCAGACCCTCTTCCATGTGAATATGCGTGGAACATGTTTCCACACATTAATCATATTATATCATGATAAAGAACTTTTCCAATACTTTTCCCAGCTCTCAGTGGCTTTCACCCCAGCATTGATACCAGCTGGGCCCCCTAATTTTCTAAGTTGCCAAAGCCATGAACTAGTTGGGTATGGATCAATACCTATTAATACCATTTTTAGTGGGATGAACATCCATTTACCAGCTATTTTGGGGTTCACTAGGTACCAGGGTTTTGACACACTGCCAGTTCAAGATGCTGATCCACGCCTTGGCCTCTGTCTCTGCCAGTTGCGCTTTCTGGCAGAAAAGCGGTGGTAGAAAAGCAACAACGTATGTTTTTTTTGTTGCAACCCAAATAAGGATATAAGTTTATATATATATATATAATTATATATGCAAAGATTAATGGGAAATTATTAAATTATGGAGATCTTGATATGGTTCAATGGGATAAAACAATTGGCAATATCATATGGGAGATTACAAGGCACACGTATCCCAACATGATAATGGTCTATAATATAGGGATCTTGATATTATGGGATACCTTCTTGTTTTTTAACAGTGTTCGATGGAAGCCATTACACGTGTTTTTTTTGTAAACATAGTGCTGTTCCATAGTTATGATAAATCACCAAGAGGTACATGGAAAAGGAAAGTGAAGAACAAGCGACGATGATTGACGCACAGCAACCACCACAGCATCACGACCGTTATCATTATCATTACAGAGGATTCTGGGTGAAACTACTTGGTTTCAAAGCACACTTGCTCAACCGGCTTCCTGAATGCCCTTGATCTTCAAATTTTTCAATCTTCAACACTCATGAACATTCTCCATAACCAAATTTCGATACCCTGCCAAACGTAGTCCGCTAACCTGTTATTATTATGTATCCCCATTGAAAAGCTCAAGGTGAAATTATCATTAAGTTTAGGAATTATACCTAAAGTACTGCAGTCATCGATCATTCGCAACACATTTCCCAAAGAACGAGAGACTCGTGAACCACCCAGGCGCAGAGACCCCCACGTTTCGTTTGTTGTGCCTTGTCTTCATGCATATCTTTGATGTCAAGCAAACGTCTTTGCAAGGTTTCTGTACTTTGCAAGAACTCTTCGGCCTGAGGGATCAATTTTGGCACATCAACCTGTCGAGCAAACAACGACCAGCTGTTCAGCAATGCTAAGCACCCCAGCTGTTTGCTTGCTGGACTCGAGTTCTTTTCGTGCCAAATGAAGCTGTTCAGCAGTCTGCGGCGAGATTGATTGGTGCACCAGCCAACGAATGAATGGTCTGGAAGTGGTCTTCCAACAGTCTTCTACAGTTCAGACTTTCTGTCACTTGGCTGAAATCAAAAAGAACAAACCTATCCTGGGGGCCTGGGGGTTGTTTCTTGGAAACTTTCTGAGCCTGTCGAAACATGATTGGGCAGTGCGGCAGTACCAAAACTACACTGGGTCAATTTCGACTTTCTCTACTTATTTGGTGCTTGCAGTGTCACTTTTCTTGCATTTCTTGCTAAGCACATCTTAATAACAACGCACAATTAGCGCGAAACAACGTTAAATCGAGCATGAACATAATCAAATATATACATTCATTAGTGGAATATATATATACTGTATATATATATATATGTATGTATATATAATATATATATATATTATACTTATATAATGGTTCATCCAAAACATTTAAATCCATTATAATGCATGCATACAAGACACTGAACATCGCGGCCGCTCAAGGCTCAAGGCGGCGGCCTCGTCCAGATTCTTCTGCGCCTCCAAGGCTTGCCGTCGATATTCCTACAGCAACTGTCGGATGAGTCGGATCCATCATTGGATTGGTTTAAGGGAAAATCTACAGGAAACCATGGTTTTTACCATCAAATATAAGGCTTTCCTGTAAATTTTACCATCATCCAATTCTATGAATCCATGAAATGATTTGTCCAAACAATATTGGATAATCATTATTGTATGGACAATGGATCCAATATATGATTCGAATATATTCGAATAATTATGATAACTATGATCGTTATTTCCAATCTTTGTGGGACAGTAATATTGATCAATATATTGATCGAATATTTCGGACTGTCCAACTATCCAATATGATCGTTATATTCTTAATCAATCTATATGTATATATGGACATATATTATATAATATATCAACATATTGGATCATTTTTTGGACTGTCCAACTATCCAATATTAATTAGTATATCTTAATCTAATATATATATATATGTATATCATATATTATATAATATATATAATATATATATTATCCAATATGGTCCAATCTTGTCCCAAAAAAAAGGTCCAATGTATTGGAAGATCCTGCCTTCGGTCGCCCCAGGCACCCGGACGCGTTCACTCTTGGTACACCTTGCGAGTTCCGCCTTCAAGCGCTCCTCCTCGTCCAATGCCAAGGCGCACCTGTTTTAACTGGGCGGGCGTCGCGCCGATTCCCTCAATAGGGAGCTCAAATTCACTGAATCTTTCGCCCATAAAAGAGAGGAAGAAGTCAAATCCGATTCACTTAAATGATTTAAATGGTTGCAGAATACATCCAGCAGGATTTAACCAGCAGTTTGAATTTGCAGACCAGAGTATCAAGTCTTCGCTTGGGCACACGTCGATGGGAGCGTGATTCCAATCCATCTCAGACAATTGAGGGATGATATCACTATATAGGAATCTGTATAAAGTAGCAAACAGAATAGAACGCATTCAAAGCAAGATTAGAGCGACGATTAGCAAGGAATATAAGACTTCAAGGAAACGTTGTGCCACCGACATCATAACATTTATGGCATTTCAAAACTGCTTAAAGAAAGACATTGCAGAAAAAACATCGGGGAAGGAGGACAGTCTATACAGGGAACATGTAGGTGCTACCCCATAGTTTGCCCGTCATTGTCTGTCATTTGGTATTCAAAGACATTGCTTCTACTGAATCGACATCACAAAGAATAATGAGTAATGATTGAATATGATTGAATATGATATGATTAAATACCCTCTGGTTATTTAACATAGCCATGGAAAATGGCCCATTTGTAGATGGTTTACCTATTAGAAATGGTGATTTTCCATGGCTATGTTAGTCATAACCAGATGGTATTGATTTTTCAGAATCGGTACATTGCGCCCAGGAAAAGATCCGCCTTTCGGAGAAGGACTTCTGATTGATGTCAGCAGTTTGCTTCTGGACGTCAACTTCGTGTCGAAGAGCTTCGATCTGGAGTCTGAGCAGTTGATATATCAAATACATATACATATACATATGTATATATATATGCATATATATATATACATATACACATATACATATACATATGTATATATATATATATATGTATATGTATAGGTATATGTGTATATATACATATATATATATATGCATATATATATATATATTATATTATATTATATAATTATATATATATTATTATTATTATTAATATTATTATATAATATATAATCATCATATATGATCGAATATTATCAAATGTATATAGAATATATATATATATAATATATCATATATATCAAATATATATATATATCAAATATTAAACTATCAGAAATGATCAACAGTAAGAAGTCCCAAACCCGAGTTAAGGCCTTTTTGGGATGATTCCTTGTAACTCATGGTGAAGTCAGTGAGGCTTACGTAACTCCAACATCATCCAACTAAAATCATGAACGCCCGGCCCAACCTCAGCTTCCAAAGCATCACGTTTGCCCATTTGCTCCAGCAAATCAGCCGTCACCTGTCTTAGATGATGTCTTTGGTATTGTTCATTTGTTCAGGGGTTTAAACATTATGTATATAAAATCTAAAAACTATCAAGCAATTAGGGTCAGTCACATGTAGTTTCCCTGAAAATGGGTATCCAACATGTTAAATAGTTTATGTGGGGTATACTGTACTCCACATTCCGGAGAAAGCAAACAAAACATCATCATGGTATACTGGGTCCCCGGCCCGACAACACACACATATTCAAGACTAGAACGGGGTTATATACTGGGGTGTTGATGAAGTGGAAGATATTGATGATATCAAATCAATTGGCGAACGATGGTTCTTCTTGGGATGACTCATAAATTCATTGACAATCATGATACAGTAACGGTCAACGGCAAATTACTCATCCCTGATTGATTAGAGGCTGTGTGCCCAAAACCCAAACAATGGAACTAGTTATCATCTGCTACCAAAAACTTTTCTTTCCGGGATTTTCTAGGGATTTTACTGCAAAAATGGTGCCAGCCCAATGTTACAGCTAAGGGACCTAGGCGTTTCTTCATCACATGTTTTGATGGTCTCAGGATGGGATGTTTCTGGTGCATCCCAGTAAGTACTGTTTGTTTCTGGTTCATAGCTATAACCTATTATAAATGATTCGTACTATTGTTATCATGTATATGTATGTGATTGTGTATGTGTGAAACATCTTCCATGATTCACTGGTATGCTAATACATAAATATATATATATGTATAATGTATAATGTAATATATTACAAATGATGATATACAGATTAACCTGGAATATATTAGATACATAGATGTGTTAATCTTCCATACTATGTATACACACTGCCACCTCCTCCAGTTTCTGCTCCGCAGCCACTCGTTGTCGAGCCAAGACCTGTGCTCAAAATGATGTGGTAAAGTGGCTGGTAAATGGTGGTTAAATGATGTGGCAAAGCAAATGATGGTAAATGAATGTAATTGCAATGTTTCCATCTTTTTTGGGTGGTCTAGATATGTTTAGATTTTGTTTTATCTTTTTGGGGCTTTCTACAGGTTATCAGCCGATTCTACCAGTTTCTTTGATGCTATTCAGTAAAATAATTGATCCCGAAGCTGATTTCTTGTGCCAATTCTTTTTGGCTCATACCTGTATCGCAGATATCAAAAAGGCACCCCTTTGCAGTGCGAGGCCTTTGTGTGGAGGTCGTGGTTGAATGGAAGGAACCTTCCAATGATTCTTCCAAAAACCCTTGGGATTTCTGTGGTTTAACCGGTTTAACCATCTTTTTATATATATATATATATATCTTTATTTGGTAATCTAAACCTCCATGGCTTGCTGGAAAATCCCTCATTGAGTTCGATGATTTTCCCAGCTGAGTCGGCCAACCTCTCCTCTTTGCCGCTCCTCTGACAGAGCATTCTGGTTCTCATGTGCCTTGACGTACACCTGCCATGGCGGCCACAAAGATGGTCATCATGTCCAAAACAACTAGATGGATACTAAGTACTACATTGGGATATATTGATAGATCCATAGTACTAACTGGTAACTGGATGTAACTGCTATTAAAATGTACTATCCATTACTATCCAGCTCAAAATCAAACTTGGTTCCCAGAAATGGTTTGGGACAAGTTCAGCAAAAATCTGCCAACTCGACCAGTCCCATGCCTCCTGTGCCTGTTGACGACCCGCTGCCAGTGTCTGCCTTCCCGCACCCAGATTTTGGATGGTACTCAACCATCCTAAGCCATCCCTAAAGATCCCAAATTTGGGGTTCAGTTCATGTCATGCCAAATAGGGGTATACCCGTAAACCCAATGCTCCAGGACCCCATGTTTGGAATATTTACACATATTAGTTCAAACCTGAACCAGTTGTGTGAGTAGATATCAGCACCATGGAGCATATGGGACTGGCAAAGCCAATGTTCATTGAACCATCATGGAGGATCATGTTGGGCCGAAGAACTTGACCAAGCTGCTGCCCAAGTGTGGTGTAACAATCTACCTAGGTAAATGACAACAAGAGCTAAAGCACATGCTCTATGAAGTTACTATGATCTTTAGCAAATAAGAGCCAAGGATATCAAACACAGATATTAAGAAAAATATCCTGCACATATCTGCACATTGCATGTGAATCAGAGACGACTTGATCCAATCATATGTTCTCCAAGTCAACTGTATATCAATGCGTTGGATGAAGGGAAACATTACCCTCCGGTAATCGAACATGGCCTGCTGGAAAATTCCACATGTGGAGTATCTTATAGCTGGTTTTCCCAAAGATAAAGCTCCATTTTTTTCGGGGATTTCCCATAATGCCATGCCAATCAAACCAGGGAACTGCATGCGCTCCAGCTGGAGTTTCAACAGCTGATTCTGTTGCGCCAGCGCCTTCCACCAGGCATCGGGCGTTTTTCAGCTGGTGCCATCCCATGGTTGGTGAAGGGAAGCACCGCAAACATGGCAGCCCCAGGCCGCGAAAAGGTAACTAAAATGATCTCAAATACCGTTTAGTAGCCATTTAGACTCAATTCCATAGAACATGTCACACTTATCATAACTTATCAAAACTTAGATATGCATGAATTGTCTATATATATATACACAAATAATTAAATGTATGTGTATATATATATATGAATCCATTCATATATTTTGCATAGATAGTTAGTCGTTATAGAACACCACCCAGCAACCTCACCAGGCAGGCCCGCGGGGCTTAGCTTCACCCAGTGCACCTCATTTTGCTCAACACTCAGGCGGTACAACTCCTGAATCTCCTCCTGTCCCACGAGGCCAGGTCCCCGGTGACTCCGAGGAACAGATTTTTTTCACTTCAGAAAGTGTTTGGTTAAATCACACTGAGCATTATATTATAAGTGTTTGGGATTATATTATTACATTAAATCAGTCACTTCAGAAACCTTATTATCAGAAGATTATGATAAGGAACTAACACTTATAAAGACATTGCTACAACGATTGTCACTTTGTCACTTCGGCACCTTGAAAGGCCTAGACTCCTAGACGACCAACTGCCACTGTGAAAAACCGTCCAGGCCGCGACCTGCTGCTCCTTGGTGTTCAAACTTTGCACCTCGCCTATCGGAAAAGCGTTGCGATTCATGGCGATGAGGAAATTCTATGAGCTGATGAAACATGTATGATACAGAACTGAAACATGTTAAAACAAGACACTATATATATATATATTATTATCATTATTATTATTATTGTTATTATTGTTATTATTATTATGTTTTAAATCAACACAAGTACCATGAAACAAGTTCAGACATATACAATGAAACAACATGTGTAATAGGTGAGTGTATACAATCCACAGATGCATGCAAAACAACGTCTAGTATTTGAATACACAACGTTGTTTGTTTCATCGTTTCTTTCACCATTCAAAACAAAACCATGCTGTGTATATATATATATATGATATAGAACAGGGCAAAATAGAAATATATAATATAGAACCATGTGTATATATATATAATATGAAACTAAATTATACCAAATAAACATCAATAGAAAAACAATAACATTTCATGAAATGAATGAAGAAAAACACTGCACAATAATACAATAAATACAGCACACATTCAAACATACAATATAATACAATGTGATATAATTCAATACAATACAAGGCAATACACTACAATACATTACAATACGCCACACTACACCACAATATATTGTATACAGTATGGAATAATATGCAAAATGAGTCAAAATTCAACAATGTTCCGGAAAGTAATACAATACATGTACATGTAACCTTTACATATGGTCATATATGTATATACATAATTTACACGGTATGATAATCCCCGAAAAGATAAAATAATCATTTTAGCAGGAATCCATGTGTTCCTTTTGGGGGTTCTTGTGTATATATATATATATATATAGCGCCATACGGGTATACATATATATATATACATGTGATAATCCTCAAGAAGATAGAACATCAAAAGTCCAATAATACTCGAATTGCTGTGAAGTTGTTTTTGACATATAGCACCCTCCCAAAAAAAAGATGGAAGAAAGTGTGTCCAGTATGGTTCGATGATGTTTTCTCCATAATCTTCAGGCGTCCAACCTTTCGGCATGGGAGTCGCTGCAGATTCTTGGATTTGCAGGGGTCTCTAAAAAATAATAAACATTAAAAACCACAAAAATGTCCTATATTTTTCCCAAATCCAAGACATTTCCGATGTATTCCCTTGGATTTCCATGAATCTGCTAAATCGTTTCCCTGGAAAAAATGGGACCCAGCTCTGACGCAAAGTGACCTGAGACGCCACCGAGCACCTGAGCATTTCGAAGCTGCTCCTTGGCAGCCCAAGGGAGGGGTTGGATGGGTGAAGCACCAAAAATGCTCAAACATTGATATTTCATGATAAAAATGACCAATGATATGGGAATGCCAAAACATATTTTTTTCTTGAATCCAGGACTAGATGTTGGGGATCATCCCAGGTAGGAAGCTCAAATTGTCTGAGTAACATATGGATGCTCAAATTGTCTAAGTAACATTGGTAGGATGCTCAGATATACCCCCAAATGTCCAGTTTCATAGGAAAAATGATGACAAATCATATGAAATTTGGAAGTACCCTAATTTCGGACCCCTATTGGAACATGAAAAAAACCCTTGAAACCACCAGCCAAACGGCCAAACGTGCGCAGAAGCTCGTTTCCCCATTCGGAGAGCTTGGAAAGTCCCGTCCCCAACCCAATCCCGAAAGCACAGCGGCGGATGCCCAAAAAAGAGCCTCCACCGATGTAACAGGGTAAGTAAACTTCATAATCCCCATTGATTAATGGTTTTAGCTTTCAAGTAGATGATATCCCAAGTTTCCCACCATATTCCAGCTTTCGTTTTGAAACAAAAACAGTTTGGTATGTTGTGGTTCATGTTTGGTCCCAAATGGATATGTGGCCAATATGCCATTCATAAAAAATTATATACCTAATTGATGCATATGATATGATTACCCATTAGCAACTACGATGTATATACTAACAATCGGGGTACAAGCCAGGCAGTCACTTCCAACAAGTTCCACCATAAACTCCCAGTTTGGTGTGGTTTACCCTCTGGTAATCAAACATTGCAATTGAAAATCCCCGAACTAAATGCACATTTATAGCATGTTGTAGCCTTATAGCCACTTATAGATGGAAAAATAATCGATGGATGATTTGGGTGATCCCCCAACCACGTCCCCAAGCACCATCAAGATCAGCACTATCTGGCATCGTTGGTGAAGGGATAACGCAAGTTTAACCCAGATAAATAGTTTCGTTTGCTTGCTCAAACCCCCCCTTAATTGCTGGTTCCCCCAATGTTTGTTGGCTAGAACATGCTAAAACAGTTTTTTGTTGGGAAAATCAATATATATATATATATTAAATTATATGTATATACATGTTGTTGCTCAACATCCTGAATTTGTTGATCAAATCCCATCTTTGTTGGCTAAATTCATTTTTTTGGTTAACAATTAACAATAACACCCAAAATGTGTGCCTTCATCAAACCGCCAATTTTGGGTTGGTTAAAGCCTTCATCTGGTGTCTGAAAATATGCTGCCCTATGGTGCCCCCATTTTCTTGCCAAGTTGAGCCCAAAATTCTGCGTACTGCTTACCGCCTGTAAACATACTAAAAAAAATGCGAAAACCCACCATTTGTAGATGATTTCCGAAACGGGAAACCATGGGCTTTCCACTTCAATGTAAACGTTTACCCCAGGCTATTCCTACCCATGATTGCCTCTGATTCACCGTAAGGAACCACCATGAAATCACCGTTTTACCCCAGGGCAACCTCTGATTTTGGTCGACTTTCCCTCCACGCTTCTGTTCGCTCGTGGAGCTCGCCCCGAAGTTGATCGTTCTCTTTGGCCAGCAGTTGCGCCTGCCCCACAAGCCACAGATGTGGAGTTCAACTGTTGCACAAAGTATGACTTAAACTAACCATAAGACTGCTGCAATCAAACCATAAAAAATGTTGTTTTCAATGACTACACGGATTACATCAACAATGGAGGTTTCATCAACCATGGATACTGGGCTACAAAAAAGGCCCAGTAAGACCTGTTGAGTTTCACCTGGGAGAGTCGGGACATGGGGTAAAGACTGAAAAATCCGAAATATAATATTAATATCAATAAATATAGAAAAGTAATATTAGTAATATTGGTAATATTAATAATATTAGTAATATTACTGATTCCGAAAATAAAAAGTAGATGTTTGATCAATTGTCTCCAAAAAAATCCATCGACCATGGAAACAAGGACATCTAATTATGGAATATAGAATATATAATATATAATATCTAAAATAAATTAAATAAACTATAATCTATAAAAAAAATATTATATAATATATAATCTATAATATATAATATATAATCTCTAATCTATAATATAAACTAAATAATCTATAATAAAGGATATATAATATAGAATATAAAATATATAAATTTATAATCTATAATAAATAATATTTAATCTATAATCTATAATATTTAATATTTAATCTATAATAAATAAAATATAATATAATATATATATAATCTATAATCTATAATATTTAATATATACTCTATAATCTATAAACTATAATCTATAATCTATAATATATAATCTATAATCTATCATATATCATATATAATATATAATATATAATATATAATCTATAATCTATAATATAAAATCTATAATAAAAAATATTCTAAAATCTATAATCTATAATATATAATAAAAAATATAATAAATAATAGATGATATATTATATTAAAAAATATAATATATTATATATAATCTATAATCTATAATATTTAAAAATATAATATAATATATATATATAGTTTATGATAAATAATCTATAATCTAAAAAATACAATATATATAATATATATATATGTTCTATAATAAATAATATAAAATATATAATAAATAATAATTACTATATAATAAAAATATACAATATATAATATATAATATATTATATATGATATATTATATAAAATATATTCTATATTATATATAATCTATAATCTCTAATATATAATATTTAATATATCATATATAATATATAGTATTTAAAATAAATTATCTATAATCTATAATATAAAATATATAATCTATAATCTATAATCGATAATCTATAATCTATAATATATAATATAAAATATGTAATCTATAATCTATAATAAATAATATATAATCTAAAATATATAATATATAATATATAATATATAATATATAATTTATAATAATTAATCTATAATCTATAATATATAATCTATAATATGTAATATTAGTAATATACAATAAATAGTATATAATCTATAATATATAATATTAGTAATATTAATAATATTAGTAATATTACTAATATTACTGATTCCGAAAATTAAAAATATATGTTTGATCAATTGTCTCCAAAAAAATCCATCGACCATGGAAACAAGGACATCTACTTATGGAAGTGAACTCACCACGCTTAAACCCATGCCATGATTCACCACTATTTATACCAATTGAAGCAAATATTAACCATCATCAACATCCATTAACCATTATGAAAACCATTATTATTCCATTATTAACAAATTATTAAGCATTATGACCCATTATTAATCCATTATTGACAATTTGTTAACCATTATTAACCATTATTAATCCATTATAAACAATTCACTAATCCATTATTAACCATTATTAACAATTCATTAATCCATTATTAAACATTATTAATACATTATTAACAATTTATTAACCTATATATTAATCCATTATAGATCCATTATTAAAAAATATTAACCATTATTAATCCATATTAACCTCAAATATGGCAGTGTGTCAAAACCAAAAGTACCCCTTCTGTTCACATCAAAATAGCTGGGATTTATGGATGTTCATCCCCCTAAAAATGGTATTCATAGGTATTGATCCATTATCAACCATTATTAAATCCATTATAGATCCATTATTAAAAAATATTAACCATTGTTAATCCATATTAACCGCAAATATGGCAGTGTGTCAAAACCAAAAGTACCCCTTCTGTTCACATCAAAAGAGCTGGGATTTATGGATGTTCATCCCCCTAAAAAATGGTATTAATAGGTATTGATCCATTATCAGCCATTATTAAATCCATTATAGATCCATTATTAAAACATATTAACCATTATTAATCCATATTAACCTCAAATATGGCAGTGTGTCAAAGAAAATAGTACCCCTTCTGTTCACATCAAAATAGCTGGGATTTATGGATGTTCATCCCCCTAAAAATGGTATTCATAGGTATTGATCCATTATCAGCCATTATTAAATCCATTATAGATCCATTATTTAAAAATATTAACCATTGTTAATCCATATTAACCTCAAATATGGCAGTGTGTCAAAACCAATAGTACCCCTTCTGTTCACATCAAAATAGCTGGGATTTATGGATGTTCATCCCCCTAAAAAATGGTATTAATAGGTATTGATCCATACCCAACTAGTTCATGGCTTTGGCAACTTAGAAAATTATGGGGCCCATTATCAACCGTTATTAAATCCATTAATAGATCCATTATTTTTTAAAAAAAATATATATCCATTATTAATCCATTATTAACCTCAAATATCACTCGTCACAGAAACCAGTCACTGCTCGCGGCTCACTTCACCGGAGCCTGTTCCGCGAGGCTCACCGAACGTTCGATGACGGCTTCGAGCTCGGCAATCCGCTCCTGCTTCGAGGGCCAACGATGGGCCATGGAACAGGGTTTTTAACGGGAAAACCATAGGAAAACCATAGGAAAATGGAGGTTTACCCTCTGGTAAACTCACATAACTATGGAAAATCAACATTTTTCATGGGAAAACTCACTACAAATGGCCATTTTCAATAGTCATGTTAAATTACCAGAGTGTAGGATTTTTCAGGTGTTGTCCATCTTTATCCAACAAACAACCGACAAAGATGGGGATCTAACATGATCTAAACATGAAAAATCAATCTTTATCCAACTATGTGGATTTAAACAGAAACAGATTGGATTTACCTAACACCAAATTGGTGATTGACATAAATAAATATATATATATAGCTAAAAAACATTGGGATATCAAACAAAACCGGGCCTTTAGCATGATTAACCTCGGATTGGTTTAAATATTTACAGGAGAGGATCAGCTTGGGAGGTGGGTGGAGGTGTATACAAACATGAGGAATACGGCAGCGACAAAGAAATTGAGGGCCATTCAGGGCCGTTCATGGTCTATGGTTGTTCTAGTTTCAAATACGTTCGAAGATCCTGTGTGTACGGAAACCAATCCGTTGGATTCCGTTCGTACTTGTGCTACTCCCATTCCTTTCTCATGCTGGTTCAAGTACGCAATCACACTGAGAGAATCGTGTGAGTTGGACAGTATGACAGTAACCCTTAAATTCTCACGGTGATCATCATTTTCCCTCCGGCACAGCGTAATTATCCACGATGTTTGGACGTTTCACCGTCCAGGAAGGGGACCTCGTATGCGAACAAGAGCGGAGACATCATCTGCATATTTGTTGCCCATGGTGGCAGAGGCAAATCCTGGGGCACCAGTGATGACCCATGGGTATGGCATAGGGGTAAGAAAAATCGGGGCATATGCCTTAGCTCTGGTGTCATCAAACATGGCTAGGAACCTCCATTCAGTTCGGGGATCTTCCCGGCAGACATGTTTCATTGCCGGAGGGTATACTTAAATATACTGTATAATAGACATACTAAATATATTTGAATATGATATAATATACTAGTATAACATAAAATAATAAAATAAAATAGTATAGCTATATCTCAAATATAATAGATATAGTTAGAGATCATATGATATGATACTTGGAACATCGATTGGAAAAAGGGTGAAATCTGAGGCATCTGCGTCTTCCGGAGTAGCTGCTGGTTGAGGACGAGATTGTTGATACCTTGTAGCTTCAGCAAGGGGTTGCTTCAGGTATCCCCCATTCCATCTGTGAATGATACATCTGTGTGTATCGACATCTCTCTATGGCTAAATTATAACATGAACAGCTATTTTGGGATAATTCCCCTTAATTATAAACATTTATTTCAATTATGAGGATGAGGTCACTATTTGGTAGGTGACTATTTGGGCTGCGAAGGTGGAAAATAAGAAACCATAAGAAAAAATATCAAAACATGAAAAATATCAAACAAAAAATACACATAAAAACAACTAAAAACACATAAGGAAAAATAAGAAAAATAAGAAAACATAGGAAAAATAAGAAACATAATAGGAAACAATAAGAAAAATAAGAACACAAAAAAATAAACAAAGAACATGAAAAAAATAACACATATTTAAAAAATAATCGGGCCCTCCAAGGATTTTTCTTTTAAATGTTTTAAATTGTTTTTATTGGTTGCCCTCCCAGTTGGTGCCCTACTAGATAGCGCGCTGGTTCTCACATAAGATTATTAAGCATGCTATTCCAGTGAGATCGCACTGAGTTCGTTATAGTTTACACAGAATCCGTGCCACGGTCCAGCACGGATCGTCAACGTGGCTTCGTCCAAAAAATCAACGGATGGCATGAGGTTTCCCGAAGAAATGTTCGGAAGCAATGCTGCATTTTGGTTTGTTGCTGAGATAAAGTGAGAGACCTTTGGGTATTTCTTGTATATTTCTGTTGCTTCATCCTGTGCATCTCCCGATGGACTTCGGCGAACTCGCCTTCTGAGCTCGCGCGTCACACGGTCAGCATAATCTTTCAACTCCCTTTTCTCTTGCACCAGGCGGGTGAAGTGTTCCTGCCATGGGTTGCAGGTTGAAGCTGGTTACACCGACCATCAACTGGCATGAGATCATTGAAGTCCTGGTGCAACCAATGGAGACAAAACATGCTTATGAAGTGTTATTTTAAGGATCGTTTGATAACTGTATATATTATATACAGTATGTATGTATATATATATATATATATTTAAATACATATCATATTATATATATACATGTGTGTTTAATATAAAGGACATTTGGAGTACCGAAACACTGCTGAACATCCAGGGGCTTTTGCATACCAATGTGACCACAAAGACAACATATCGTCAAGGTTCGCAGCCATCGGTGTCCCTGAAATGGAAAAAACATGTGGATCATGACTTTTCCACTGCCACATATCAAGAAAAATCAACAAAATCCGCATTCATTGTTTGAAGTATATCAAATTCCACATTGCTTCACCACGAAACTCGCCAACTATTGTCGAATTCATTTTGTTTGCCTATAATAAGATCCAACATTTTTCGTGAAAATCCAGGTCTGGAAACAAGGTACCCCATGCCCACGTATCATATCAAGTGGGTTGATACTTAATTATATGCCCAAAAATCATGAATACCGTAAATAGATTTAATGTGTTACTGCTTACAGTATAATCCACAATTTTTGCTGATTAAATCCCCATCAAGTGACAAGTATCATTGCAAGTATCACTGCCTACTTGCGTGTGCATATACCACTTGGTAAGTGGGCAAAATACATCAAAATACCCCCACGGAATATCCCCTATTATATTGATGGGATTTAATCTTTATGTATATATATATATATAATCATATATAATCTTAATATATATATATATATATATGGATTAAAAACCACTTACTAAGTATAACACATCTGGGTTATATATGGATTATGGGTTCTCAACCTCAGATCCGATTCGTGGGATGCAATCGAAGTATGCACCAGCCTGGAGCTCAGGAGGTGCCGAGGGCGGCAAGGTCAATGGCTCCTGCTTTATGCTTGGCGTTTTGGAGATTATCTATCTATATCTTGTTTAAAAAAGGTTGGAAGATTACTATAAATAACGACTCTCTCTCTCTCTCTACCTATATATATATATAATGACTATAAATAAATATATATATATATAATGACTAAATATATATGTATACAACAACTTTTTGTGTTTTTTTTTGGTTTTGTTTTGAAGATAGCAGATAGCAAATGGTTGACCTTGCAATGAAACAGTCAATGAACTATAAAAAAAAACATGTGGGTCCTGGTGGGGGGCTGAGCACACATATGCAAATGACTCTATGACTATATTTTCACATGTATATACATGGAACACTTTAGTAGCAATGAAAACTAGTGACGATAATGATACTGATGCACCTTCAGAAAGAATTGGGAATGGCTATCCACCAAAAATCCATTGCGCTAAGCGGCATGGTGATCCTGAAAGGCGATTTTAAAACAACAATTCAGATTTAAAATCTGCAGATTCTGGAGGGGATCATGTAATTTGTTTCTCAAATCCGCAAGGATCTGCCACAACAAATCCCATCCAAGAATTGCTGCTCGATCGGCCTGTGCGGTGCCAGCAGATTGCCTCAGACAATGAAGCTCTGCCAGAACACTGACCGAAACGCACGCGCGTAGTAGTTGGACCACGTTTTCCCCGTGTGTTGAACAATGAAACGTCACTTAAATATTAAAGCAATAGACAGGCGAGTAAAGACCATGTACCTAGAAATTTCATGATACGTCTTTGCCACAACTCCGGTTTTCATAAGGATCACTTTCGAACAGAACATGTTGATATTGTCGAAATTGGGACTCAGAGTATCCATGGGTCAGACTCCAACGATGAAACATGCTTTCCTACAACAATATGATACCTAGAGTAAACTAACATAACATATATATAGATGTGGAAAACCAATCGTTCCCTAGAACAATGATACAGGAGGCTAGTAACGGCTAGTAGAGGATAATGAGTGTTTCATTTTCTGGGCTCACGGGTCACAACCCTTGGGGCGGTGCATCCCAGTAAATGCTTGCGAAGGAGAACCCATGTACAGCTGGGAATCTAATCTACCATGAATCAATAACATGTCTTATTTGTTAAGAATTTTGAATCTGTTGTATATACAGTGTATATATATAACATAACCATTATATTACAGTATATGTAAATAAGTATATATATATATATATTATGCCTGCTATTTAGCAAACAAATCTGTTTTGAATATGGATGTACTACAAATATCCACAAATACACGATGCGCGACCGCGACCAGCATCGTTGCTGAGGAGATGGCCCTCTCTGCGCAGTGTCTGCATAATCCGCCAGGAAACGCTCTGAAATGGGTTCCATGCCTTGCCAAAAAGGCCGAGAATGGGTGGATGGGTGGATAGAAACAGTGGTTCTCTAAATGTTGGACATTAAGTTCAAAACGGAAAACAACATCTAAATGTTTGGATCTTAAGATTGAGGGAATGATAGCTATGAAGCAATAGGAACACATTTAGATACATTTAGAATGATCGCGAACGATT
The DNA here is from genome assembly GCA_947184155.2 of Cladocopium goreaui. Taxonomy (NCBI): domain Eukaryota; class Dinophyceae; order Suessiales; family Symbiodiniaceae; genus Cladocopium; species Cladocopium goreaui. The sequence goes on along the minus strand of CAMXCT020000262.1, from coordinate 249,917 downwards.
TTTGGTGGGTCCTGCAGATTTTCCCCCAATTCCGGGATGACCAGCGAAAATGTCCCAAGGTACTACGGTACTAGGTATAGTGACTAGTGATTAGTTGTTACACTTATATACTATGGGCATAACTATATAGTACTATATACTAGTGATTAGTTGCTCGTTATATTAGTTTTAAAGTTTTATATTAATGCTTGTACTACGATAGTGATTAATTAGATGTGATTAGTCATTCGTGTTAAAACAATGTTGTGGTCGCACATGCGAAGAAGGCAACATTAACTATTAACTTGTTATCATGAACCAACCGAAGGACATTGTTGGAGGGTTCAGAGGGTTCTCTCTATCACAATCGACGGGCATCCCAGACACCGTGTATAATATATATATATATATATTAGCTTTTTTTAAAGTCTCGTAAAAATAGTTTTGTTATCTAGCGTACGTGTAGTGACGAGTGACATGAACGGGGGTATGAACGTGTGTGTGAACGACATGCGTGCGAGTGAACGTACGTGCGAACGTGTGTATGTACGAGTGAGCGTACGTGCGAGCGAACGTGTGAGCGTACGTCCGTGCGTTTGCACGGTCACTCGCCACGCGCGCGCGCACGTACGAAAATAAGGTCGACTTGAGTCGACCTTATTTTTGCACGACCCTGCCTCTTTAGTATTGATTTAGTATTGTAGCGCTTTGCACGTACAGAAATAAGGTCGACTCCAGTCGACCTTATTTTCGTACGTGCGCGCGCACGCGGCCAGTGAACGTGCAAACGCACGCATGTACGCGCACACGTCCGTCCACTTGTACGCACACGTCCGTTCACTCGTTCGCTCACACGTGCACTCGTCCGTTCACTCGTTCGCCTTACGTTCGTCACCACGTCCGTTAGCCACTCGTACCCCCTACGTTCACCGCGTCTCTTGGAGCTTTAAAAGCATTGTTTACGAGGCTTTAAAAAAAGATAATATATATATATATATATATACGCTCGGGGCCCTAGGTTTCCGCAGAGTATCTTGGTTCTCATTGATCCATATGTCAAAAATCATTGTTTCGCCACAGCGAAATGTGGATTTTGCACATTCTTCTTTTTCTTTCTTTAATGACAATGTTACGGAGCTAAATTTTTAGGCCCGCGCAAGTTGCATGTTATGACATGTTATCCACAGTACATGTCAATTGTGATTTTCACGTTTTCCTACACGAAATACCACTTTTCATGAATTTCTTTGTTTTTTTATCCGGAATTATCATTTTTTTACTGCGGCACGTGGGGTAATATGAAGAGGTGTCTTTTTTATTGGTATTTGCAGTGAATTTTAACGTTAGCATGAATCGGCACATGTTGATAGTCAGCCTTTTTTTGCTCGTTGTTGCTTCAACTTCATCAGCCCGCTGCAACATGTTTTTTTCCAAAGTTTCTGATTTTCTTGTTTTCCCACACGAAATAGCGCATTTCATGAAAGTCGTTGTTTTTTGTAAGCAGAAAAGTACTGTTTTGACTGCCGCTCGTGGTGTAATATGAAGGGCTGTTTGCTTTTTATGTTAGCAAAACGGTTGACATATTGATAGTCACATTTTTTTCTCGTTGTTGTTTCCGTCAACACGTCAACACCCTGCTGCAACATGCTGCAACATGTTCTTTTTCAAAGTTTCCACGTACCATGAACATGACGTTAACATGCCCCACCCCACCCCGCCCCACCCATCAACGTACCATGAACATGACGTTAACATGCCCCACCCCACCCCTCCCATCAACGTACCATGAACATGACGTTAACATGCCCCACCCCACCCCACCCATCAACGTACCATGAACATGACCTTAACATGCCCCACCCCACCCCTCCCATCAACGTACCGTGAACATGACAACATGCCCCACCCCACCCCTCCCATCAACGTACCATGAACATGACGTTAACATGCCCCACCCCACCCCACCCATCAACGTACCATGAACATGACGTTAACATGCCCCACCCCACCCCTCCCATCAACGTACCATGAACATGACGTAACATGCCCACCCACCCCACCCATCAACGTACCATGAACATGACCTTACATGCCCCACCCCCCCCTCCCATCAACCGTACCATGAACATGACGTTAACATGCCCCACCCCACCCCACCCGTACCATGAACATGACGTTAACATGCCCCACCCCACCCCACCCCTTGCGGAAACCTGGGGCCCCGAGGGTATATATATATATATATGGTTGCCATGTTATGTTGTTTATTGAGATGCGGTGATCCAAAGTTGCATCAGACTGGAATCTCGCACTATAGCAAATTCTTCAATAACTCTATGGCCAATCTTGGATATTCTGCAACACAATATATTTTAGTTGGTTTGTATACATCCGGATGTATCCTGATTTACAGAAGTACCGAAATCAAAGGTTGGCCTTGTTAAAACATGCGTCTTGGTGTTGAGCATGGGGTTTATACCGTACTCCGCTACTCGGGTTCGTTCATATCCACGGTTAATATCCACGGATACTATCATTTACTATCATATACTTATCGTATACCCATGATGATACCAATCCTGATTGAACCAGTTGTATCCAACTCCTCTATCCCCAAGCATAATGCCTCGTGGGAAAATCCACAACATTCCACAACCATGTCTCGTGGTGGAATAACCATTTTTCACGATTATACCCTCCGGTAATCAAACAAGGCAACTGGAAATCCCCTATAAATGGAGGTTGCAATGGAAAAACATCTATAAATGGAGGAAATTCAATTGCCAAGTTTGATTGTCGGAGGGTAAATGGACGTTTCCTTAAACTAGGGGTACCCCAAGACCATGGGTTTCAATACTAAAGTGGTCTAATTCTGCATGATTTGGGGTACCCATATTTTTGGAAACCCACAAAATCATCAATTATCAACCCAAGTAGAAAATCAACTGGGCATAACCACCCACCAACTGAATCTGAGCAACGAACCCGAAGAAACTCTGTAGCAGTTCCAACCATGGACGTCTACGGAAGGTACATCACTGCATTGTTTTTTTTGTGGCAACTTAGGAGTTTGTGAACCAAAAACCTCAATTATCATGATTTTCAAAATGGTATCATGATTAAAGCTAAACTTGCAATATCTCTGAGTGCTTTCCTGTGCATGTGCACTCCGCATGGACCAGAATGTTATTTCTTGTACTCACGCCTCCTCAGCAAAGATTTTCACCTGTTGAAAATGGCGATGTTCAATAGCAAAGTGTTAAGGTACCAATTGTATTGTTGTTGCCAATACCCTGTTGACACTGTTTTCTGCTCATACCTTGGCGATTTCAGAAACAGATCCTTGAGCAGCGGGAATCCCACCCAATTTCAATTTGCCCAATTTAGACCAAATCCAACGCTTCAGCACAGGATGGTCCTAAAACGAAATAGTTGCGAAATCCGGCATTATAGGTTGCTTTCTATGTTCCGCTATTTTTGGGGCATCTGCTCTTTCTGCAGCATATGATTCATGAAGGCGGGTCCCGAATTTTTGGATAATTCATGGTCAATAGCCTGTCCATGCTGGTGGCCAATACCCTATTCTGAATAGAACCATGAGACCCAACTAGCCACCATCACCAACACCACCACCACCACCAGCATCATCATCATCACCACCACCACCAGCATCATCATCATCATCATCACCACCATCATCACCATCATCACCATCAACATCATCATCACCATCATCACCATCATCATCATCACCATCATCATCCATCATCCATTATCCATCATCCATCATCCATCACCACCATCATCATCACCATCATCATCACCATCATCATCATCATCACCATTACCACCATCATCATCATCATCAACATCATCACCATCATCATCATCCTCCCCATCATCACCTTCCAATCAGTTTACATCCAGCAAAAAAATGGGTGAAATCCCCAAATCTGTTTGACAATGTTTGACATATGTCCAGCAGCTACTGTACACTTATGGCCACAGTCGAGGCCCCCCATCTGCCCGCATTCTGCGCCCGTCAAAGTCTTTCATCGATGCCTCAAATCGAAATCGTCGCGCGATCGTCGCTGAAGTCAGGCTTGGGCCTGGCTGAAGTCAGAGGCCTCATGGTAAATCCAATGCCATAAACGCACCCCCAAGTCATCAGCATATGTATGGGATATTTACCATTCCCCAGTCATGGTACTTGTTTATGACAGCCAGGGTTTCCCACATTGGATATGTTGCTGCTTAGTCTATATACAGTATATTACACCGCCATTCGTTTGGCAAAATATTGGAATATGTTAAAGTACCCTTGAGTGATCTACCGATCTACCCAGACGGGCCAAATGCGATGTTAAACAATTTTCCAAACTGCCCCAGTCATGGGCCATTTACCATACCCCACGTTAATATAAACACCCAAAGTGTCTTTAACATAGTACAAGCACCCGTATGCACCAGTCATTGAAATGCGGCGACTTACAATTGAGATCGAAGGAGTATCGGTCTCGACCGTAGTGATCCTGCGCCCAATTTTTGGACCCGCAGATGTTACGATTGTGGATGTACAAAATCTGAAATATTCATAAATATTCACTATCAAAATTTATTGAAATATAAACATATTATTAAATTAGCATACTATAGCATACTGGTATTGGGTAGCCTGGGTAGTACCAGTACTGAATAAATGCCCCTATGTGGTCTTGGGAGACCGTCCATTTTGAGACCAACCCACTCTGAGGTCCTTGGCCTCACTTTGGAACTGCCCGCAGTATCGGATCCATTCTCCCGAAGGTGGCCCTGCGAAGAAGCACACGGGATTCTCTACAAGAGATACCGTACCCAGAAATTGCAATTTGATGAAATTTAAATGAGAACATGATGACGAATAAAAGGATTTTGTTTGATCAAATTCAGACCCACCCACTCACCCACACCACTTTGCTTCATTTCTCCCAAAGATGCAAAGAAGTGCAAAGACATGGAAAGAGGACAGAACCGCTCTTAGGTTTCCTGAGAATTGAGTGCAACAACTGTCTCTGAAGCCCCTCTTCACGGTAATGTAGAAAACCGTAGAATCAACCATCCCATTACTCAGTTGGTGGCCATCTGACATCATTCCAAGAAGGGGTATACCGGAAAATACAGTAAATCCCAATGAGGCACAATTTATGTGTGCTTATGTATTCTTGGGTTTACCTATAAAATAATATATATATACAATGTGGGGCCCCCAAGTTAACTTGAAGTTAAAATACATATAAATCGAGTTAGAGAAGTTAACTTGAAGTTATGTTAACTTATCTTAGCACTATTTATAACTTAAGTTATATCTTTGCTAACTTTTTTGGATGGTTTTTTGGTCATGATTATGAGATTTTCGTCGTTTCACGGTTGTTTTGGAGAACCCTGTGTCCGCCGCGCTTTTTTGACGCTGCCAGGTGGTGATTTATCACGGAAGGCGCATGACCGTATCACTTTTAGTGTTGGTCCAGGCCGGCACATGGAAGTTCGCCAAGGACCGGTGGTCCACTATTTCCCTATCGTTGCTTCGCCGGAAGATTCTGTACGAATCCCCATGGCGAATCGGCGCCAGCTTTGTGATGTACACATACAAGCGGCTGCCTTTGTGCAAGAAAAAGTGAACACGCTTCTTGCAGGTTTTTGCCGAAGAGAAGGCAATCGTTTTCTTTAATCTCCACCATTTTGCCGTTTAGTCTCCCAGAATGGGATGGGTTCGCCTGTCGGCCAATTCTTCTATCCTGGCAACATTGTATCCTCTCAGCTCCCAATAAGCGAGAGGATGGTACTCACCACACTCACCTTCCCGGTCAACCCGGGATGACGAGTGAATCATGTTCTTCTTCAGCACGCCTCTGGCCTGCGAGAAGGACAGCCGCGCTCCGCTCGAGAATCTTGGTAAAAGGCCACCACATCATCTTCAGTGAGGCACGAGGAAAGCTCAATGCCATGACGAGCGAGCTGTCCTTTCACAGCGTGACAACTCTTGCACGTCCAACGCAGGTCTTCTCGAACTTGGGGGTGCAGATGGCTTCATCCCTCTGCACAGACGAGGTATACAGCGTCGACAGATCACCTTGTCTTCGACCGTAGGCACGTCCGTCGCCATGGCGCCCTCAGGCGGAGGCGCCTCAGCGGCTGCCTCTGCGCAATCCGGCTGCGATGCAGGCACTTCCACGGCATCCTGCGTCGGATCCGGAATCTCTATAGTTGGCACCTCTGTCATTGTAAGCCAACAGAACAGCAATGGACAATCGCGACGCTCCCTTGCGATTCCTGAAAAAAGCTGCGGTAAAGTGGTCATGTAGGAAACACAAAGAAACTCATTTTTGACTCATTCGCGTTTCCACGACACTTCTTTTATAGGTCGGAAACACATACGCGTGCCCGGTCAAACATATGGTTTCAGTTGAAAACACATTTGCGTTTCCCTTCTATGCTGGAAACACATCCCCGAACTTAGACTCAGAGTTATCTCAAGGAAACACATTTTTGACACATACGCGTTTCCAGCCTTCTTTTTTATTACTAATAGGAAACACAAGCGCGCTCCCAAGCTTGCTGGCAAGTAAAGTGGGAAACACTAACGCGTTTCCGATGTTTTTTAGAATTCTTCCTGGAAACACACCTGCGTGTCCCAGAAAGTCCCTTTTTTCTGTCGCGGGTTCAGTTTCTATGGTCGGTACAGAAAGGTCCATGCAAGTTTCTACTGGAAAGACTTGCCAGCCGTTTCCATGGCTGTCTTGAGCAGCGCTACCATCAGTTCCTTGTGGTGCCCTGCGGCATCTGCAGCCGCAGCTGCCTTTCCAGGAGCTTTGCCTTCCGCCTTCTGCGGTGGCACAGCTTTCTGAGCAGCGGCTCTCACCAGCGTTGATGCAGGCTTGTCGCCAGCAGATCCCGTGCCCTCAGGCGCGGCCGCAGCTTTCACTTCCGCGTCTCCAAAAATTTGCAGATTCGGCAATAGCGCATCAGGCTGCCTGACTGCCGTCTGCCCACCCATGGCAACGGCAAAAATTGCAACCGTCTGTGCCATTTGCAAACCTGCCAGGCGAGGATCCGGAAAGCCCTGCAGGGCCAGCGTGTTCTGCTGATTCCCCAACTGCCTCTGCAACTGCACCTCGCGATGTGTGTTCCGCAAAGGAATGGTGCGGGCAGTTTGCCAGACCACATTCAAATCCACAGACATGGGAGGAGCAGCGAATCCGCCAGGGGCCATCGCCTCTGCCACATCGCTCGGCAACTCTGCCACCTGGTTGGGCAACAACTCCAAATAGCGACCTGCTGGCAATGGAATGCCAGAGTGTCCAGCCCGTGTCACTGTTGTCTTCAAGACACTCTTGACCGTTTGTAGCAACGTCAGCAGCTGTGGAATTGTCAAATTGTCCTGCTGTCCCACCAGCGAGGCAATGACAGCCATCGATGGTTCCGTCGGATGACGCATTCCAAGGTTGTTCACTAAGTGCCGAACCAAGCGATCAACCCGACTCACTTGAGACATCTTCCGATCAGCAAGATCAGCAAGAGCATCCCAAATTTCTTGTGACAGATATAAGGGAAAACTCCTATAGTCCTGCATGCTCGCCCTGCGCAATTGCTGGCTTTCAACCTGCGCCATGGCCACCTCCTACAAGAAGCCGGTTTGAGCCATGAAAACCAACGGATATTCTGTTTTTCAAAGTAGATGCATCCATTTTGCAACAACAAAAAGCTAACTTGTCTAACTTGTCTAACTCGTTTTTGCTTCAACCTGCTATCTCAAGTTATATCTTGGCCAACTTTATACATAAGTTAACATAGTTATAACTTATGTTGCCCCCACTTATAACTTGAGTTACCCCATGTTATAACTTAACTTATAACTAGGGGGCCCCACATTGTATATAACTCACCAGTATCATGTTGTTTATGTATCCCATTTAATCCCATATCATATCACATCATTAATGCCCATGAGAAACCACCATAGAACACAGTGCCTCATCACGTCTTTGTTGGTGATAAACCAACGTAAAACATCCCAACATTGTCGGGTTTACCATCTATTCCTCCGTCATCTACCCTCTGGTAAACTAACACAGCTATGGAAAATCACTATTTTCATAGGTAAATCAGCTACAAATAGGTCATTATCTATAGCAAACTGTTTGTTTACCAGAGGGTAAACATCCCAACCTTGGCCGAACCTGCTTCTTCGGTACGTACCAAAAGACCTCTCCATCATCGTTGGAGATGATCCGAGGTTGACTGGCAAGAGAACTCGCGCGGCCAGCGCGGGGATCTTTTCTACTCGTTGATAGGATATCAATGGATATCATGCAATTAGAATTCCTGTGAAGTATATATATCTGGTGAATTATAACTTAATTCTATACACATCTCACTTTTCTTTCTCACACACAGAAGTATTACTTACAAATTATGGTTGTAGAGTTGTAGATTGTAGAATTCTCACATTTTTCCAGAACATTGTCACAACCTAGAATCTCCATATAGAAATTCATGGCATCAGGATCTGACCTCGCTGCGGCGGTGCGGTGCTCCCTGTTTCGCTGCTTACCATCATGTGTCGATGATCTCCCTGTGATAGAATTGAGTGATGCTTCAAGAATTGATAAAGACCTAGGATTGACCTATTTCATGGTTCAATCCCCAATAATTTACCCAGATTAGATGATATCATATAAACCTGGCAAGCCAAAAACCCAAACTTTTCTGGTCATGACGGGAAAAAAACGTAACGTACAGTTTTTTTGTCGAAAATTGTTTTACCGTATAGACCAGAAAAAAATGTCAAATCAAAAGAACATTGCAGTCCTACCGTAGCAAAACCGTATCTTTTCAAAATTTTGTTGAAAAACAAACGTAATTAAACCGTAGCAACTCTCTCTCACACAAGCCTACCCGTAGCAAACTGTATTTTTCCGACATTTGGTTGAAAAAAGGCCGTAAAAAGCCGTAGCAACTCTCACACAAGTGGATCCAAAGAATCAAAGCCATAATGATCAAAAAATGGTCAAGGCCGTTTGACCAAATTAAAGGACCGGATAACCCCACAAGTCAACTTCTTCCAACAAGCAACAAAAGAAAGGCAAAGACGGCATGGGGTAAGCAAGAAAGAGAAAAGAGATGGTGAAGGATTGGTGTGGAGTAAGTTATGTGTGGACGAGTATGTGTGAGTAAGTTGTGTACGGATGAGTTGTGTTTGTGGGTGAGGTGTGTGGGTGTGCGTGTGTGTGTGTGCGAGTATGTGTGTGTGGTGTGCGGCCACGATCAAAGATGCCCCACGCCAGGAAGTGCGGCGAAGGGCAATCGATGCGTGACCATTGATTATGTGTCCGCAAACGTACAGCGCAGACCATCACGAAAACGGATGGCCCACGACTGGCGTTTGGATGATGTGTGTGTGTGTGGGTGTGTGTGTGTGTGCGTGGGCGTGTATGTGTGTGTGTGTGTGTTTGTGTTTGTCTGTGTGTGTGTTTATCTGTGTGTGTGTGCGTGTGTGTGTGTATGTGTGTGTGTGTCTGTGTGTGTGTGAGTGCGGGTGTCGGCGTGGACCATGTACGCGATGAGGTCAGTACCTGGCAGGTAGTATCAGAAGTTGCGATCACGCTGAAATTGCAACAAAACAGCTGTCCATGGACAGTGCAGAAACAGCAAGTGACATACAAATAGCTGCAACTGTTTGCACAGAACCTGTTCTGAGCTGGGACGAACGCCATCTTTTCTTTCGATCACATTTGCATCGTGTTCAGGAGCATATAGTGTTTGTCCTGGCGCAACTGCTGAATAACGGTGGCATTGTGGTTGCCAAAAGCATTCAGCAGTTACGGCAGGAGGACTTAGCATCAAATGTATCTTCGCACGGCGCGTCAATCGATGTCTTTGTTCTCAACTCTCAGTTTGTAAGTACGTCCGAGACCAAAAAGGAGTAGATGAAAATCCAGAAACAGTCTCCATCCAGTCTGCCTGTAGTGATACCATTCTGGCAGACTGCATGCATGCTTTCCAGTGCTCCGACAGCTGTTATACCGCAAGAGTCTGCATCCGGTCTGCAGTGAAAAATCCAGAAAAATCCTCCATCCACGTGCCTCGATTGCATCAAACCTTGACGCAGAGCAAACACAGGAAACCCAGGGTCTCTGCCTGGACCGTCCAGCCACAGACGCCAGAATGCGATGCAACAGGCCGACAGAAGAAAGTAATTAAACATGTCAAAATCAAACATGCCAAAATCAAACATGCCGAAGCACGCGGAACGAAGAAACATGCCGGAAGGACCGCATCTTTACATGCAAACCTGCCACGCAAAGTGCCGCGGCGTCACAGGCGCCCAAGCCGGTCCAAGCGCGCCACCCAGTGCCATCTGTCCCACACCTGCCACGCAAAACGACGGTGGATGTGACTTTGTGCCACGCCTGCCACGCAAAGTGCCGCGGCGTCACAGGCGCCCAAGCCGGTCCAAGCGCGCCACCCAGTGCCATCTGTCGCACGCCTGCCACGCAAAACGACGGTGGATGTGACTTTGTGCCACGCCTGCCACGTGAAATGAAGGTGGATGTCAGGTTGTGCCACGCCTGCCACGCAAAGTGCCGCGGCGTCACAGGCGCCCAAGCTGGTCCAAGCGCGCCACCCAGTGCCATCTGTCGCACGCCTGCCACGCAAAACGACGGTGGATGTGACTTTGTGCCACGCCTGCCACGTGAAACAAGGTGGATGTCAGGTTGTGCCACGCCTGCCACGCAAAGTGCCGCGGCGTCACAGGCGCCCAAGCCGGTCCAAGCGCGCCACCCAGTGCCATCTTCTCGGCCGCAAAACGACGCTGGATGTGACTTTGTGCCACGCCTGCCACGTGAAAGAAGGTGGATGTCAGGTTGTGCCACGCCTGCCACGCAAAGTGCCGCGGCGTCACAGGCGCCCAAGCCGGTCCAAGCGCGCCACCCAGTGCCATCTGTCCCACGCCTGCCACGCAAAACGACGGTGGATGTGACTTTGTGCCACGCCTGCCACGTGAAACGAAGGTGGATGTCAGGTTGTGCCACGCCAGCCACGCAAAGTGCCGCGGCGTCACAGGCGCCCAAGCCGGTCCAAGCGCGCCACCCAGTGCCATCTGTCCCACGCCTGCCACGCAAAACGACGGTAGATGTGACTTTGTGCCACGCCTGCCACGGTGAAACGAAGGTGGATGTCAGGTTGTGCCACGCCTGCCACGCAAAGTGCCGCGGCGTCACAGGCGCCCAAGCCGGTCCAAGCGCGCCACCCAGTGCCATCTGTCCCACGCCTGCCACGCAAAACGACGGTGGATGTGAGTTTGTGCCACGCCTGCCACGTGAAACAAAGGTGGATGTCAGGTTGTGCCACGGATGTCACCAAGTGTGTTGTGTGGTGTGTGAATTGTCACCAAGTGTCTTTTGGTTGTGGTGTGTGTGTGTGAATGTCACCAAGTGTCTTTTGCGCGCGTGTGTGTGTGTGTTGTTGTGTTGTTGTGTTGTTGTGTGTGTGTTGTTGTGTGTTGTGTCTGTTGGTGTGTGTGTGTGCGTGTTGTGTGTGTGTGTTGTTGTGTGTTGTGTCTGTTGGTGTGTGTGTGTGCGTGTGTGTTGTGTGTGTGTTGTGGTGACAAAGTGTATGTTGATAAAGCGTGTGTGGACAAAGTGTTTGTGGACAAAGTGTTTGTGGACAAAGTGTTTGTGGACAAAGTGTGTGGTGACAAAGTGTGTGTGGACAAAGAGTGTATGTTGATAAAGCGTGTGTGGACAAAGTGTGTGGTGACAAAGTGTGTGTGGACAAAGTGTTTTGGACAAAGTGTTTGTTGATAAAGTGTGTGTGGACAAAGTGTGGAGGAGGGCGGAGGAGGAGAAGGCGGAGGAGGAGCCCGGGATACAGAATCAAAAACAAGAACCCCACACAAAGATGTGGGGAAAAATGGGATTATGGCTTTCCAGGTAGTATGTAGTAGAGGGAAACATAGAGGGAAACAACAACAACCCACCCCACCTGGCAGATAACCTTGCTTCGCTTGGAGCGTCTTGTGGCGACTCTTCCGCCTACAACCACAGCAGTGTTGGATTGTTCTTGAAATAGAGACACATCAAGGATGCACAAGTGACAACGGCTCAAAATACTTGAGTTGCAGCAATTCTCAGTGCATTTTGGAACTGGCTTCCAAGTGTCTAGACAACTTTTCAAAACTGCCTCACATGGTATCTTTGACCTGGGGCTGCTAGCTGCGAAGCTGTCGTTCGGGTCAGGGTCACCACATGTCTTCACCAGGGTTCTTGATATCTCCTTGAAGATCGCCTTTAGTTGTGGGGTTAACAGGGGGTTAACATGGCTCAACTATAGATTGAACTATTGTTAAGTTAACTATTTGATTAGGTTCAATTGAATTATAAATTTGATCTTTGGTGGTGTTTGGGCATCAATAGTTAGAGTTGGCCCAAACACCACCAAAGTGACTGAATCTCTCTCGGAACTTCACCTGAGCGTCGGGCCGTGCGTGGATCGCTCGCGTCTTGAAGAGGATGCTTTGCAAAGCAGTGGATGCCTGGTACCTGTGGATCCAGGAGATTGTCGTCTCACGAAGTTGTGGAGATGGATCCCTCCAAATTCAGAGCAACCCCGAAGCGAACGATTGGAGTATTTAGAAACATCATATTATGACACAATTGTTTCTATCATCTTGTACCTACGAGGTCCTACAAGTATCCATCCATCCATCCATCCATCCATCGATCCATGTGCGGGTTTGTCCAACAATGGCATAAAGCACCTCAAACCCCCCATCGATCGTGACACAGTTCCGTTTGATGCAAAACCTGGGGCACGATTTGAAGGAGAGCACTGTGGCAATGAGCTTGGTCACCTGAAGCGACAAAGTTGGGGATGTTCATCTAAAGAATGGGGGGGGGTTATCGTTTTATTTCCATGAGCATTCGGATTTAATATGATTTAATCAGCTAAATGTGGATTTAGTCAGCACAAAATTATCAGTGAAGGCGAAGTGGGTGCGTCCGAATATTGAGCATTGACAGTATGTATACACTATATCTCCCAAGTTATGGGACCATTTTCAGTTGGGAAAATGATGATCAGCCCGTGGATGGACTGGGCCCCCCTATTTTCAGACAATTTCATATAGGAAATCCAACAAATATAGCTGTTTGTTGTTTCACCAACAAACGCTGGGAGAAAGATCGTCAATATTGACCACGAAATGCAATTTGCCAATCCCAAGTATGATTTCTTTCGGTGGTAGCCCAATAGGACTCAACCATCTAATGATGGGACTTGTTGTTCCTTACCCGGGACAGTGGCAAAAAAAACAGACCGGGGTCTAAATTCTACAAGGTTTTACAAGAACTGGTTGATTGGGAGAGGTTTTATCCAACAAACCAGCAAATGTAAAGCCCCCCAATAATGTAAACAGTCAACAGAGGTTTTGGTCACTGTTCATGTGCAAACATCGACTGAGATAGTGTCTCTCGCTCTTTCAATAGATGATTGAACAACATTTGGGTCTCGGTCCACAGAACACCAGGAATGCCTTCATTTATTTTTATTGATAAAAATACAAAACGTGCAAATACTATATGCATGTTGTATGTTCCGTCTCCATAATCCCGTTGAATGCAATGAAGTGCTACCATCTATCCCACAGTCACGATCCTTACACGAGAGCCGTCTTCCAATTGGCCTGATGATGGCAAAGTCTTTTGGCTATGGATCACAATCCGAGAATCTGGACGGTCATCCCCCCATGCATTCAGACATACGGCGAATCAGAGGGTTTCGGCCCATATCTCCACTGTGTTTATGTGCTTTAGGCCCGCCTATTAAAAGAATACCACTTTCTTGGCGTTAGCGAAGTCAGCGCCTCTTCCTTCTGGTAGAAAGCCAGCGCAAGCTGGACTGGGGGACCTGTAATCCCATGATCCCAGCTGGTTCCCATGACCAGGGGGGGTTGACAGCCACAAACATGTGGCAAACGCCACATCACACATTCACCAAGTTAGTTACTGTACCTGCCGGCAGACTCCACTTGCGGATGGATTGTCATTGAAGTCGGGATTCACTTGGATCAATGGGATTCGATGGGCATCTGTTGGCATTTAGATTCAGTCATGTAACTTGATCACATGGCACTCAATCTTTTTGGTTTGGAATGATTTCAAGTGAGCTTGTCTAAATCAATGTTGGGAAACCTGAAAACCCTATATGGTCAATCATGATTCCCAAATTGAAATTGTAATTTTAGGGGTCTTTCCCATTCTCAGCATGGGTCTACTGTCACCGGGACCATCCCACCAAGAAAGTCGCGCTAAGAACCTGGCGGGGATCCCGCATCCGCCAAGCTGGTCTCCGCTCCTTTCCCCAACGGTGTGGCAGGCTGATAAAACAGATGCCCTTTTCCTCAGATACTTGGGTTTGTCTTGAAACTTTTGTAAAATCCGGTACACCATGGTATGCCCAAATTTCCAACACAACGTGATGATTCTTGAATTTCCATACGATTGGCAATTTACAAATCACGTATAATTATTACAAATAAGTTGTTTTTGAAACCATCATCAACCACGATAAAAACATTTAAGGATGAATGACTCTGCTCTACCATCTTCCACCATGTCCTGTCCAGGCATCTTGCCCGTCACTCCGGCGCGGACTTTCACCACAGCGAAATAGGCTGCTGCGGCGGGAAGGCGTTCGGCATACTCCGGGCAGGGCTTTTGCTTCTCGGAGGCCTTCCAAGGCCTGGAAAAGATGAAACGCGCCAAGGGGATGTAGTGCTTGCGGCCAAACTGCTGCTTCCAAGTGCGAGGTTCCACTGAAACACCCATGGGGCCCATGGGGGGGAGGAGTTCGAAGACTTCTTCCACATCCAAAATGGATGAGAGCGGGAAGCTCAAGGATTCCGTTTGCAGCACCTTAAGCCCTGAGATGGGGTGAAGCTCCGCGGCTTTCCTGGATCTTCCAAGTGGTCTCAAAGATAGGCCCAACTTATCCACCTGAAGGAGGCAACGGTGATAATGAGGACAGACTGGTGGCAAATGAAGCCAGACATGTTGAAGTACCAAGGGCTCTGGGACCTTTGGTTCATCCAACAGTGCGGAAAGAAGCTCCTCTGGAAGCTGCAAATTGTGCTGAACGATTTCCCGCGAGGGTTGAGCTTCCTCCACGCAAATTGGAGGTCTGGGAGTACTGGAGAATGGCAGGGTGGCAGGAGCTGTGTGAAAAATCCCAGCCGGTGAAGAGGTGACATCTGTGTCCTCCAAATAACTTTGAGCCTCCCTGGTTTCCACATGGTCAGTTTCCAATCCTGGCAAGCCTTCCATGGCAACCGCCTGCGATGAACGGAGCTGCACGATCCGTGAGATGCACTCCGCTTGATCTTCAGATCTGCACGCCAGGTGGAATTGGCACCCCGCGCAGTTGCTAAATCCAAAGGAAAATCGGGCGTGCAGCTGTTTCACGTGAGGATGCGATTCAGGGACGGAGCAGGGCCGCAGGGAGGCATCCGAGTCCATGATTTCAGGCATGGCTTCCTGATTCCCCAACTGGAGCCACATGGTGGATACCCGTAAACTTGAAACCGATAGGAAAATAACAAATCGAATTACCAAATAGTGGACCATTCTCGTAGCGACATTGGGAATATAACATATATTCAAATGTGGATCTGTCTGAAAAAGTGAGGTATACCAGAAAAATCACACATGTTAATTGGGAAAATGATGATAAACCATGACTAATCATAGACTTAGGGTTGCCCAACATTTTCAAACACCGCCATATCTCTTCCGTTCCAAGTCTCCCAGGGAACAAACCACTGCTGCTGATCATTGTGCTGGATCTCAATGCCCAAAGCTGTGAAGTTCAGCAGGCACGGCTGAAAGGCAGCTGGTCGCTCCGCTTGATCCAGGAACCTGGGTGGAAACGGACCGACGAATCACTCGCAGTTAAACTCGTTGATGCCAGTTGACGTTTACCGAAACACAAAAACCATGGGATCTTACTGCACATAAAACAACAAACCACTTGGATAGAATTGGTGGAAAGGGAAGTTTGTGTGTGTGTGACACCCTTATTTTCTTGGAAATCATGATTTCCTGTAGATCTTCCCAACAAAATCAATGCATTGAAACACTAACAAAACAGCAAGTATGGGCTATCATCGAGCATTCAGTTTATAGTTCGATGATAGTTAATTTTAAGATTCTAAGGGTATATATATATATATTTATTTATCTATCTATTTATTTCAGCAGAACTAAGTTGTGGGTCGACATGCAAATGGTTTAGATTGGTAATGGTTTTTTCAAGAGAGAAAAAAAGCAGGAAATGAAAAAAATGAAAAGAAATGAAAATAAATAAGAAGAAATGAAAATAAATGAAAATAATTGAAAATAAATAAAACATTAAAAGGCACCAGGAAATGAAATAAACCATGAATGAAACCAATAAACACACAACGAATGATAAAGATATGCGAACATTGGAGGCCACCATATTCCAAACATAAACTGGGTAGCGGTGATTGAGTCGAAACCCCTACAAAAAATGCAAAACCGCTCCAGACCGTTCAGCATGAACCATAAAACATGTGAAAACGACATGAACCATAAACATGTGAAAAAATGTCACTACAGATCACTACAGCATGATTTCTGGGAACAATTTTCCAAACATGAATTGCATAGCGGTGATCGGGTACAAATTGCAAAACGGTGACATGTTTTTTTCTTTTCTTTTTGTGTCTTTTTCTTCTTTTATTTATTTTATTTTTATTTATTTGTTTGTCGTTTTGTTCTTTTTTTTTCTTTTTTTCTTTTTTTATTTTTTTCTCTTGGGTTTCGCGCCAGTGGGATAACCTGCATTTGGTTTGAAATTGAGAAAAATGATTCTTGAGGTCTTTTTTTTTTAATCTTTTTTTTTGCGCTTTTTTGATGAAAAAATGTAAAAATATGAAAAATAATGAAAAAATGTGTCTATGTTCTAAGAAAAAAAGGAAATCATATACGTGCTGCAAGGGTGTTCCTGGCGCGATGTGCTGCGGAAAACTCTAAATTCTTTGCGCTTTGGTGGCATTTTGGATCCCAGAGTCTTGTGTGGTCAGTTGCGCGCTTTCATTTCAATTTCAGCGCTCACCCATGTCGTCTTCAGCCAATGGTCCTTTGGCCCGTACGGCCAAGTGTCATCGAGAAGTCGACCCAATGATGGCAGGAATGAATCCTTTCCTTGCGTCCATGTTTGGTCCCGCCTTTGCATTGCTTGTCCCTACCCGTGCTGAATCGTGCTGATTTTGTTTTGATGGATCGATGAGGTACGTTGCTACACGTGACCAAAAACGACATTGGTTCCTGATGTGCCTTTTTTGTCAGTTGTTGTCAGACTGCGTGGCCAGCGTTGTCAAAACAAAATCAGTTTTGATAGGCTTCAGCCTGAACAGATTAAACAGGATGAAGTAAAATCAATTGAATTCTATCCTTTTTATATGTATATTTATTTCTTGTTATGTGTATTTATTTATTTTTATGTATATTAATTTCTTTTTATTTCCTTTTGTTTCTTTTTATTTCGTTTTATTTCTTTTTATTTCTGTTTATTGCTGTTTATTTCTTTTTATTTCTTTTTATTTCTCTTTTATGGCGAAAAAAAGAAAATATGATTTTAAATGTGTTTTTTTGAAGTTCGGATCATCCAAACCATGTTGTAACTAACCTACTGCAACCTGCACCACCACTTAGTCTTGCTGATATTTATTTATTTAACAATAAGGACCACCAAAATCCAAAAATACGTTTCGTATCTCAAGTTCCAAAGATATACAGTACCTAGTTCTAGTATGCTTCTTGGCAAGTAATTCAGATAGTACATGCCATCTGTCAGAATCACAAGTCAAGTGGGCTTAAGCATTTTTTGGATTTGCATTTATCCAAGCCACTCAGACTCTTCGGAGGTTTTCCAAACTACGGCTACCCCAAATCATCCAAGTCAGGGATGAGCATTTTAGTATCGAAACCCATGGTGATGAGTCCCCAAGTCAAAGTTTTAAGAACCCCTCACATGGAAATTGAGTGAAATATCGCTATTTATGTGATGGTTGATCAAAATTCCTTTATCCGCGAACGGCCATTCTTCGCGAATAAACAAATTATTTCGCGAACTCCATGTTTATCTTTCGCGGAACCCATGTTGAGCAACAACTCCTCTTATGAAGATTCATTCATCAGCTGCCAATCACACAAAATTATCACGGATAACTTCTTCATAGCCTTGTAAACATGCAGCTAGTATCACGGAATCCCCTTCTCAGGACAGGTTGTTGCTGATGAGGCTATTTTTTGCAAGGCTTACTGCGCCACTCTCTCAAAATGCACTTTGACTTTCGCCGACTCTTTCGCAGAACTTTCGCGAAAATACCCCTATCCGCAGACCCCAGCCATCAGCAGGGGGCGCATCAGAGGGGAAAAAAAGATAGCGGAAGCTTGGCTGCTGCATTTGGAGCCTGTTTCTTGAGACTTCAGAAAGTAACGTTAGGCAGTAGCAGCGGCAGGTGCAAGGATGTGCTTCAAGACCATGGTATTTGACTCACCTTCGGAAGCTTGGCTGCTACCTATATGGTGCGGTACCATTCTCCTGCCGGACCCTGGGTGGCCCTTAGCAAGTTGCAATGTATACAATGATAATGTTTCATAATATCCAACTTTCGCGAAACTTTCGCGAATGAACAATTTGCTTTCGCGAACTCGAAAAAAACAAACAACTTTCGCGAGGGTTTCCAACATAAGACGCACGGCTTTCGCAATTAAAACTCCTTACAAGGACCTTTAGATCGACTGCCATGTATATAATAGTCATATAGTTATGTATCATGATATCCCATGGAAGATCACCATATGTTGGTTCAATTCCATGAAACCTCCATACTTTCTCCGGGCCACAAGAGATCTTCCAATGTTGCCTCGGCCAGGGCCGCCTCGGCAAGCTCGGCCTGGGAATCCAGGATTCAAAAGGTCTCCAGGTCTGACCAGATGGAATTTTATAAAAATGATATGGGACATTTATGGAAAATTATATGGATATTGATTGAAATCCTGGATTTTTTAATGGTTAAAATGATATGGACATGATATGGGAAAATGTGATCTTATCATATCACATGTAATTTCCAATGATTTTCCATGCGCATTATATGGGAAATCCGCCGACCCCGGCCTTCGCCAAGGCCGGGGCGGCGCCTGGGACCACCGCAGGTGTGGAACTTGTCCTGTCGGACCACCCTCCAAAACCCTCCAAAACCGTCCAAACCCTCCAAACACCTTGTCCAGCAGGCACTTCAGGGCCAAGGCCACTTCCCCAACAGGCACCCCAGGGCCAAGGCCACTTCTCAACCAGGCACCCCAGGGCCAAGGCCACAGCAATGGCTTTCTATTGGCTTTCAAAGCTGCCAGCCCGCAAACACTCCAAACCCTCCAAAACCCTCCAAACGCTCCAAAATCCTCCAAACCCTCCAAACACCTTCCAAAACCCTCCAAACCCTCCAAACACCTTCCCCAACAGGCACCCCAGGGCCAAGGCCACTTCTCAACCAGGCACCCCAGGGCCAAGGCCACAGCAATTGCTTTCTATTGGCTTTCAAAGCTGCCGTTTGCCAGCCCGCAAACACTCCAAACCCTCCAAAACTCTCCAAACCCTCCAAACACCCTCCAAACGCTCCAAAATCCTCCAAACCCTCCAAACACCTTCCAAAACCCTCCAAACCCTCCAAACACCTTCCCCAACAGGCACCCCAGGGCCAAGGCCACTTCTCAACCAGGCACCCCAGGGCCAAGGCCACAGCAATGGCTTTCTATTTGCTTTCAAAGCTGCCGTTTGCCAGCCCGCAAACACTCCAAACCCTCCAAAACTCTCCAAACGCTCCAAACACCCTCCAAAACCCTCCCAAACCCTCCAAACCCTCCAAAACCTTCCAAACCCTCAACCCCCTTCAAAATCTCCAAACCCTCCAAAACCCTCCAAACCCTCCAAACACCTTCCCCAACAGGCACCCCAGGGCCAAGGCCACTTCTCAACCAGGCACCCCAGGGCCAAGGCCACAGCAATGGCTTTCTATTGGCTTTCAAAGCTGCCGTTTGCCAGCCCGCAAACACTCCGGACCCTCCGAGACTCTCCAAACGCTCCAAACACCCTCCAAAACCCTCCAAACCCTCCAAACCCTCCAAAACCTTCCAAACCCTCAACCCCCTTCAAAATCTCCAAACCCTCCAAAACCCTCCAAACCCTCCGAACACCTTCCCCAATGGCTTTCTATTGGCTTTCAAAGCTGCCGTTTGCCAGCCCGCAAACACTCCAAACCCTCCAAAACCCCAAACCCTCCAAACCCTCCAAAACCTTCCAAACCCTCCAAACACCCTCCAAAACCTTCCAAACCTTCCAAACCCTCTAAAACCTTCCAAACCAAAACCCTCCAAACCCTCCAAAACCCTCCAAACCCTCCAAACACCTTCCCCAACAGGCACCCCAGGGCCAATGCCACTTCTCAACCAGGCACCCCAGGGCCAAGGCCACAGCAATGGCTTTCTATTGGCTTTCAAAGCTGCCGTTTGCCAGCCTGCAAACACTCCAAACCCTCCAAAACTCTCCAAACGCTCCAAACACCCTCCAAAACCCTCCAAACCCTCCAAACACCTTCCCCAATGGCTTTCTATTGGCTTTCAAAGCTGCCGTTTGCCAGCCCGCAAACACTCCAAACCCTCCAAAACTCTCCAAACCCTCCAAACACCCTCCAAACGCTCGAAAATCCTCCAAACCCTCCAAACACCTTCCAAAACCCTCCAAACCCTCCAAACACCTTCCCCAACAGGCACCCCAGGGCCAAGGCCACTTCTCAACCAGGCACCCCAGGGCCAAGGCCACAGCAATGGCTTTCTATTGGCTTTCAAAGCTGCCGTTTGCCAACCCGCAAACACTCCAAACCCTCCAAAACTCTCCAAACCCTCCAAACACCCTCCAAAACCCTCCAAACCTTCCAAACCCTCCAAAACCTTCCAAACCCTCAACCCCCTTCAAAATCTCCAAACCCTCCAAAACCCTCCAAACACCTTCCCCAACAGGCACCCCAGGGCCAAGGCCACTTCTCAACCAGGCACCCCCAGGGAGGCTCGAACTCCTGACCTTGAGGTTAACAGCCTCACGCTCTAACCAACTGAGCTATGGAAGCCTCTGCCGCGGGCCAAAACTTGTGCCTGTGCTGGAGAAGAGGCTGAACAACAGTTGGTTGCAAATGGTGTGCCAAACAAAGGGACAGCAACCAAAGTAAAGGTTTCAGCAAGGTATGTGGGAAGGGAAGCAATGGTGATAACTACACCCAGCCAGGATCGAACTGGCGACCTTCAGCGTGTTAAGCTGACGTCATAGCCACTAGACCATGGGTGCCTGCAGAAGCTGAGGCGAGAGTTGCACCCAGGGCCAAGGCCACAGCAATGGCTTTCTATTGGCTTTCAAAGCTGCCGTTTGCCAGCCCGCAAACACTCCAAACCCTCCAAAACTCTCCAAACGCTCCAAACACCCTCCAAAACCCTCCAAACCCTCCAAACCCTCCAAAACCTTCCAAACCCTCAACCCCCTTTCAAAATCTCCAAACCCTCCAAAACCCTCCAAACCCTCCAAACACCTTCCCCAACAGGCACCCCAGGGCCAAGGCCACTTCTGAATCAGGCACCCCAGGGCCAAGGCCACAGCAATGGCTTTCTATTGGCTTTCAAAGCTGCCGTTTGCCAGCCCGCAAACACTCCAAACCCTCCAAAACCCTCCAACCGCTCCAAACACCCTCCAAAACCCTCCAAACCCTCCAAACCCTCCAAAACCTTCCAAACCCTCAACCCCCTTCAAAATCTCCAAACCCTCCAAAACCCTCCAAAACCCTCCAAACCCTCCAAACACCTTCCCCAACAGGCACCCCAGGGCCAAGGCCACTTCTCAACCAGGCACCCCAGGGCCAAGGCCACAGCAATGGCTTTCTATTTGCTTTCAAAGCTTCCGTTTGCCAGCCCGCAAACACTCCAAACCCTCCAA
>CAMXCT020000262.1:130000-227734 GCA_947184155.2 Cladocopium goreaui | reverse complement strand
CCAAACCCTCCAAAACCGTCTAAACCCTCCAAACACCCTCCAACCCCCTCCAAAACCCTCCAAACACCTTCCGCCACAGGCACCCCAGGGCCAAGGCCACTTCTCAAACAAGCACCCCGGGGCCAAGGCCCTGGGCCAAGGCCACAGCAATGGCTTTCTATTGGCTTTCAAAGCTGCCGTTTGCCAGCCCGCAAACACTCCAAACCCTCCAAAACTCTCCAAACCCTCCAAACACCCTCCAAACACCCTCCAAAACCCTCCAAACCCTCCAAACCCTCCAAAACCTTCCAAACCCTCAACCCCCTTCAAAATCTCCAAACCCTCCAAAACCCATCTGTCATCCATCTCTCTCTCTCTCTCTCTCTCTCTCTCTCTCCCCATAGTGCCCCCCAAATAGAGGGGGGTCGGCGGCACCTGGGCGCTAGCCCATTCTATTATGGAAACATCATGACTGTTATTATAACTATTGAAACTCATCAATCAACTTGGAATGAACAATGAAAACTCTTGGGGGAAAACACTGGATCAAGAATCACGTTAGTCCCATGATCATCGAAGATCCAACTCTTTTGGTTGGATTTTGATACCATGCGACCGATCATGGCAACATGTGCAAAATCACTCTAATTGTGTGTGAAACATGGTGATTTGTCCACTGGTACAACTATATCATTCATATCCAGTACGATATCCACTATCACTATCCACCAAGATACATTCAGTCTTACACGAAAAACATTATTGACTCATCATGGCGGTATCCCACAAAATTGGGATGGTGTCAGGTCCCAAAATGAATGTTTGGTGGTGTTATTTCTTCTTGACTTTCACCTATATTCGCGTTGATGATCCAATTTGACTCACATTTATGAAAGGGATGCTTGAAACCACCGACCATTAAACGCCCTTATTTTACATCATTTTACCTGGTAAATCCTCCATCAAACATGGTTAAATCCGCTTGATATAAAGTATTCTTAGACGATCAATAGTGCCAGTTTCCCCAACTTCCGGGGGTTGCACTTTGTCAATTGAACCGCCAAGGACTTTTCTTGGGAGCCCAGCCATTGCCAGCAGCTCTCGCCAAGCAGTCCGAGCTACTGGGAATCTAAAGGGAATATCATGGGATATGGTGGGATATATATATATATTAATTAGATTTTGGTGTCAAATGTGGCTGGAAAATGGCGACCATTGAGTTCGATGATCTTCCAATGTTTGCCAGTGTTTACCTATCAAAATATCCATGTTTGATACCACCGCGCTAGGGGCAAATGTCGAGACCTTCCCAGTCGGGTAGTGTTAGATGGCTACGAATGTGGGCGGTGTATTTTTTTCTGGCACACAACTATATATCTGGTTGGTGGTATACCTACCGCTCTGAAAAATATGATAGTCAGATTGAATCACCATCCCAACTATTGGGGAAAATAGAATTCATGTTCCAAAGCACCAACCAGATATGGTTGTTTGATGTTTGTAGATTGTAAGTTTTTCGGCCGAACTATAAACTGGTGAGTTTTGTGGTATCACTACTCTTGAAATCTGGACAGCCTGGACCGCCACATGGGGAAACTCCTGGGATCAACACGACGAAGCTGGGACAGTTGGGAGACTCAGCATGACTCAGCATGACTCCTGCTGGGGAATCCCAGATGTTAACCCATCCCCTATGCTCCATCAACTTCACACATCTGGATTTTTTTTTCCACAGAATCTGCGACTCAGTTTCTTCGCAGAGCTACGCTATGGGCATTCTATCCAGCTATATCTATATCTATAGAGCTACGCATTGACGTAAGATCCTGCACCAAAGACGTGTGCAACGTTCTGGAACCAAGAAATCATGGGGCATCATGGTGCGATACTGTTGTTCATCTTCAGCCTTTTCATGAATGAAACATACGTGGACTTTGGATGGGACATTGAAATTAGAACTAATTCAATTGTTTTTTTTGGAAATAGAGGATCCCCAAAACCATGGGTTTCACTACTAAAATTGTCTAATGTTGGATGATTTGGGGTACAGTACCCCCATTTTTAGGAACCCTCCATACAGTATCCTAATGAGTGAGTCAGTATCCCAGAATTTGTCTCAAACGCCATCTGGTGGCATTCATGTGGCCATGTGGCATCTGTTGGCGCAGGATTTCTTGCAGCTCCAGATTTCCTAGGTGTTCCTCGCTTCTCACTGCACATCACTGCACCTTCATGTCCGGCAGCGGCTGCATCTCATCGATTCTGGCTCTTCATCTCCAGGTGCTGAACGCCGCGACCTTCCAGGCTGACGCTCTGATCCATGACCTTCCCCAGCACTTGCCGAAGCAGTCGATGCCGGGCCATGCCGGGGCCAACTGGAGCACTCCCGGCGCCTTTTTGACCTATGGACCACATGGATAGCTATGGCAAGTCCACCTTGGGGTCAGGTTGATGCTCCTTTTCCTTTTCCACTTCCGAGGTGGTCTGGGCGCCGGACTTCTTTGCCTCGCTGTTGCTGGATGATAAAGGGGAGGCACTGGCCCCGTTGTTCTCCGGAGGATGCTTCAAATTTTCAATCCTCACCTGGTTGTTGCGTTCAACCCTGCTAGTATTAGTCATTGGGGATCATCATCCCAATGTTAGATCTGGAACATCTGATTTTTGGATGTTCTTTTGGAGCATATGAAACTGATTTTTCGAACAATCATCATTCATCCCAAAAAAAATGGAGGGATTTGGACGGTAAAATGAACATCAAAATGACGCCTAAATCACCAAGACAGTCACTGGATCAGCATCTTCCGCAGCCGGGACTGGTTGGACACTGCTGGCACTGGTGACGGGTGGTTCTTTGGCAGATTGCGAGCTCCGGCCTGCGCAGGGGGGTACAAGGAGCCAAACAAGTGTCATGCTTCAACCAGTTTTTCCAAGGATTTCTCATTACAAACAACAAGAACAACATAATACAACATATATATATATATAGTCGAATTCAACAAACCAGCAAGACGGTTGGATCTGGGCGGTATGACTATGGGTCGAACACTCTAGGTACAAAATCATTTCTCGATGAATTAACCAGCATGTAGGCGCCGAGACAGGCGCCTCGCAAATTTGCAGTTGCTTTCTGAGCCTCAGAACTTTCGCTAAAAGGAGAAATAACCATAGAAGACAGCTGTTTAGACGGTAGTTGCTCAGATGTGATGCTGTCACTATCAACATTTGTTTAAGGCAACCATGACATCAAACGACCAAGTGTTGACATAACGGACATACATACTGACATGAAAGAACTGAACCTTTAAGAGGCTGGGTGCAGATCATGTCTGCCCTTGCGATCCTGAGGGACCTGGGCTATCTTGGCTAAGACAGTTCTGACTATATAGGGTACCTCCCTGCATCCCACCATTAATAAAAAAAAGTATATAACAAAACACATAGCAATATACAACATAAAGATAGGAATATGATCGTCATCATCATCGTCATCATCATCATCATCATCGCATCTTCAGCGTCAGCGTCACCATCACCATTGTTGCACATTATGGAATATCATTGAACATTATAGACATAGATATTGCTCCACCCAAAGATTATCATATTGGTATCCCACATCCGCGCCCGGGCCCGCACATCGCCCTTAAATCTTCTCCGACAGTGCTTAGGTTCAGACCTCCAGAACTGCACCTGGACCTGACTCTGGGGCCACCAGGGCGAGGTAAATGGTGACTTTGACGATGGGCCCAGTTTAAGCATGTTCAATTCATGAAAAATGGAGTTGGCCTTGTAAATGGGGAACACACATGTTGCGGAGAGAATCAGAAATCATTGGATGTTGGACTGCCCCATTTTCAGACAAACGCATATAAAAGGAACAGTCCTGCAGAAACTACAGTCCTTTGTCTTATCACTAGTAGCTCTGAGTAGCTTGAAGATCTGAGCTCATGATCTCATGTCAAAACAGTTTAGCCAGTTTAGCCAGGAGTCCCGGCTCAGGGAATTAACATTTGAGATTTTTGGACCCTTGCCTTGTCCTTCATCCATGAACTTATGCTGATAGCGAGAATCCTGTGACCCCCGGACAATAATCGGTGTGTACCTTAAAATGATATGGGTTATGCGTGTGTATATATATATATTATAACTATTTATTGGGAGAATGATGAAAATGATGATCAAACTCAGGATTCTCAGGTGTTTCCAAAATTTTCAGGTGGCAATGTGCTGTCTTCTTTCTTCCTGGATTCTAACTTTCCCAGCCTTCCCAACCTGCCGAGAAACTGCTGGTGGACTCTGCTGATGAAAGCCCGGTTTCCTTTCGTTTGGCAAAGTCTTCAGTGAGCTGCTTCACCATATGGCCCAAAACATTTGTACCTCACGACGGATGCTGGTGCGGCACTGGTAGATGCCACCGCCCTTACAGCAGCATTTACAGTAAAATCACAGCCATCATCAGCCATCAGCATCTCACAGTGTATATCCAAAAAAATCCAAAAGCATCCAGAAACTACTACCCATACCATGCATGTATGGCCTAGGTACCTACAAGGAGGGATACCTGAGATGACCTACACGGATGAAATCAAGCGCTCACAGGAGGCCGTGGAGGGAACTCATAGCCTGTGGAGAACGTACTCGAAGGGATGTGCTAAGAAAAACATCGTGGAACAACCAGGAATTGTCAACTATTCCAGTGAGATCTTGTTCATCTGTTTTTCCGGTAGAACTCTTTCAGGGCGCGAAAATTCAGACAGTAAATTGGGCAATCCACCCACAATGCCAAGCTTATTGCTGGAGACCACGTTTTTCCTAAATACCTTCTGATCCTGCTTGTGACTGGCATTGCGCTTTGGAAAAGACGGTTCCTTGCATATTTCTTTAAAATCCCTTAAAACCCTTTAAACAAATTAGTGATTGGGTGGGTAAAGCAATATTAAACGATATTAAACAAACAATAAGCAAGTGAACCAGTGAATAACCCCCAAAGAATAGGGACATCAAAGGACCCAATAGGGACAACAGAAGCACAACTGGCACTGGGATCGCCCGACCATTGTTCACTGCCGCTCGAGCCCAGGCCATCTGCTGTTCCTAAGCATAGGACATATCCTGGAGATCTTGGGAATAGCACTACACTATAAATGATTACTAACTGGTAATATCTACTTGGTCATACTACAATAACACTACACTTCATGGGAGTCACTACACTCAAGTCTGACCAAGGCGAACAACATATCAACAACCGTGCAGAATTGCCCACAAGGAGGCCTTGACCAAGACAGCTGGGAATCCAAGTGACAGCAAAGGGGATTGCTTGACCAATTGACCCACAGTTTGCTGGGATGTTGGCCAACACAAACAGGGATTTCACAACAAAATAGTCACAAATTTGTACGGTACTTTCAACATGTTCTATTTGATGGTCCATTTCAGGAGACCTTCTCTGTCTTGCCACTTGGAGGTTCTTGCTAACCATGTCCCGATATTTTTCCAGGTAGGAAACCATACCCAACTTTACCAGACGTTCTTGCAAATCATACCCCTACTTATCAAAAGGGGTTTACCCTCTGGTAAAAACTTGGATATGGAAAATCATAATTTTCAACAGGTAGGTCAACTAATATCAACTATAAATGGTCCATGTTCCATAGCTATGTTAGAAACAGGCCCAATTTCTTGGGTTTTCGAAAGCCGTGGGTCATGGGGGCCCAGTTGCTAAGTGGTTAGTAACGATATGAAATGACCTAGTTATAGAATGCTATAGACAGGAGATACCACAGTAATATATATATATACATACACATTTTACATATATAGAAAAATAAATATATGTAAATATGGAAATCTGCATATATGTATGTGTATATATGTATATGTGTATATATGTCTATATGTATAAATGTACACATGTATATATGTATTTGATGCATATATGTATAAATGTAAACATGCATACATGCATATGTACAAATGTACATATATTGTATAAATGTGTATATGTGTATATGTATACATGTATATTTGTAAATATGTAAATATGTATATATGTAAATATGTAAATATGTATGGATGTAAAGATGTATAGATGTATAGATGTATATATGTATAGATGTATAGATGTATAGATGTAAATATGCATATATGTATACATGTATACCTGTATACATGTATATATGTATATAGGTATACATGTATATAGGTATAAAAGTATAAAGGTATATATGTATATATGTATACAGGTATATATATGAATATTTGTATAGATGTATTGATGTATATATGTATAGATGCAAAGATGTATATATATGTATATATGTATACTTGTACAGATGTATAAATGTATACATGTATAAATGTATATATGTATATGTGTATATATGTATATATGTTTATATGTGAATATGTAAATATGTATATATATATATATAATTTTTTTATATTAGATAATTTAATATTATATTATATTATATTATATTATATGATATTATATATTAAATGAAATTATATTATATTGTATTATATTATATGTTAACTTAAATTATATTATATATTACATTATATTTTTTAAAATTATATTATATTTTATTTTATGATATTATATTATATATGATATTATATGATATTATATTATATTGTATTATATTATATTATATTATATTATATTATATATTACATTATATTATATATATTACATATTATATATATATATTTACATCTAACATATATTAACTGCCAACTTTATCCCATAGTCTTCGGTCGACCACATGACACTGAGACTTCGACGGTCTGTGGCCTGCCAAATTGCGTGTTATGGCTGAGGAAATCACGTGACTCTTGGCTTAAGAGAAAAAACAGGGTTAAATCTAGAGCACATAATAAACAAATGGTGAAGACACAATCATCGTATTGATAATTTCTATAATCTTCGTTTGTTCCTGAATGCGTAGCAAGGGTTCCCGTTTCACCCTGGGGGTTGAGGGTATGTTCGCTCGACGCTGCGCAACTTCGCAACCGTCCGCGTGAGGGCCGTAAGTTCTGCAAAAGGGGACATTTTTGGAGGTTTGAAACGTCGCGTTGCTTCGTTTCGCGTGGCAGGCATGGCACTTCGTGACATTCAGATGTGTTTCGTAACATGTGGAAAGTCGTTTTGCGTGGCAGGCGCAGCACTTTAGACATCTCGTGTTGCGTGTCGCATTGTCAGGGCTGCGTCAAGTCGCGACTAGGTGCAAATTCCGTGGCAGGCATGGCATTTTGTGAGATGTGATGAAAATTGACGGAAGCCTCGCACGAAACATTTTTGAGGTAGCAAATTTGGAGGTTTTTTAAGAAAACTCGTAGGAAAACGTCAATTTTGAAGCTACAAAGTATGAAAATTGATGAACATTGGAGGAAGTCTCGCACGAAATGCTCGTTTTGATGCTCCCACGTGTCTCGTCTCGAGTCTCTGGTTTTGCTGTGGCCTTGCCGTGTCTATAGGGGAAGCTGCAAAACCTCTCCTTTTCGAAGGTTTCCGAGCAGGTTGTCACGTCGTTTTGCGTGGCAGGCGTGGCACTTTGTGACATTCCAACCTGTTTGATAACGTGTCGAAATTCGTTTTGTGTGGCAGGCGCAATACTTTTGCATCATTTTCACAAGATGAGCTGCAGCTTTCGTGACAGGCGCAGCACTTTGGAGACCTCCATCGTCATTTTGCGTGGCAGGCGCAGCACTTCAGACGTGTCGCATTGCGTGCTCTACACTCCACACTCCGCACTCTACACTCCACACTCCACCCTTTACACTTCACACTTTACATTCCACACTCAACACTTTACACTTTACACTCCACACATCACACTCCACAAACCACACTCTACACTCCACATTCCACACTCGACACTTTACACACCACACTCCACACTCTACACTTTACATTCCACACTTTACACTCTACACTTTACACTCTACACTTTACACTCCGCACTTTACACTCCACACTCAACACTTTACACTCCACACTCTACACTGTACACTCTACACATTACACTGCGTATTCCACACTCGACACTTTACACTCCACACTTTACAATCGACACTCCACATTCTACACTCCACACTTTACACTCCACACTTCACACTCTACACTTCACACTCTACACTTTACACTCCACACTTCACACTCCACACTTTACACTCCACACTCAACACTTTACACTCCACACTCTACACTGTACACTCTACACATTACACTGCGTATTCCACACTCGACACTCTACACTTTACACTCTACACTTTACACTCTACACTTTACACTCCACACTCTACACTCCACACTCTACACTCCACACTTCACACTTCACACTCCACACTCTACACTCCACCCTTTGCACTCCACCCTCTTCCGCATTCCACAGTCTAGTGGTACGGTAACAGTGGAAAAATGTACAAGACTGTTCAAATAACTTGTTTCTCACAAGTGTTCTACGTGACTGCATTCGGGTTCGTGGGCTGCATCGCCCAATTCATGGACAAACACCGAGGTGGAGGTTGAACACCCACAGTATCCAAGAGGCTACGGATCATTTACCAACATCTACCCCTTAAACTCACCCAAATGGTGGCACACACATATACACACGGAGATAGATGGAAGGTATGAGACATGGTGCATTTCCCAATCTTCCAATATCTTCCCAATCCCAACCGCAGGCAATGCTGCGGCCTATCGCCATGTCTTCCCGTGAGCTTGTTGCGACCTTCCCTGGCGAGTTGCCTGGGCAACTGGAAATCCCATCAGGGAATTCACCTATGCATTCATTGCAGCTTCGAATTAGTAATGAGATGTGAGTTGGCTTCCCAGCTATGGATAGCTATGGTAGTTTACTGGCATCTGGAGGGTAGATAAACCTGAAGTGATCCTCCGCTAGTAGATGGGTGCAGCTACTGCGTGCTGGCGAATCCATACCTACTATGATTACACGCATACTTTTGTCGCTAAGCCTGCAAAAATGTTTTCATTTCGAAGGATGTCAATGTGAAGGTACATGGATTGTTCAATAGATATACAGTAATGAACAAAAAATCCAGAGAAAACCCCTACCTTTGACGGTAAAAACACAATGGCGTCTGGTATATCTTTGCTTGAACTATACCATTGTTTTATGGATTCTTCATTGTACATTCCTTCCCATTTTGTTGTTGGTTGCTCATTATGACATTGTATTATTCAAACGTGACAATTCCATATAATTCCCTACTGCTGACGGCTAAATCATGTTCAACCCCCATGTTTTGATGTCTAGGCCGCATGGATATCCTCATTTTAGCGGGTTAACTATGTTCTACCATGTTCTACCCATTGATTTTGAGCCCTAAATCCCCATTCTTCGCTGGTTCAACCCCCACGTTTTGGCTCCAGGGTGCTTCAGTCGTTCTTTCAGCAAGGGCCCGATGAAGCGATGCGTCCGTTCACCTGTGGATGTCAAGGTACTCTCTGGTAATTTGTCACTGTTTGCCATAGGTAAAATGAGCATGTTTCATAGGTAAACCTAGGTAAACCTAGGTAAACCATCGAAGAAACGGGCCACCTATACCATAGTAAACTGTTGCAGTGAATTCAGGGTACATCCAGTCCAGTGTTTATGAACATATCCCGAACCATATGGAGGTTTCCAATCCATACCAATCATCCAGCTATTGGGGTACCCCCACCATGATACCCCTGCGGCCACCTCCCAATGGATCGTTGAGCACTGACTGCAACAGGACGATGTTGATGGCCTCGGGGCATTATAATATATACCTTGACTCTCCAACGACCCTTATTTTTTGGGGTCTTTCAAGAAAAATGGCATTTTTTTCCGAAAGTACCTTTTTTGAAATCAAGTATTGTTTTTTGCATGTTAGTGATGTTCACTCGTGGAGGTACAGCTGAAACTGTGGAAATCAAATAAATGTGCCACATTGCCAACTTGCAACTCATTGTTGCAGGTGCCATTTTGTTTTGGCTGCTTGAAGATGCAGGAGCAAAGATTTCCAAAGTATTGGTTCTCGTTTACATATTTGATGCCATGGTTTCGATCTTCCTTGCTTTGATTTTTGGACGCGCTTGCGGACATGCGGGTGCATTGCTCAATTTTGGTGACAACTTGTCCTTGGAAAATTTGCCCATACAACGCAAACATGCAAAGGCCTTTTTTTCTTCAAATGTACCTTTTTTTGCTGAGGGCCGTCCGGACGGCGTCCGAAAGTACGGAAAAATGCGCCCAAAGTACGGAAATATCCGTCCAGTTTGGACCTGTCCGAACAAAAAGGATTTTTTTTTCCAAAAACACACCTTTTTCTTCACGTCCGTCCGTCCATCCGTCAAAACTGTTTCAGCAGCTGGCACCACAAGATCAAGGCGAGTGGA
Organism: Cladocopium goreaui; assembly: GCA_947184155.2. Taxonomy (NCBI): domain Eukaryota; class Dinophyceae; order Suessiales; family Symbiodiniaceae; genus Cladocopium; species Cladocopium goreaui. Next base: position 217,359 of record CAMXCT020000262.1, on the reverse strand, counting down.
TGTGCTCAAACCCCGTGTATGTTCCGCATAAGTGTCGCAATGTGCAAATGTCTGCCCCCGCAGCTCATTACAAAAAGCAGGCGAAGGTTTTATAGTTCGACGCGAATTGTGGATCCAAAGCTGTTCAGCCATGAAGTTTTAGTTACGCGCCTGGGTCTGAATGATGTGTGAGGGTGCCTGATCCAACATCAGACAGGACAAGCACAAAACGCTCACATGATTTAGCTTAGTAATGCTTAGTGTATATAGCCAGCACCTGCTTGGAAGATAAAAGGCCTTTTTTGCATGAAACGACCCCAAAAAGTATCAAACGTACCCAAAAAAGATGTGTTTTGCAAACGACCCCAAAAACGAAGGGTAGTGGAGACTCCAAGTGTGTATATATATATAACTATATCAAACTATATCGATATTATATTACAATAGCCATAAGTATAAAGCTATACAATATAACTATATCATACTATATGTAGCTTGATATAGTCTAATACGGGTATACATACACAATGACTACATGCAAGCACATATACAAGCATACAAATATACAATCTATACTTTTTACATAGAAACGTATATTCTGGGTGATTGAAAAAGATCATACTTTGCTGTCCATTGTGAAATGTTTCACCCTGGCTGACAGGTGGCTTCGAGCATGGAAATGAACACATATCTCGAGGCGGCCAATTTAGGGGCCCATTCGATCAAACACAGAAGTTATCCGCCAAATTTCACTGATGTTAAACACATACTAAGGAAACACATGTTGCCCTTTCTTTGCTTTATGTTTGAGATTTGGCATCTTATCTTTTAGGGAATCACTGCAGACATACACATAGAACATCTTGCTGTTGCTTATAGCTTGCTTCACATCTGCAACACTCACAGATTCTGTCCTGCTCTGTCCTGCTATAAACAGCGTTGACATATTGCCGTGTGGCAATCAAAAAACAGGGAATATGAAGCTTTCGACCACTGGATGGAATGGGGTTGTCCCCAAAATCTTGAGACAAAGCAATGCCATAGTATGCCATAGTATACGTGTGTATATACTATATTTCATAGAGACATGCAAAAATCAGTATCATTTAAAAACAACATCAAAATCATCCAAAATCACGATTTACCAACTTGCCACGGATTTGTGTAGCAGATGATGATTTTGCCTGGCCAAGTTGCGGCAAAGGCTGCTAAGAGGAACAGCCCACAAAAAGCCACCGAAATGTTGTTGCGAAGCTGTCGTGCTCGTGCTTCCTGCACTGCTGAAAAAAGCTTCGACTGTAGTCGAGAGTCTCAGATTGTATTGTCGCATATCGACAAATATTGCAATGATTGCATTAGTTCTCTTATAATTAGTTGATATGCGAAGAAACATTATTATTCACAGCGGACTTATGCTACAGTCGGTAGAATTATGTAGTATGACTTGACAGCATAAATCTTCATAAAAAGCAATCTTGAAAAGTGATGTATCCCTGCAAATACAAGATTCTGTCTTTGCGCACGGAAACTGTCACAATAATCATCCACTATGGCAGAGTATTCCTATGCTACCAGGTTGCCATTCTCAGAAAACATGTGTTTCAAGTTGAGATATCATGTCATCGTCCTTTCTTGTCCAATACCACTTTGCCACTCAAAGTTCGGACTCATCTGGGTACGGTTCCAACTTTTGGTCCCAGGGAACCGCCAAAAAATGCGACATGTTTCCTGCTTCAGCCATCCATCTGGTGCAATTATGAAGTTTTTTGCTGGGACGATCCCACTTATTACTACCATCATTTACCCTGAAGTAAAATAAGATCGCTATGGAAGCCATGGCCCACGAAACAAAAAAAACTTGATTTATATACCTGCTAAAAGGATTTCAAGGGGTTGATTGTCCACAGCTATGTTAAAAAAAAACCAGAGGGTACAGTTTTGATCTACCCAGATCCATATCCAGCTATGCTTTGCCAAGTTTGGACCGACGTTTTGCCTTTGCTGCACCTCGTTGCATTTTCGCTGACCATCAATCCGTTTTTCGGAGTTGCTGATCACAGCTCTCATGGCGAGACCCGACGGGCAATGGGGGGCCACGTTCTGCGTTTGCAAAGGATAGAAGCCAAAACATCTGCAGTAAAAAAAACGAGAAACAATAGCATTGGTAAAAGATGGGGTACTGATGACCCACACAATTGATCAAAATCTGTATTGAAGTGTCCATTTGCGGTCAATGAATTCGCCCCATTCCATTGGCGTTTTACCATGAGACTCATGAGATAATATCCTTCAGCATCCTTCAGCCTGTTCCTCCCATGACACTTGAAGAGTAGTCGTCGTCATTCGTGTCCAGGGGGCCACGTATTCTCATAGATTCACCCATGAATCAACAGACGGGTTGTTAGTTTCTTATGGTTTCTTCAGTTTCTTCTCTCACTGATGCTTAGTAGGGAATGGGGGAAGGGGATGATGGTTAATAGAATTTATAGATCATTCCCCCATTCCCTACTAAGCACCAGTAAGTTCTTCAATAGTCTGAAAAAGAACACACAAGAGCCTTGGAGCGGCTGGAGATTTGCTTTTTCTGTGAGCCTTAGAGAATCCACATGGCTTCAACAAAACATCAGAATTCCTGTTGATACCGTGAAATCTCATAGCGTCCTTGCCCATTAAAAACTCAATCAGTCTAAATCTATTGAACTATCATGAACTGTCATGGACTATCATGATCTCCATCTTTAAACTAGAGCTACCATTGCAAAAGTCCCTGCCCAAGGCGTGATTCTTTCTCTCAAGTGCTTTGACTCTTCGGCTCGTCCGCCGACACCTCGCCGTGTTCAATATGTTCAATGGATTGATTTGAGGGAGAATTTACAGGAAACCCATAAGGAAACGATGAAACATCAGGAAACCATGGTTTTCACCATCCAATACACGGGGCTAATGTAGGTTTTTATATGGTTTTATCATGTTTTATCCAAGTTTGGAACATGTTCAGAAATAAAGGGGCAACAGGTTGCCTTGATTTCGGCTTCAGCACTTACTTTGGCAGAGCAGGGTGTGTCAATCCACCCCGACGGTCATAGATATATGATTGGAACAGGGAAAAATGTTCAACCACCAACCGCATAAAGCATGGCATCATATGCCCCCAAAGCCTCATGGAACCATCATGGAACCAAAGTTATTCTTCAAAATGTACTGTAGATGTTTACGAATGTCATACTGATTTAAATCATTTATGGTTCTGTAGTATCGGTAGTGTCCATTTTTCCAGAAAATCCATCTCTGATACACTCCCACCTTAGCTGAGAGGTGCAACTTGCTCTGGCATCAATTCTTGTAGGCCACCCAATCTCGAAGCCAGTTGCCCATTCGTTGCAGCTGAACTGCCACCCCCAGGCCGGAAATCACTGCCATCTGTCTGGACATGTCAAGAGAAACCATGGCAATCTGTGCCACCATGCCAGCAATAACGAACAGCAGTAGCAATTCCGGCAGTCTGCCCAGATTGATTCGAAAGCGACCTATCTTCAATCCTCCCTGATCTTCCTGACATTCTGCTTCTGTTTTGGCACCTTCAGTACCCCGTTTTCGCAATTTAGCATCCTGTGCCATGGCTGCAAGATGCTGGAAGCTCAAGTAAACTTGTCAGGTAACTGAGTGTGTTGTTGGCTTTCTGTTTCATATTTCCAGCAAGAGAGTCTTTCTTCATGTTTCTTCATTCATTACACTATCCTATGAGGAGAATGGATCTGACAATAATGATGTCCGTCAAAAGCGGTCAGACTTAGACTGATTCTAGCTCTTTCGTGGCTGAGCCACAACGGTAATCTCAGACCGCCAAAGTTACAGCAAAAACGGTCCCTTTCACAAACTCTTTATCACCTAAACCATTCCATCCCAAGCTGTTCTTCTTCCTGGGCAAGACTATCTTCAAGATTTTCAATGAGGATGACTGACCTCACGGGTATTCTGCCACACATGCTGTTGCAACCTGACCCGTACCATCATCCGTTTCGCTGAAACATTGCCAACTAGGCAATCAGAAAATAATAATTGTCATTAATCATCACCATAAGAAAAGATACACACATGTAATGAAGCCATATCTCTGTATGTCTACTTACCACCATCACCATCACCATCAGCATAATAATGATACTTATCGTCATCATCGTGGTCATCCCTTTTGTGATCATGGTGCTGCGAGTCAGGTATGCCATTGGACACAATCAAACTAGTGCGTTGTCCTTCACTTTTCACTCGCACACATTCTATCAAATCTCGTCATTAAACATTCACTTCTTGTTCTCAACCGAGGACTCTTCACCAGTTGGCCTCCCAGAACGCCCCCAGATGCTGACATGGACAGCGAGACGAGCCATGGCAGGATGCAGATGCGCTAGCCATTGTTGCAGTCGAGGTTGGTCGGAAAGGGAACCAGTTTGACACTTTCGCCTTGTCCACTTGAAGTATTTCTACCAGAAGTCCTCCGCTGCCAAGTCCCGCAAGGCTTCCTGCAACAGCTCCAGTGCCCTTGACGCATCCACCTTTGTCGCAAAGTCAGCGAAGTCAGCAACCTCTGTAGGAGCATACTTTGGCGCTGAGTCCAAGATGTCCAAGGAGCCTTCAGGGACCCCACCACTGGGACCCCAGTGCTGCAGATTCAGGGCATCCCAATAACTGGCCGCAAGCCGCTGGGAGTTCTTCCAGTTCTTGCGCATGGCAAGCAGATCTGCCTCAATGATGTTCCTCTCAAAGCTGTGGCATCGGTAGTGATCACTTCGATACCCTTTGGTCATCTCATGGCAATGGGAAATCCCCTGGAAGTACTAGGTTTCAATAGGGAACCTGAAAATTGGTGATTTCCATTGCCATGTTTGATTACTGGAGGGTATGTACAAGGAATGATTGCAGCAATGCACATGCCAGCCGCTAGAAGTGGTTTCCTCCCTGATTATCCCTGATTTGCAAAAATCATCCGTATGTCACGGGCGCAAACATACTGAATGCTGCTACAAGATGGTGCCGCCCCAGTTATAAAGGTTGGTTTATAATTCCACTATATAACTATAGATATGTCAACCACAAAACCCTATAGTTATTAGACTCATGTTTACCAACTTATAGCTATCAAAAATACACTAACAATCCATATATTTTGAATATTTTGGGTGGTTAAATTACATAAATCAAAGTTATACAAACCCTTGGTCTTTAGGGCTTCACCTCGTGCGCCAAGCCCTGGCTCCTCAATGTCCTCCTCGTCGCCTTCATCGCTCCGACGCCAGGGCCATGGATCATCGGAAAGCGGCGGCGCCGGAAGGCACGGGCTAAGGCCAGCAGGGGATAGTCCACCTGGGGAGAAGGAGATGATTTGGCCAATGTATGTATATATGCTATATATGTGTGTAGTATATAATAGAATTAAAACTATAATACTATAGGTTACATGATGTGTGTTAGCAGTTTTCATATCATATAGTATATATATAATGTGTCTATAAAACATATCATATCAGATCAAATTATATAAATAAATATATATATAATATGCTATGATATATATATAATATGCTATGATATGAAATGACATGATATGGAATGATATGAAATAAATAAATAAATATATATATATATATGATATGTTATGATATAATATGATATGATATGATATGATATAATATGATATGATATGATATATATATATATATATACACCATAGATATATATGTATTATCATATAATATATATGTATATATATATGTATATATATATGATATATACATATACCACATATTTATGTAAATATATATATATATATTTATAAATAGATATCATATATATATATAATGTTGCTTTTGTCCGCAAGGATCTGAGAAGTGGGGATGACAATGGGAAATCATAGTAACCCACCCTAAAACTGCAAAAGTGGTGTGACATTTACCGCAATATGTTGGAATTTGTTTTACGTTGCTACATGGGAATTGAGCCAATCAGAAAGTGAGGGAGAAAGCAACATAGGGACTTAACGTGTCAGAAAGGGAGATAGTCATAGTCATAGTTATTAACTAATCAAAAGAATGGGAACTGATGATGGAAAATTGCAAGAATCAATGGACAGGAAGCCTTTTCCTTCACTCGGTACCATCTGAGAAAAAAAAACAGGAATCCAATCGGCAACACTGTAGATTTCACGCAGGCAAACCCCGCAGGGGTGATATTCGCGCGCAAACACTGGGGATCTTAAGCAACAAACAGACATGGACCAGTATTGAATTTAAAACGGTAATCATGAGCAATAAAAATAGATATTCATCCAGTTAAGGAACATTGGCCATGCAACATGAGGACGTTAAGTATTTGTTTATCATCATGAAGACAATCAAACATCTAAGCAACAAAACGGAGTAGATCACCAGCACAAAATCATGAAAGTATGATCATCATCTGCAGCAGCATACTCTTCATCATTTCTTCCCACAAAGCCGCAGCAACGCGTACTCTCCCATGTATTCCCATCCCTTTTTGTGTGTGTGTGTGCTGCCCTATATGGCTGTGTCAGAAATTTCGGTTCCCCCAAACCATCGTTTTCTCCACAAAAAATGATCTAAAAACAACAACTTTGATAATTTTGGGGTCCGTCTGGTCCCATTCAAATTCTCTTTGGAACTCCTCAGGAAACACAAAAACGGGCCATGCTCCGCCTGGCATCCCCGTGGGGTTTCGATCAGCATGGACGTTACTGGATAGGGCTCCAAGGCATCATCTGGGGCGGTGGAACTGTCAGTGCGAACATACCTGGCCAAGTTGGTTCCAAGAATGCTGGAATTTGTTGTCCCAAGATGCTTGCAAGCCCGAAAACAAGCGAAGAATAGAACGGTTTTGACCCAACCTAACAGGACATGAGATGTATGCAAAGAAGCGCATTTATCCCCAACATATGGCCATGAGATAAAAAGAGGATAAAAACCATGTGTTTTGGGGATTTTGGAGTTTTTGGAGTTTTCCTTTTTTATTACAGACAAATCCGTGAGGGCTTGGACCAGAGGGATACCTTGGATTCTTCCCACGCTTTACTCTCCACTGTGAGTGGATGAAGGGGAAACCCTTTTGGTGGACCCGAAAAGGGCCATCCAACAAAATGCAACACACGAGGTTTTGAGTGATTGGAATAGTACCCGATTCTTGAGACATACCGACCCTGAAAAAAAATACCTCTGGTGACTGGTGAGCAAAAACATGGACATATCATAATTTGTAGATTATGAATCCGATGTTTACATGGTTTACTCTATTTTCATCTATTTCTATGGATTATATGGATTGATCATTAGATGGCAAGGATTTTCTTCGCTTGGGATGTGAATAAAAGTTGAATAACCCAGTTCGTGGAGGGGATGGATGCAACATAATTCAACCCACAGTGGCGTCTGGATCTATATCCACAGAGTCACATAGATATATCTATATGTGGGTATGTCTGAAAATGGGGGGTATACCGGTATACCCCTATAGCTTTAATGGGAAACTTATTAGAAACCATGGAATTTAGGTGTCTCCCATTTGCAGACAAAGGCTTTACATGACCCAAACATGGCAACAGCATGTACAACACCTACTGTACCAGGTGTGGGAAGTGCCAGAAAGGGGAAAGGGCCATGGTGAAGCAAAAAGGGACAGACTGCCTGTGCTAGTCAATCCACGTATAATTTATACTGTAACGTAATCTGTTGGGTTTCAAAGGGGGTTGCTTTGCTAAGAAGCACTTCGAACTTGTTGGACCCTCAAAATCCTCAAAGCAGGTTCGACATGAATCAAATCATCCCGAGTTTGTCGCTCCCACTCCCTCAAGATATAAATCAGTTAGACATGATCTTTTCACAGAGACAAAAACAAACCAACTTCAATCAAACACTCACAACTGGTTGGTGATCGAGTCATCAAAAAAATCTGCTCGTCAAGTTGGAATCATATTCAAACAGGGCATGGACTAAAATGAGCCGTTGCCAACCCGTCCCGTCATTCCTTTGTGCATTCTGGAGTTACAGAAAAGGCAGTTCCTCCCCAGGAATTGGTTGTGCTTCAGAATACCAATCGTCCAACGCCTCAAAAATCACCTCGGATTCTGCTGACCCAAGGGTTGCCCCGCCCCCTGGCTATGGAAAATGGGGGAGCCCCCCTCCACTCATCAAACAAATGGAAAAAAGGGCACGGATTTTCATGGAGCTTAGGTTGAGCGGAATGCAACTGGTTGCATTTTGGGGCACAGTGGTTGGGATCACAAGAAGAGAAGGATGGTCACCCTAGGGTGGTTCGCAAAAGAGTGAAGCACTCCCCAATACATTCCTCAGTTTTGGTGGCAGTGCTGGATGAATCAAAATACGTGGAAATACGGTTTATATTATGGTGAACCATCTTCTAACTCGAGGGGACACCACTTTGTGGGAATGATCCAAATGAGGAAACAATATGGCTTAAGTCTGAAAATAGGGAACCCCAAAATACAGTGGTTAATCTTCATTCATTTCCCAACATCATGGCCATACACTGGGTATTCAGCCATTTTCGGACAAGCCCACATGCTTAGGTCGAAGCATGGTGGCGTGTGGTCATCTCAACCAACTTGAGGATAATCATCCCGAAAAATGGGAAAATCATCCAATGAAATTTCTCCATGAATATCCCGTTGAACCACAATGTACCTCATCCTTTTTTAGAGGTCCGACTAAGTCCTTCGACAGTGTTTGTTTGGAGTGTAACTTGACCATGGCACAGCAGGTTTTTTTCAACATCCAGGTCACATTGCCTTCTCCCAAGCTGGAACTGCTGAAGCGTGGCCGACTCTCCAACCAGCTCCGTTTGAAGCAGAAACTGTTTTCGAAGGGCAAGGGTAGACCTGACGCTTGCGATTGCCGGGGCCGGGATCGCATGGGTGAAGAGTTGTTACATTTTTTACATTATTCCAAGTGAATGCGATGTGAAGGCCAAGCGCAGTCAAATTTGATATGCTCATATTACCTGGATCCTCTTGATCGTGGAAATTTCCACACGGACCAAAGCCAAAATCGATCAATTTTGCCAAATTCAAGCGAAAAAGAACTTCTGAACGGTTATTTTCACTCCAGAACGCTTTTTTTCACTCCAGAAAGCTTCCGAACGCTTCCGAACGGTTTTGAACGCTTGTTTAACGCTCTTTTCCACTCCACAACGTCCGAAGTGTCCCGAACGGCAAAAACCACTCCGGTATTCTTTTCTCCACACCAACCCCCAAAATTGACCTTTTTTCAGTTTGGAGTGAAACAATCCAGTATTGGGAAGCTCCAGGTATATATTATGTATGTGCCATAGTCAAACCAATGTATGTCATCCCACCATTCTTGGCAATCCTCGCGCTACATTCGCCCCATCTATGGATGAGAATCCCACAGGGGGTTATTTATCCTGAGGACCTGTACCTCAAATCCAGGTAAATCATCTGCAAATAGGGAAGCCAACACATCATTGCCATGATTTGCCATGTCTCTTGGAGGGCAAGCTTCAACATTGCCCCAGCTGACTATTTTTCCCACCATGCAATATTAATGGGTCCAATGTTAAGGCCCAGGGGACCGCCGCAGATTTTCTTAATGTTCTAGTACCAACAATCCAGTTTCAGGGGTATCTAATTTTGACCCATACCCAACTGGTGAGTCAAATGTTGGGACCTAAATCGCTGCAATCCCACCTTTGCAGCGCTGCAAGATGCCGGACTTCAAGACAGCCACGAATGCAACCTACCAAGACACCGAGTTCCACTGGACAACAGGCGTTGGCACGGATCAAATTGCATGCAACTGAATTACGCGTATACAATTTCAATGTCTGAAAAATCAATATATCATATTTACATCTAATTAATTAGGTATATCATATGATATGTATATATATATACACATAGGTCGCAGGCCTATGACCTTATATATGTATATATATATATATGTATTCACTAGTAATCCTATATCTTCTTTCGTGGAAATATATAGAACTTTGAGGTCTCTTGCAGCACGCCTCGCCTGAATACTGGAGCAGCTGGCGGATCTGGCAACCATTCTGGAGACTTGTTGTCGTAACCTCGGATTGTTGAACGGAAGCGAGGCTTGGTGGTTGAACTGAATTCCCTGGATGTGGGGAGGGTTCTTAAGCCATGGGGCATCCCCAAGTTACCATAGGTTTCAATACTAAACTGGTCTACTTTTGGATGATTTGGAGGTACCTTCGTTTTAGGAAACCTTTATTGTGTGCCAAAAAAAATAGCAAATGATTGATCAACTGAGGTCCCCCTGTCATGTTTTGGGGGGATGGAAAATCAACAAATGTCAAAACACCAAACATTGCGCAAATAAATATTTTGCAGGCAAAAATTTCCTTCATTGGAGCTAATGAATTGGTTTCAATGTGCAAAATGATAAACCTCTTCTTTGTGTTTGCACTGCTCGTCGGGCGAACTATTCAAAAATAGTGAACTCCGAGCTCTGAATTGAGAGAAATCTTCATTTCTTTACATGCCAAATTTTCCCACATTTTCTCGTCAACCCAGGTTTAACAAGCTGACCAAGCTGCTAAGGGTCAGACCGGTCTATGGTAAAAATATCATCATCATCCCAGATGCAAATGATATCGGCACCAGACCTCCAGCGACGTGGTGCCCCCCAGTCGTGTTTGTTAGTTTGTAAAAACCATTAAGAGATAGATATAAATGTAGATAATTATACATATATATATATATATTGTATTGAATATATATATATATATATATTGTATTGAATACATATATATATATATATATATTGTATTGAATATATATATATATATATTGTATTGAATATATATATATATGTATATATATGTATATATGTATATAAATATATATGTATATACATATATATATGTATATATATATATATGTATATATATATGTATACACATATATTACTATTAACCATAGTCCCTAGTTATGTTTGTATATGTTAGTTATAAGTTGGACACCAACTTAGCGAAATGGGAAACCACCTCCAGGGGGGTGGCTTTGAGACATCCCAACATCAACGTTGCGATCATCATTTTCATAGTATGCATTATCGCAATCAAAACCGTTGTTTTAATTCAAAATCATTCATCACCATCATCATCAACATCATCATCATCATTCAAAATCAACGTCGTCATCATCATCCTCATCAAGATCAACATCAGCATCATCAAACAATCAAAAACCATGCGCAACAACGTCAAAAGGAACCATCGGCAACATCATCAACTACACCATGAAAAACCAAAAACCACCACCACCACCACAACAACAACAACAACAACCACAACCACAACAACAACAATCACAACCACAACAACAACCACAGCAACAACAACCACAACCACCACGACAACAACAACAACCACAACCACCACGACAACAACAACAACCACAACCACAACCACAACCACAACAACAACAACCACAACGACAACAACAACCACAGCAACAACAACCACAACCACAACAACCACAACCACAACCACCACGATGACAACAACAACAACTACAACAACAACAACAACAACCACAACAACAGCAACCACAACCACAACAACAACCACATCAACCACAACAACCACAACAACCACAACAACAAAAACACAACAACAACAGAAACAACAACAACAACAACAACAACAAACAACAACAACAACAACAACAACCACATCAACCACAACAACCACAACAACAAAAAAACACAACAACAAACAACAACAACAACAACAACAACAACAAAAACAAAAAACACAACAACAAAAAACACAACAACAAAAAACACAACAACAAAACACACAACAACAAAAAACACAACAACCACAACAGCAACCACAACAACAACCACAACAACAGCATCCACCACCATCACCACCACCACCACCACAACAACAACAACCACAACAACCACAACAACCGCAACAACAACAACAAAAACACAACAACAAAAACACAACAGGAAAAAACACAAGAACCAAAAAAAAACAGCAACCAAAAAAACGGCAACCACAACAACAACAACAATAACAACAACAACCAAAACCAGAGCAACAACCAGAGCAACAACAACCACAACAACCACAACAACCACAACAACCACAACAACCACAACAACCACAACAACCACAACCTTGTTTTGGTGGTGCCTATGAGCCCTTCTTGCACCAACCGCCGTCTTTTTGGGCCTTGTTGCTTCCTCCACGGCCATGTTGCGCTTGTCTCCAATGGTGGTCCTAGCCACGTGAAAGTACCTGCGTGCTCAGGGAAGTCAGGGACTTGGTGGGCTGCCAGTGATTGGTGGTTAAAGGGCGCCAAAATAGCCAGTTGAATGGGGAACATGATTTTAGGGCTGCCCTATTGTTAGACAAACCCACTAGGTCCTTAAAGGACTCTGAAGTGGCGTTGCGTATTCTCACTCATCCGCCTCTTGAAACCATTGAAGCATTTTGGACTTGCCGAAACAAACAACATAAGTCAACATACCAATGAGACTAGTTGAAGTTTTACCAGGTGTTTTTTGTTTGCACGCATGAACCGGAAGCAACTGCAGTAGTTTCTTTTAAGTTTTAGCCTGTGGGCTTGGGCATGTTGAAAGATTTTTTTCTAGAGCAACGATTTTGCAACTTGTTTCTCAATATAAAAGACAGTAAAGCATGCAAAACTGCCAGCACACATCCAACATGGTTTTGGGAGATGTGCGCATTGAACCCAGTTTGGGTCGGTTTTAAGCTATTGAGATCTATTGAATGTGTTTTGCGTCAGTGGTGCGGAAGATGTTGAACCCATTTTGGGCATGTCTTGAAACTCCGTTGCGCATCTATGGGGCCCAAAGGGATTCTTAGGAACACATCAGCCCAGTGTCTGAATTCATGTTGTGGTTAAAGACCTTTTTCTTCTACAGTGCTAGCCAAGACGATTCACAATATGAGCATAAAGGCAACAAAAAGAAACAAAAAGCATATCAGCTAAGCTAAGCTGTCAAATATAATCCCAACCTAAGCCCCATAGGCCCACCACGTTGGCAAAATAGGCTCAATACAGTCGTTACATGGGCCCAACATAGGCGCAATCTAGTCTCAACATGGGACCACGCGATGTAACCTAGGCGCAACTTAGCTTCAACATAGATGCACTTATCCCACAAGCTAGAACAAACGCTTCCCGGTGCAAGTTGTTGACGGCGCACAATACATCGAAATGGTTTAACATTCAAAATCAAAACGGGTTGGAAGTTTCATCCCACTGACACAAATGAATCAGATTCGATCATCAGTCCACTAGCCCCAACAGCCAAAAACAAGTTTTGATGCCTCTTACAAGTACGCAACTGTAAAGCTGGGATGAAATGGGCCACTGACAAACCACCTACAGCATTCTATAGCCGGTTTTATTTAAAGGAAATTGAATTCGGAACGAGTTCCAGCGCACTTGATCTGCAACTTCTCGGGGAAGTCTGTGGTTGGCTGCTTCTGTGGGCTGTCATCCATAATGATCACCTACAAATGGCAGCCAAAGGCAAAGGGAAAGCCCACGTTGTCCAAACATGGGGAAATTTAAACAGCCAAAGAAGGGATGGAATAACCAAGAATAGGCACTTAATTTAATCATCCTTGAATTATGGATGTGGGTTTGTCTTGCCTCAAAATGTTTGAATCAAATGCTATGCAAGTCACAGGGTTTTGAGGCACACCACCTATTGATGTACATTACCATTGCATGAAGAATATCCAATCCAGTTCACTCAGCATGGACTCGAATCTGGCATTTTTTCAGGTTAGTGAACTATTGCAATTTACCCAAATTCATGGTAAATCTGGGATACCTGTCATCTTTTTCAGAGCTGATTAGTACATTTTACCATAGCAACAGAATTTGAAGTACTAGTTCGTATCTAACAAAAGTTGACCCAGGATTTATGCCCAAAAAATGATCCCAAAATGCCACCGATGTGCCTCCAAAGGCCCCGGATAGTCTTGGACCGCGATCTGATGCAATGCCTCAACAGAGGGGCGCCACAGAAACAGAGCCCATCAGTCCCTAAAGATTGGGATCATGGACCAAAATGGACATTCCCTAAAGATTGGGATCATGGACCAAAATGGACATTATGTGTTTTGCAATGTGTTTAATGACAATAAATTGACTGAACCAAGGGAACATAACCAGGAAAGCAAGGTTTTTTCCTGCAGAGTATCCCTTACTTGATCTAATGCACATAGGCAATCAGATTCGGAATGTCAACATCCAAAATGGATTGGCACCTGGACCGAACCAAACACACTGAAGTTGCACAAGTAGACTGGGGGATGTTGCTAACAGGATACATATCTCCATCCAAAAAAACATATCACCACCCAGCCCCAAAAAATGTGGTACGATGAGCAATCCTGGGGAAATTGGCTACAGTAATCTTGGATATCATGCCAAATTCAAGTGTATATATTTCAGTCCAAAATTTCCTCAGTTAAATTAACAGCAAAATAAAACCAGATTGCTGGTTTTAACCCGTCCCCCCCCAAAAAAAAACATCTCAAACAATCATCCCAGAAATAGTTGGAAAACATTTTTTCCGCTGAGCGCAATAATAAATGTTTGAAACCTGCAGCCAGCAACTTACCCATTTCCAAAATATGGCACAACCACTTGCTGCGCGCAGCCATCGGCCTGCGGCAGATGCATCCCCTGCCTGCAACAGAAAGGCCGAGCGGTTATAGGTGACGATCTGCACACTGACGAAAGGCCAAGGACCTCGGTATAAAGGGATGACGATGTCGAAGATGGCCGGAAAAACATATTTCAAATGGGTCAAATCAAATGGTCGGAATATGTTTGCTTAAACCAATTACATCCATTATGTTGGTCAGCCGTTTATCCAAATCCTCAACCACAATAGAAATACAATTCACATTGGCCTTAAATTCTACACTATCAAAAATAATCGCAATAATCCAAAAGCAAACAAAAAAAATTGGGCAACCCCGTGTTGAGCCGATCAGGATCCAGCTATCTTCTGTGTCCACATGGTTTGATTGGCATCCAACCTCAGCGTTGCTGTGGAAGTCATAATTCGACGAGTTTCAGTTGGACAATCCACTTTCCTGCTGTGGGAATCATCATACCAAATCACATGAAAATCATTGAAAACCAACATACTAGAAACAATTTGACACGTTTCAAAACCAACAGCCAGGATTTATTATATATATATGTATGTGCTTGCAAAAAAATGAATATCTATATATATATACATACATATGCATGCAGATATAAGTATATATATGTATGTATGTATGTATGTATGCAGGTATGTATGTATGTAAATTTAAACAAGCATATGTACATATACAGGCATATGTGCGTAAATATAAAAATACATGATATATAGGTATATGTATGTATGTATGTATGTATGTATGCATGTATGTATGTATGTATATATATATTATAACAATCTTTATGCGTACAGATAAGTGTATATAAATGTATGTACGTGTTAAAAATATATTCAAATAAACATGTGCATATATAGGTATATGTATATATGTTTAAAAATGTATGTGTTTGTAAAAACAAATATGTATATCTACGTTTTTGAAAAAACAACAAATATGTGTATATGCAAATATATAAATGATATTATTTAAATATATGTATGTATATGTACATATGTAAAAATGTAAAAGTATATATGTAAATAAATGTAAATATACGTATATGTAAATATAAACAAAATATGTTAATATGTAAGAACATGTATAAATATACATGTATACATGTCAACATATATCTAAATATATATATACATGGAAAAGTAAAAATATGCCGGTATATGTATATATGTATATATGTACGTATGTATATATATATATGTAAATGCTTCTATGTTTATGTAAATGTATATATTTATGTAAATATATCTAAGTATGTATACAAGTATATATGTAAATTTGCAAATATGTAAATACCTGTATATGTAAATATGTATATATGTAAATATGAATATATGTATATATGTATATACGTATATATGTATATATGTATATATGTATATATGTATATATGTATATATTTATATATGTATATATGTATATATGTATATACGGTTGTATGTAAATGTGAAAATGTATATATATATATATTTACATGTATGTATGTATGTATGTATGTATGTATGTATGTATGTATGTATGTATGTATGTATGTATGTATGTATGTATGTATGTATGTATGTATGTATGTATGTATACATGTATAAATACGTATCTAAGTTCACACCTATAACAGTATATATGTATATGTGTAGACATGTATATATGTATAGATTTTTTGTAAGTAGATATGTATATGTAAGTACAGATGTGTATATATATATGTATATGTATATATATATATATTGAAAACAATTCCAAGATTATCTGAAATCTTCATCCATCCATGAGTCATGGGTATAAAATGGTATCAGGAAACCATTGGATTGTCATGTCAAGACATGGGTAATCTCCCCTCCAGTTACCGTAGGGCTTTTTTGTTATGTCCCCGCTATATTCTCACCACACTCCCATGATATCCCTATGGTTCCTTTATAATCCCGATGTTCATAGAGATTGGTGAGCTGCGCTGAGGGGTTTGCAACGCTGGGACTTCGAGAAGGACCGGATCCTGAAGCTGAATATTCACAAAGACCCCCCCCAAATTGGTATAAGACATGAGATATTAAAAGGGTATAGTCCGCCGATCCCTGCCATCAGCAGGGGAGCGCGTCAGGGAATCCCCCCAAAAAAAACGAGAGACTGAACAAAAACAAGAACGCACCTGTGCACAGCCACTCTATGGCGAGCCCGAGCTCTCTCACATCTGCCAGACCCGAAGTCTATGGCAAGTTTGAAAGCTTTTTGGGGTGTGCTGGACACTATGCTCAGCAGGACTGAAATGGTGCAAGTATAAGAAGTTAGTATTGACATGGTTTGGTTGTCAAAATAAACGTAAAGACATAAGTCAGTTTAAGCAAGAAATAAATAAATTAAAAAAAATAAAAAATGATGTAGAAAACCAAAACAGTAAGGCCATTCTATTGGATTTGTTTAGACTCGAGCTCATCAAATATGCTTGCGTTCCCTTCCTGCTGGCCAAGCCGCGCCAAACGTCTGATAACACAGGACTCTGAGAATCAAAGTGCTACCAAGCACACACTGGTCTGGTTGAGAGTTCTGAGGTTAAATCCAAAATGGTGAGGTCGAAACGCCAAATCTGAGAATACATCCACACGGTAGAGGCCGAAGGTAAATCCAAACGATTGAGGCCTGAAATCCACATAGTTTAGGGCAAAGAGCCTCTGAGACTCCGTTAGTTACCTGAATGCTTGTCGTCCTGAGAAAGGGTTCTAACTTGCCGGACCTGAACCGCGAGCTCCAGATCTCAGTGGGCACTGCCGGACATCAACCGCGAACTCCAGATCTCAGTCAGCACGGCCGGACCTCAACTGCGAGCTCCGGAGCTCAGTGGGCACTGCCGGACCTCAACGGCAAGCGCCAGATCTCAGTGGGCACTTGCCGGACCTGAACCGCGAGCTCCAGATCTCATTGGGCACTGCCGGACATCAACCGCAAACTCCAGATCTCAGTCAGCACGGCCGGGCCTCAACTGCGAGCTCCGGAGCTCAGTGGGCACTGCCGGACCTCAACGGCAAGCGCCAGATCTCAGTGGGCACTTGCCGGACCTGAACCGCGAGCTCCAGATCTCATTGGGCACTGCCGGACATCAACCGCGAACTCCAGATCTCAGTCAGCACGGCCGGACCTCAACTGCGAGCTCCGGATCTCAGTGGGCACTGCCGGACCTCAACCGCGAGCGCGAGATCTCAGTGGGCACTTGCCGGACCTGAACCGCGAGCTGCTCCAGATCTCAGTGGGCACTGCCGGACCTCAACTACGAGCTACAGATGTCAGTGCCCGTGTGAGAGAGAATGTCAGAATAGATGCCCGATAGAATGCCAGACAGAATGCTAAAATGAATGCCTGAAAAGATGCCAGAAAGAGTGTCAGAATAGATGCCAGAAAGAATGTCAGAATAGATGCCAGATGGAATGCCAGAAAGAATGTCAGAATAGAGAATACTTCCAGATAGTCATTATGTCAGAGTGTTTCAGGGTCGGGGTCACTATAAGGAAACATGTTTTTTGAAAGGGACGCTAGGCGGCAGCCCGTGGCCCGAAGCCCGGTGACATGGAGCTTTTTCCCGTTGGAGTTTTCCCGTGGCGAAAGATTGGGTTTAGAGCCGGCCACCGGCAGAACGCGAAGTGAGGCAGTGGCGCCGAAGCCCCGGTGAAATCTTCATGGTGTTTCATGGTGTTGTCGTGCGGTGGACGGGTAAGTTTGAAAGCCAGCCAGCGCCAACAAGGGCTATTCAGAAAGCGACGGAGAGCTGGGTTTGCGGCAGGCTTGGCTGTGGCCCGACCTGGCAATATAGGCGCCGTGGTGTTTTCCTGCGGTGGAGGGCTGGGTTTGGGGGACCTGGCCCCGCGGTTGGGATTTGGGGTTTTGGGGGGGAGCCTGGTTTGTAAGGTTGATTTTGAACGGTTTTGGTTTTGGCACATGTTTAACAAGTTTCTGGAACACCCCTGCAAACAAAATGTCGCTACATTTGCTCAAAGCTGTCCAAAATGCACTGTAAATACCGTGGTTTTGAAGCCAGCTAAACATATACCACGTATCTGGCATACGGTGGCTCAAAATCATCGATATTTACATTATTCTTTGCCCGCCACCATCCAAAAACACTTGTATTTACGCAATTTAAACCACGTTTCTTGTGGCACGAGGGGCCCTCAGAATCCTATGACTCCAGCACGTTCCTAGCGCGCTCGCGGGGGGAGATGGTTTATTCCAAGCATCAAAAAGTGAGCGCTACAACGTGGAAACTGACAATAACACCATCACAGTCAGCACAGGCCCTCTCTGGCCTGCTGCACACCAGGCACACGGCACCATCGAGCCAGCACTGTGCAACTTCCACCTTGACCCTTTACAGCATCGCCGGTGTGCGAAGCTCTACAATAATGGGTTGTAAAACAAGCAAATAAGTGCTTGGGAATATGCTTGGATGTGTCTGAAAAGGTGGTACGCCTTCAAAATGGCAATAGGGAAAATGATAAACAATCAATGGACCTACAGGTACCCAGCTTCAGACAAACGCAAGTAACCTTGCGCGATAGAATCTTGATAATAAGACATTATCAAATAAAATGATGAAGAAGGATATCAACATGTACAGGTGGTTTGTCCATAGCCACTAAGCCAACGTCATCCTACATTATCAGCACAGGTCAAAACTTCCTCGTCAGCTGATACCTTTCCTTTGTAACAAATGGCACGCTGCCATACAACTACAGGATTGTTTTGGAACAAAAACCCTTGCATAGACATCACAGGTTTAAAGAAAGCTCCTCCACACTGTGAAGTCGAACACGCATAACATATACAGTCTTCTCACAAGCAAGCCACTTCACGCCAGGACAAGCAAGCCACTTCACGCCAGAACACCATGAGAATACCATTCGTTCAACTATTTCAAAAGCATCCGTTGTGGGATTCCAGGTCATCAACTCCCAGAATTTTAAAAAAATGGGGGGAACATGGTCTGAAGCCTATTATTCCAAACCCAAGTAATTTGGGTGACTGCTCGCAGCTCCTGTCCAGGTCAGGTTGGCGTATCTGCTCATCTTGGAAAGCACCTGAGTACAGCCACGCATCACTTTGCATCTCGCCTGACCTCCAATGGGCTTCACAGAACCTGGTGCCAAATCCCCTTTCTCGGCCAATGAGTACTGGCTCTATACTCTGTCACGCAGACCACCGATTCAGCCGGTCGACGGAAGTCTCGCACACCCGAGATTAAAAACCCCGTTGAAAAAAACAAAGCACGAACATTTTTTCAACACTTCTTTGCACGATGCCCCTTGGACTGAAATCTCCAAGAAAAGCTTCTGCTTTGAGGTCTGTGACTCAAACGGCTTGCGTTCCGGGACAAACGACCAACATCTATCAGTCATTCTTGAATAAAGCGATCTCGCGTCCCACAAACAAACCGCTCGTTATTGTCACACGTCTAAGTGAAGAAAGGAAAAACTTCCGGGCACCGGTGCTTTTACAGCCCGGGGGAGCCCTGCACTGCCTGCAAAGGTGTTCTCGAAGAACACCAAGAGGTATATAATATACCGTCCCCGCGGCCCACCTGGCACCCCTTCAGGAGAAACTATTTGCGATTTGGTCCTCCCCGGTACTCCTGATGGGAAAGCCAAGCTTGGTGTCAATCGATCTTGACAAGAAACGCAATCACTACCACGCAAATAGATCCGCTTCATGATTTTCCCATCTGTGAAATTTTCGGGTGTGGTCCGGGTGATGAAGGACCCTGCATGCCTCGAGCGTGCCGTGAGCATCGGCTATTTGTCATCAACAAAATAAAATTAAACTGGTTCCACCCCACAAGACAAAAAGGGAAATAAATCCACAGCCATTGGAAGTGACAGTTTGTTCATGAGGAAGTGACAGTTGAGATGTGGACATGATGCAATTATAAACATGCATGTAATTATAAACATGTATGTAATCATAAACATGATGTCACATTTCAGTGGCAACTAGGTAATACATCTCACATGACTTCACACACTAATGCATGAAAACAACGCACATGAACACATATATCTACACAACATAACATCAATAGAAATGTAGCATACCATGAAACCACCAAACATCATAGTTATGAAGACCTGGGCCTTCCCTGGAAACCTCTGACATTAGGAAACTCTTGAACTAGCAAGCAGGTTGTGTATACAAATATATATATATATGGATTCTGGAAATCAAGGAGCTAAATTTAAAAACAACTAGGTCACACTTGAATATGTTGGTGGGTTTTGCATTTGTTTTGTGAGATACCCAGGGTAAATGGGGAATGCCAAGATGATGGGAACATACCTTACACTCCCCAAGGACCCCCTGACAGTTTATGCCCATATGAAAAAAGAACGATTTGCTGTGCAAAAATCCTGGATTCCAGGATTCACCCATTGCCATGTCAAGGACATGCAAAATTGCATTAGAAGCTCCTTAGAAACCTCATACAGTGCATTAGCAGGTTTATTTTGTTTTTGTAAACTACTTCCTGTAGCAATAGTAAAACAAATCCTGGTTAGGCAAAGAGTCTCAATGAAAACTATGTTTTTCTTTTAGACAGTGTTCATTCTCCTGTGTCCTGGACACCTTGCTTGCTCACAGGAGCCTGGATCTCAGTTTTTAAGTCTCTACTGCAAAATTGGAAAGGGCATGATGCATTCAATTACGTTCTAACTCTCGTGCACTCACTTGCATTTGAAGTTCTTAAATTTCAGAATGGAGAAACTGTTTGAATAAAGCGTCCAGTCATTTCAAGAGGTTCCTTATGTACTGCGTTTTTGAGGGAAGGGGAGTGGGCAGAGTCATTGCTTGAGCACAGGAGCATGGTCCTCAGTTTTGTATTGTTCAGTTTTCGGTTTTTAATCTAAAAACAATTTGTTCACCAAGAGTGCATTCAACTGTGCATGAGATCACTATGAAGCTGTCAAGTGCTGGATTCAAGTTTTTTGTTATGAAAAAAACAACTTACAGACTTACAGAATGTGATCTGTAATGTTGCAAGACGGTTTGAGGGGAGGGGATCACTTTTACTTGTGCGCAGGAGTCTGGACCCCAGCTTTCAGTGCCTAAAGGCATTTCCTATTAAAGTGGGTGAGTCCTGGAATCCAGGACTTTCTTCATGTGAAAGTGGTGTATGAAGACAAAAAAATCCTAGCATTTCAAAAAAAAAGCAATATAAGTTATGTTGGGAAGAGCGAGGTTTTATTTCACCATTCTGGCATTCCCCATTTATCCCATATAGCCACCTTGTAATCTTACTACAGTCACCAAAAATGTCCAAGAGTGCATTCAATCTTGACTTAGCTCTTTTTGATTTCAGCTCCTTGAGTTCTGGTACAAAACCTTTTGCTAATTCAAGAGTTTCCCAATGTCAGAGATTTCCAGGGAAGGTGGCAAAGAGTCTCAATGATTTTTTTTTTAAGACAGTGTTCCTTCTCAGGTGTCCTAGACCCCTGGTTGGCTCAGAGGAGCCTGGATCTCAGTTTTGCATATCTACTGACTGTTCATTTACGTTCTAACTCTCGTGCACTCACTTGCATTTGGATTTTTTGAGTTCTGGAATTCCGGACAAAGTTTCAATAACAAGTCATTTCAAGAGGTTCCTTCCCCAAGAGCTATTTTAAGGGGAGGAGAGTGGGCAGAATCATTGCTTGAGCACAGGACCCCAACTGCGCTGTGTTCAGCTTTGAGTGCAAAACTTCAAGTAAATTTGCTCACCAAGAGTGCAGTCAACTGTGCAGTTTTTAACTAACTGGCGTTTGAAGTTGTTGAGTTCTGGAATCTTATGGAATCCAAAAGTTCTTGTTTCTTTTGAATTCGGTTATCACAGCCTTTCTGCATATACCTGCATTTCTACACATCCACAACTATCTTCATAATAGTATATGTATACCTTCCATGATTATTTGTACCATATGTACACTTACCAGGCCCTACGTCCTTGGATCATATGTATACTTACCAGGGCTTATGTCCTTGGATCATACGTATACTTACCAGGACCTAGGTCCTTGGAAAAACAACAGACAAACAAGCACAAGACAGACTCATACACAGACAAAAAATGATGGGGAGAATTTATGTACAGACAGGTAGAAATTGAAGTATATAGATGCTGGATACAGAAATAGGTGACTTGCAGATAGTTTGACAATAGGAATATAGACTGATGACAACTAGATGATAAAGATAAAACAATATATACTGTATTTATTTAAATACACATTATATAATGAATCATGTTCTCAAATAGGTCAATAGACTGATAGATAAAACAATAGATAGATCAACAGATAGATCAACTGATAGATAGCCAAATCTAGATGATCCAGACAGATAGAAAAAGATAGCAAATAGGTAGACTTGCAAGAGCCAAACTGACAAACGCATATAAGCAAACATAAAAAGACAACACATGCAGAGATGCAGTGCTAGAGAGAGATATTTAAACCAATAATATTTGTATTATCTTCACCAGGACTTATGCCCTGAGGAAATATGTATATACAATCACAGTGCTCATGTGCACACAGTCTTGGACTAAGGATCACTAAGGATCACTAAGGAGCACTATGGATTGATGCTGCAAACAGCAACTAGTCTGCCGTATAGGCAGTGTCCTGCACAGGGGCTTTTTTTTCTCGATTGGTCCTTGCAACAGTCTTTGCGACAGTTCGGTGCCTCAGTGGGTGCCCAATCTCACTACCTACATAAACCACATCATAAATCCCACCACATATATTTATTTATATGTATATATGTATATACATCTTTTATGAAATACGGCTTCCAGGACATGGTTCGTCTTGGTGTTCATTTTGTTATTGTTGGTCCTGGTTTCCAGGACATGGTTGTTGTTGTTGGTCCTGGTTTCCAGGACATTGTTGTTGTTCTTGTTGTTGGTGGTCCTGCTTTGCAGGGTAGTCTCACTGGTTGTTGTTGTTGGTCCTGGTCTCCAGGACACGGTTGTTGGTGTTGGTCCTGGTTTCCAGGACATGGTTGTTGGTGTTGGTCTTGGTTTCCACTACATGGTTGTTGTTGTTGGTCCTGGTTTCCAGGACATGGTTGTTGTTGTTGGTCCTGGTTTCCAGGACATGGTTGTTGTTGCTGGTCCTGGTTTCCAGGACATGGTTGTTGTTGTTGGTCCTGGTTTCCGGGACATGGTGGTTGTTGTTGTTGTTGTTGTTGTTGTTTTTGTTGTTGTTGTTGTTGGTGGTGGTCCTGGTTTCCAGGACATGGTTGTTGCTGTTGGTCCTGGTTTCCAGGACATGGTTGTTGTTGGTCCTGGTTTCCAGGACATGGTTGTTGTTGCTGGTCCTGGTTTCCAGGACATGGTTGTTGTTGTTGGTCCTGGTTTCCAGGACATGGTTGTTGTTGTTGTTGGTGGTCCTGGTTTCCAGGACATGGTTGTTGTTGTTGGTCCTGGTTTCCAGGACATGGTTGTTGTTGTTAGTCCTGGTTTCCAGGACATTGTTGTTGCTCTTGTTGTTGGTGGTCCTGTTTTACAGGGTAGTCTCACTGGTTGTTGTTGTTGGCCCTGGCTTCAAGGACATGGTTGTTGTTGTTGGTCCTGGTTTCCAGGACATTGTTGTTCCTCTTGTTGTTGGTGGTCCTGTTTTACAGGGTAGTCTCACTGGTTGTTGTTGTTGGTCCTGGCTTCAAGGGCATGGTTGTTGTTGTTGGTCCTGGTTTCCAGGACATGGTTGTTGTTGCTGGTCCTGGTTTCCAGGACATGGTTGTTGTTGTTGGTCCTGGTTTCCAGGACATGGTTGTTGTTGTTGTCGTTGTTGTTGCTGTTGTTGTTGTTGTTGGTGGTGGTGGTGGTGGTGGTCCTGGTTTCCAGGGCATGGTTGTTGTTGTTGGTCCTGGTTTCCAGGACATGGTTGTTGTTGTTAGTCCTGGTTTCCAGGACATGGTTGTTGTTGTTGGTCCCGATTTCCACAACATGGTTGTTGTTGTTGGTCCTGGGTTGTTGTCGTTCTTGTTGTTGGTGGTCCTGTTTTACAGGGTAGTCTCACTGGTTGTTGTTGTTGGTCCTGGCTTCCAGGACATGCTTGTTGTTGTTGGTCCTGGTTTCCAGGAAAGGGTTGTTGTTGTTGGTCCTGGTTTCCACAGCACGGTTGTTGTTGTTGGTCCTGGTTTCCAGGGCATGGTTGTTGTTGTTGGTCCTGGTTTCCAGGACATGGTTGTTGTTATTGTTGGTCCTGGTTTCCAGGACATGGTTGTTGTTGGTGGTCCTGGTTTCCAGGACATGGTTGTTGTTGTTGGTCCTGGTTTCCAGGACATGGTTCTTGTTGTTGATCCTGGTTTCCAGGACATGGTTGTTGTTGTTGGTCCTGGTTTCCAGGACATGGTTGTTGCTCTTGTTGTTGGTGGTCCTGTTTTACAGGGTAGTCTCACTGGTTGTTGTTGTTGGTCCTGGCTTCAAGGACACGGTTGTTGTTGTTGGTCCTGATTTCCAAGACATTGTTGTTGCTCTTGTTGTTGGTGGTCCTGTTTTACAGGGTAGTCTCACTGGTTGTTGTTGTTGTTGGTCCTGGCTTCAAGGACATGGTTGTTGTTGTTGGTCCTGGTTTCCAGGACATGGTTGTTGTTGCTGGTCCTGGTTTCCAGGACATGGTTGTTGTTGTTGTTGGTCCTGGTTTCCAGGACATGTTTGTTGTTGTTGTTGTTGTTGTTGTTTTTGTTGTTGTTGTTTGTCCTGATTTCCAGGACATGGTTGTTGTTGTTGGTCCTGGTTTCCAGGACAAGTTGTTGTTGTTAGTCCTGGTTTCCAGGACATGTTGTTGTTGCTGGTCCTGGTTTCCACAACATGGTTGTTGTTGTTGGTCCTGGGTTGTTGTCGTTCTTGTTGTTGGTGGTCCTGTTTTACAGGGTAGTCTCACTGGTTGTTGTTGTTGTCCTGTCCTTCCAGGACATGGTTGTTGTTGTTGGTCTGGTTTCCAGGACATGGTTGTTGTTGTTGTTGTTGTTGTTGTTGGTCCTGGCTTCAAGGGCATGGTTGTTGTTGTTGGTCCTGGTTTCCAGGACATGGTTGTTGTTGCTGGTCCTGGTTTCCAGGACATGGTTGTTGTTGTTGGTCCTGGTTTCCAGGACATGGTTGTTGTTGTTGGTCCTGGTTTCCAGGACATGGTTGTTGTTGCTGGTGCTGGTTCCAGGACATGGTTGTTGTTGTTGGTCCTGGTTTCCAGGACATGGTTGTTGTTGTTGGTCCTGGTTTCCAGGACATGGTTGTTGTTGTTGGTCCTGGTTTCCAGGACATGGTTGTTGTTGCTGGTGCTGGTTCCAGGACATGGTTGTTGTTGTTGGTCCTGGTTTCCAGGACATGGTTGTTGTTGTTGGTCCTGGTTTCCAGGACATGGTTGTTGTTGTTGGTCCTGGTTTCCAGGTCATGGTTGTTGTCGTTGGTCCTGGTTTCCAGGGCATGGTTGTTGTTGTTGGTCCTGGTTTCCAGGACATGGTTGTTGATGTTGTTGGTCCTGGTTTCCAGGACATGGTTGTTGTTGTTGGCCCTGGTTTCCGGGACATGGTTGTTAGTTAGTGTTGTTGGTGATGGTCCTGTTTTACAGGGTAATCTCACTATTGGTTTTGGTTTCCAGGACATGGTTGTTGGTTTTCATGTTGTTCTTGTTGGTCCTGGTTTCCAGGAAGTGACAGTTGAGATGTGGACATGATGTAATTACAAGTGTTAGTCGGGATGTGGACATGGTGTAATTATAAACATGCATGTAATTATAAACATGTATGTAATCAAAAACATGATGTCACATTTCAGTGGCATCTAGGTAATACATCTCACATGACTTCACACACTCATGCATGAAAAATAAAACACACATGAGCACATATACCTTCACAACATAACATCAATAGAAATGTAACATACCATGAAAACACCAAACATCATAGTTATGAAGACCTGGGCCTTCCCTGGAAACCTCTGACATTAGGAAACTCTTGAACTAGCAAGCAGGTTGTGTATACAAATAAATAAATATATATATGTATGTGGATTCTGGAAACCAAGGAGCTAAATTTAAAAACAACTAGGTCACACTTGAATATGTTGGTGGATTTTGCATTTGTTTTGTGAGATACCCAGGGTAAATGGGGAATGCCAAGATGATGGGAACATACCTTACCCTCCCCAAGGACCCCCTGACAGTTTATGCTCATATGAAAAAAGAACGATTTGCTATGCAAAAATCCTGGATTCCAGGATTCACCCATTGCCATGTCAAGGACATGCAAAATTTCATTGAAAGCCGCCTTAGAAACCTCATACAGTGCATTAGCAGGTTTATTTTGTTTTTGTAAACTACTTCCTGTAGCAATAGTAAAACAAATCCTGGTTAGGCAAAGAGTCTCAATGAAAACTATGTTTTTCTTTTAGACAGTGTTCATTCTCCTGTCCTGGGCACCTTGCTTGCTCACAGGAGCCTGGATCTCAGTTTTTAAGTCTCTACTGCAAAATTGGAAAGGGCATGATGCATTCAATTACGTTCTAACTGTCGTGCACTCACTTGCATTTGAAGTTCTTAATTTGCATAATGGAGACACTGTTTGAATAAAGCGTCCAGTCATTTCAAGAGGTTCCTTCTGTACTGCGTTTTTGGAGGGAAGGGGAGTGGGCAGAGCCATTGCTTGAGCACAGGAGCATGGTCCTCAGTTTTGTATTGTTCAGTTTTCGGCGTTTAATCTAAAAACAATTTGTTCACCAAGAGTGCATTCAACTGTGCATGAGATCACTATGAAGCTGTCAAGTGCTGGATTAAGGTTTGTTGTTATGAAAAAAACAAATTACAGAATGTGATCTGTAATGTTGCAAGACGGTTTGAGGGGAGGGGATCACTTTTACTTGTGCGCAGGAGTCTGGACCCCAGCTTTCAGTGCCTAAAGGCATTTCCTATTAAAGTGGGTGAGTCCTGGATCCAGGACTTTCTTCATGTGAAAGTGGTGTATGAAGACAAAAAAAATCCTAGCATTTCAAAAAGAAAAGCAATATAAGTTATGTTGGGAAGAGCGAGGTTTTATTTCACCATTCTGGCATTCCCCATTTGTCCCATATAGCCACCTTGTAATCTTACTACAGTCACCAAAAATGTCCAAGAGTGCATTCCATCTTGACTTAGCTCTTTTTGATTTCAGCTCCTTGAGTTCTGGTACAAAACCTGTTTGCTAATTCAAGAGTTTCCCAATGTCAGAGATTTCCAGGGAAGGTGGCAAAGAGTCTCAATGATTTTTTTAAGACAGTGTTCCTTCTCAGGAGTCCTAGACCCCTGGTTGGCTCAGAGGAGCCTGGATCTCAGTTTTGCATATCTACTGACTGTTCATTTACGTTCTAACTCTCGTGCGCTCACTTGCATTTGGATTTTTTGAGTTCTGGAATCCAGGACAAAGTTTCAATAACAAGTCATTTCAAGAGGTTCCTTTCCCAAGAGCTTTTTTAAGGGGAGGAGAGTGGGCAGAATCATTGCTTGAGCACAGGGCCCCAACTGCGCTGTGTTCAGCTTTGAGTGCCAAACTTCAAGTAAACTTGCTCACCAAGAGTGCAGTCAACTGTGCAGTTTTTAACTAACTGGCATTTGAAGTTGTTGAGTTCTGGAATCTTATGGAATCCAAGAGTTCTTGTTTCTTTTGAATTCGGTTATCACAGCCTTTCTGCATATACCTGCATTTCTACACATCCACAACTATCTTCATAATAGTATATGTATACCTTCCATGATGTATTTGTACCATATGTACACTTACCAGGACCTATGCCCTTGGATCATATGTATACTTACCAGGACTTACGTCCTCGGATCATATGTATACTTACCAGGACCTATGTCCTTGGAACATATGTATACTGTATACTTACCAGGACCTATGTCCTTGGATCATATGTATACTGTACTTGCCAGGACCTATGTTCTTGGATCACATGTAGACTGTACTTACCAGGACCTATGTCCTTGGATCATATGTATACCTACCAGGACTTATGTCCTTGGATCATATGTATACTGTACTTACAAGGACCTATGTCCTTGGATCATATGTATACTGTACTTACCAGGACCTATGTCCTTGGATCATACGTATACTTACCAGGACCTACGTCCTTGGATCATACGTATACTTACCAGGACTTATGTCCTTGGATCATATGTATACTTACCAGGACTTATGTCCTTGGAAAACAACAGACAAACAAGCACAAGACAGACTCATACACAGACAAAAAATGATGGGGAGAATTATGTACAGACAGGTAGAAATTGAAGTATATAGATGCTGGATACAGAAATAGGTGACTTGCAGATAGTTTGACAATAGGAATATAGACTGATGACAACTAGATGATAAAGATAAAAAACAATATATACTGTATATATTTAAATACATATTAATGAATCATGTTCTCAAATAGGTCAATAGACTGATAGATAAAACAATAGATAGATCAACAGATAGATCAACTGATAGATAGCCAAATCTAGATGATCCAGACAGATAGAAAAAGATAGCAAATAGGTAGACTTGCAAGAGCCAAACTGACAAACGCATATAAGCAAACAAAAAAAGACAACACATGCAGAGATGCAGTGCTAGAGAGAGATATTTAAACCAATAATATTTGTATTATCTTCACCAGGACTTTTGCCCTGAGGAAATATGCATATACAATCACAGTGCTCATGTGCACACAGTCTTGGGCTAAGGATCACTAAGGATCACTAAGGAGCACTAAGGACCTGATGCTGCAAACAGTAACTAGTCTGCCGTATAGGCAGTGTCCTGCACAGGGACTTTTTTTTTCTCGATTGGTCCTTGCAACCGTCTTTGCGACAGTACAGTGCCTCAGTGGGTGCCCAATCTCACTACCTACATAAACCACATCAAAAATCCCACCACATATATTTATTTATATGTACATATGTATTTACATCTTTTATGAAATACGGCTTCCAGGACATGGTTCGTCTTGGTTTTCATTTTGTTATTGTTGGCCCTGGTTTCCACAACACGGTTGTTGTTGTTGGTCCTGGTTTCCAGGACATTGTTGTTGTTCTTGTTGTTGGTGGTCCTGCTTTGCAGGGTAGTCTCACTAGTTGTTGTTGTTGGTCCTGGTTTCCAGGACATGATTGTTGTTGTTCGTCCTGGCTTCCAGGACATGGTTGTTGTTGTTGGTCCTGGTTTCCAGGACATGGTTGTTGTTGTTGTTGGTCCTGGTTTCCAGGACACGGTTGTTGTTGTTGTTGTTGGTCCTGGTTTCCAGGACATGGTTGTTGTTGTTGGTCCTGGTTTCCAGTACATGGTTGTTGTTGTTGGTCCTGGTTTCCAGGACATGATTGTTGTTATTGTTGGTCCTGGTTTCCAGGACATGGTTGTTGTTGGTCCTGGTTTCCTGGACATGGTTGTTGTTGTTGGTCCTGGTTTCCAGGACAGGGTTGTTGTTGGTCCTGGTTTCCAGGACATGGTTGTTGTTGTTGGTCCTGGTTTCCAGGACATGGTTGTTGTTGTTGGTCCTTGTTTCCAGGACATGGTTGTTGTTGTTGGTCCTGGTTTCCAGGACATGGTTGTTGCTGTTGGTCCTGGTTTCCAGGACGTGGTTGTTGTTGTTGGTCCTGGTTTCCAGGACATGGTTGCTGTTATTGTTGGTCCTGGTTTCCAGAACATGGTTGTTGTTGTTGTTGTTGTTGTTGTTGTTGGTCCTGGTTTCCAGGACATGGTTGTTGTTGTTTGTCCTGGTTTCCAGGACATGGTTGTTGTTGTTGGTCCTGGTTTCCAGGACACGGTTGTTGTTTTTGGTCCTGGTTTCCAGGACATGGTTGTTGTTGGTCCTGGCTTCCAGGACATGGTTGTTGTTGTTCGTCCTGGCTTCCAGGACATGGTTGTTGTTGGTCCTGGTTTCCAGGACACGGTTGTTGTTGTTGGTCCTGGTTTCCAGAACATGATTGTTGTTGATCGTCCTGGTTTCCAGGACATGGTTGTTGTTGTTGTTGGTCCTGGTTTCCAGGACATGGTTGTTGTTGTTGGTCCTGGTTTCCAGGACATGGTTGTTGTTGTTGGTCCTGGTTTCCAGGACATGGTTGTTGTTGTTGGTCCTGGTTTCCAGGACGCGGTTGTTGTTGTTGGTCCTGGTTTCCAGGACACGGTTGTTGTTTTTGGTCCTGGTTTCCAGGACATGGTTGTTGTTGGTCCTGGCTTCCAGGACATGGTTGTTGTTGTTCGTCCTGGCTTCCAGGACATGGTTGTTGTTGGTCCTGGTTTCCAGGACACGGTTGTTGTTGTTGGTCCTGGTTTCCAGAACATGATTGTTGTTGATCGTCCTGGTTTCCAGGACATGGTTGTTGTTGTTGGTCCTGGTTTCCAGGACATGGTTGTTGTTGTTGGTCCTGGTTTCCAGGACATTGTTGTTGTTCTTGTTGTTGGTGTTCCTGTTTTACAGGGTAGTCTCACTGGTTGTTGTTGTTGGTCCTGGCTTCCAGGACATGGTTGTTGTTGGTCCTGGTTTCCAGGACATGGTTGTTGTTGTTGGTCCTGATTTCCAGGACACGGTTGTTGTTGTTGGTCCTGGTTTCCAGGACATGGTTGTTGTTGTTCCCGGTCCTGGTTTCCAGGACATGGTTGTTGTTGTTGGTCCTGGTTTCCAGGACATGGTTGTTGTTGGTCCTGGTTTCCAGGACATGGTTGTTGTTGTTGTTGGTCCTGGTTTCCAGGACATGGTTGTTGTTGTTGTTGTTGGTCCTGGTTTCCGGGACACGGTTGTTAGTTAGTGTTTTTGATGGTGGTCCTGTTTTACAGGATAATCTAGCTATTGGTTCTGGTTTCAAGGACATGGTTGTTGGTTTTGATTTTGTTCTTGTTGGTCCTGGTTTCCAGGAAGTGACAGTTGAGATGTGGACATGATGTAATTATAAGTAACAGTTGAGATGTGGACATGGTGTAATTATAAACATGCATGTAATTATAAACATGTATGTAATCATAAACATGATGTCACATTTCAGTGGCAACTAGGTAATACATCTCACATGACTTCACACACTCATGCATGAAAAATAAAACACACATGAACACATATACCTACACAACATAACATCAATAGAAATGTAGCATACCATGAAACCACCAAATATCATAGTTATGGAGTCCTGGACCTTCCCTGGAAACCTCTGACATTAGGAAGCTCTTGAACTAGCAAGCAGGTTGTGTATACAAATATAATATATATATATATGTATGTGGATTCTGGAAATCAAGGAGCTAAATTTAAAAACAACTAAGTCACACTTGAATATGTTGGTGGGTTTTGCATTTGTTTTGTGAGATACCCAGGGTAAATGGGGAATGCCAAGATGATGGGAAAATACCTTACCCTCCCCAAGGACCCCTTGACAATTTATGCTCATATGAAAAAAGAACGGTTTGCTATGCAAAAATCCTGGATTTCAGGATTCACCCACTGCCATGTCAAGGACATGCAAAATTGCATTGAAAGCCGCCTTGGAAACCTCATACAGTGCATTAGCAGGTTTATTTTGTTTTTGTAAACTACTTCCTGTAGCAATAGTAAAACAAATCCTGGTTAGGCAAAGAGTCTCAATGAAAACTATGTTTTTCTTTTAGGCAATGTGCATTCTCCTGTGTCCTGGGCACCTTGCTTGCTCACAGGAGCCTGGATCTCAGTTTTTCAGTATCTACTGCAAGATTGGAAAAGGAATGATGCATTCAATTACGTTCTAACTCTCGTGCACTCACTTGCATTTGAAGTTCATAATTTGCATAATGTAGACACTGTTTGGATAAAGCGTCCAGTCATTTCAAGAGGTTCCTTCTGTACTGTGTTTTGGAGGGAAGGGGAGTGGGCAGAGACATTGCTTGAGCACAGGAGCATGGTCCTCAGTTTTGTATTGTTCAGTTTTGGGTTTTTAATCTAAAAACGATTTGTTCACCAAGAGTGCACACAACTGTGCATGAGATCACTATGAAGCTGTCAAGTGCTGGAATCAAGTTTTTCCCCACCTGCCAGGTGAGGGTTGTTAGATTTTATCAGAGTTGTTCTCCTCCTCGGCTAGCTGTCCTCCTCCTCCTCTTCCTCCTCCTCGCCTCCTCCCCCAGTTTCTCCTCGACCATGTTTACAGCAACTTCCACCTCAACTTCCGCCTTGCCAACTCTTCGCCAAGCTCTTCGCCACCTTCCCAGCTCAGTGCGCACTGCTGGACCTCAACCTGGGACCTTCCCAGCTCAGTGTGCACTGCTGGACCTCAACCTGGGACCTTCCCAGCTCAGTGTGCACCGCTGGACCTCAACCTGGGACCTGCCCAGCTCAGTGTGCACCGCTCGACCTCGGGACCTTCCGAGCTCAGTGTGCACCGCTGGACCTCAACCTGGGACCTGCCCAGCTCAGTGTGCACCGCTGCACCTCAACCTGGGACCTTCCCAGCGCAGTGTGCACCGCTGGACCTCAACGGCCAGATAGAATGACAGAAGATATGCCAGATAGAATGTCAGATAGAATGCCAGAAGATGTGCCAGATAGAATGCCAGAAGATATGCCAGATAGAATGCCAGAAGATATGCCAGATAGAATGCCAGAAGATATGCCAGATAAAATGCCAGAAGATATGCCAGATAGAATGCCAGAAGGTGTGCCAGATAGAATGCCAGAAGATATGCCAGATAAAGTGCCAGAAGGTAAATCAGAAGATTTGCCAGTAACAAAATGTATAAATGTCATGGTGGGGATAACTCGAAGTAAAGTAATTTGTTATGAAAAAAAATCAAATTACAGAATGTGATCTGTAATGTTGCAAGGCGGTTTGAGGGGAGGGGATCACTTTTACTTGTGCGCAGGAGTCTGGACCCTAGCTTTCAGTGCCTAAAGGCATTTCCTATCAAAGTGGGTGAGTCCTGGAACCCAGGACTTCCTTCATGTGAAAGTAGCGTATGAAGACAAAAAAAAACTAGCATTTCATAAAAACATTAGATATGTTATGTTGGGAAGAGCGAGGTTTTATTTCACCATTCTAGCATTCCCCATTTATCCCGTATAGCCACCTTGTAATCTTACTACAGTCACCAAAAATGTCCAAGAGTGCATTCCATCTTGACTTAGCTCTTTTTGATTTCAGCTCCTTGGGTTCTGGTACAAAACCTGCTTGCTAATTCAAGAGTTTCCCAATGTCAGAGATTTCCAGGGAAGGTGGCAAAGAGTCTCAATGATATTTTTGAGACAGTGTTCCTTCTCAGGTGTCCTAGACCCCTTGTTGGCCCAGAGGAGCCTGGACCTCAGTTTTGCATATCTACTGACTGTTCATTTACGTTCTAACTCTTGTGCGCTCGATTGCATTTGGATAATTCGTGCATCCTGACCTTATCGTGCACAAATCAACCAGAACATGGGGAGCCATTTCAAGAGTGTATCTCTGGTAGATAGGGGTCCCCTTTCTACCAGACTCTGCTTTTTCTGGAGGGTACTAACAATGGAAGCTACTTGAACTGATGCAACTCAAATTGTTAGGGGGTCTAATTTGATCAGACCTTTGGTACCTAGGGGGCCCCTTTCTACCAAGGTAACCTTCAATCAAAATTCACTTTGATTTTGGCGCATGTTTTTACTTATTTTATGTAAAAAACATTTCAGTGCCCTAACATAAGCTAATTATCTAATATAAACTAGTATGAAATAAATCATGACAAAAATACAGATTGCCAAACCAGGATTTGTTTTACTATTGCTACAGGAAGTAGTTTAACAAAACAAGATAAACCTGCTAATGCACTGTATGAGGTTTCTACGGGGGCTTTTAATGCAATGTTGCATGTCCTTGACATGGCAGTGGGTGAATCCTGAAATCCAGGATTTTTGCATAGCAAATCGATCTTTTTCATATGAGCATAAATTGTCAAGAGGTCCTTGGGGAGGGTAAGGTATTTTCCCATCATCTTGGCATTCCCCATTTACCCTGCGTATCTCACAAAACAAATGCAAAACCCACCAACATATTCAAGTGTGACTTAGTTGTTTTTAAATTTAGCTCCTTGATTTCCAGAATCCACATACATATATATATATATATATATTATATTTGTATACACAACCTGCTTGCTAGTTCAAGAGTTTCCTAATGTCAGAGGTTTCCAGGGAAGGCCCAGGTCTTCATAACTATGGTGTTTGGTGGTTTCATGGTATGTTACATTTCTATTGATGTTATGTTGTGTAGGTATATGTGTTCATGTGTGTTTTATTTTTCACGCTTTAGTGTGTGAAGTCATGTGAGATGTACTACCTAGTTGCCACTGAAATGTGACATCATGTTTATGATTACATTCATGTGTATAATTACATGCATGTTTATAATTACATCATGTCCACATCTCAACTGTCACTTCCTCATGAACAAACTGTCACTTCCAAAGGCTGTGGATTAATAGCGTTTTTTTATAATGATTTCGCTATTGATTTGGGTATTGATGTTGGAACCGCCAAATTTGATCAAATCACATGTTTTCTCGCTTTTGGCTTTTCAACAATGCACTTCCTTCTGAGAAAAAAGTAGGTAGAGATCTCGAAATCAAAGCAAAAAAATGTGTTACCTCGCAGAATACATACTGATTAGAAGCAAGACTAATAACTGATGCCCACGGATATCTGCTGACACGTGGTGACACATAAAACAGCCGGATTGCAGAGTGAGCCTACCGAATTCACTTCGTGAAACATAAAACTGTCGGCTCGCAGATTCAGAGCATATATGCTTAATATATATATATATATATATATATATAATCATATATGATATGTATGTATATATATATATTGTACAAATTATGGTCGCTGCGGTTATAATGATGTGTTACATCAATCTTCATGTCATGTCAACATGCTGCGAATAAGTCTGCAGGATCAAAATGAACAACTGACAAGAGGATCAGACTGGTACGATTCCACTGAGTCGGTCCCATCAGCAGGTGGTCTTGTCAAAGAAATAGGCGCGCGAGTCTCTTGGGCGATGTCAACGGCAGTCTTTCCCCGTCTGTTCTTGAGGTCCACGCGCGCGCCAGCCGCCAAGAGAAGAGATGCACAATCAAACTTGCCTGTGATGATGCTCAACATCAGTGGAGTTGCCCCAGAATGGTGATAGGCCAAATAGGTCAAAGCTGACGGACTCACCGTGTGGCGTAAACTCAACAACTTCAGCAACATCCACCAGCCGGTTTTCTTCATGGGAACTTCCAATTGTTCATTGATGTCTGCCGATGCCTTCATCAAAAGCGAGACCGTGTCGATGTTGGCATAGAAAATGAGGCCAAAGTGAAGAGAGAATCGCAGGTTCACATTGGCCTTACGCACAATTCCAAGCACCCCATCCAACCTAAACTATATATATATACAAGTATAGACAAAATAAATAAAATAAAGAATATATATATATATGACTCTTCACTCTCGCACCTTTTTTGCCAGATGCAGGGACATCCTGCAAGTTGATATGCACTTCCTTGAAGTGCCACAAACGCAAAAAAGGTGGTGATAGCCACCAGCAACGACACGCACTTCTTCAAAGGCAGGTTGTGGCTGGTGTGTTCAAAAGTGATGTCAGTGATATCTCCGATGTGGTGGTGGGGTTGGAGGTGGCCCACTTGAACACCTTGACACAAGACGGCATGGGTCGGTTGCTGTCGTTGCCGTCAAAGCTCTGTAAACAGGGATCATGACTCTTCACTCTCGCACCTTTTTTGCCAGATGCAGGGACATCCTGCAAGTTGATATGCACTTCCTTGAAGTGCCACAAACGCAAAAAAGGTGGTGATAGCCACCAGCAACGACACACACTTCTTCAAAGGCAGGTTGTGGCTGGTGTGTTCAAAAGTGATGTCAGTGATATCTCCCATATCCCATTGCGTGTCAATTGGCCATGGTGATCAGGTTGGCGACTGTTTTACAAAACTCCAAAGGATACGGCTGAGCCTTCAGGGTCATGAAGACACCATTGTCGTCAACTCCTGTGAGCCGCACGTGGGGTTGCAGGGTATTAGAACAGATATTGCTGGATGATCGACATCGCAGGGCTAAGGTTGCCATATTCCAAAAGTTACCCATCAGTGTTGTAGGTTTTCTCCACATTTCACCAAAACAGCAATAATCGAGATGTATAAGTTGAGGACGAAATTGAGCGATAAACTTCTTCATGTTGGGCATCTTCCAAGCAAAACTAGACATAGGGTTCTCCAATGCATAGGGAATGCCATGTTGTTCACAAACTGCAAGGAGCCGTAGCGATAACCTTAGTAAATTGTTACCATCCTGAACCTTCTGTAAATTTTTGCCACCCAATGATTTGAACCCAAACAAATTGTCGT
Organism: Cladocopium goreaui; assembly: GCA_947184155.2. NCBI lineage: Eukaryota > Dinophyceae > Suessiales > Symbiodiniaceae > Cladocopium > Cladocopium goreaui. Next base: position 180,270 of record CAMXCT020000262.1, on the reverse strand, counting down.
CGTTGCGCAATGGTCCAGGACCCACACCATCGTTTTTGCGCGCCACTGAAAAGGAAGTGCAAGGCATACCTAGCCATAAGAACTGTACCCGACCACTCTCCAAAAGGTGAATGATACGATGTTCCACATGCACATCCAAAAGGTTGTGAGACTGATGTAAACAAATATCAATCGGAAAAGCCCTCAATCCCCTACGTAGTAGAGCCGATGTGATCCGTGCCGTGCCAGCAAAAATTTCCAGGCAGAAATGTTTTGGCAACACTTCCAGACTGAGAACATCTTCCCATCCCAGATCTAAAGAGGCACTCGAGGACGGATACTTCCCCTCAGGACCTGTTCCATGTTTCGCTTCGACCACCGACAGAACTCCAAGCTGACGGGTGACAACTTGGAGAGGAGCTGCTGAATCTTCCCTGTCTTGGTGTAGCGTCTCACAGACTGGTCGGTGTGCCAGCGACCCCGTGCCTTCACGGCCGCATGGTCCCTCACACCTGAATGCAGCTGCTCGGCTGCCCCTCCGTGACGAAGCTGATATGGGTGCAGCCCTGAAATGCCTAAAATCTTTCCAGCCTCCGCAAAATCTTTTCGAAAGTCTGCAGAGCTGAAGTTGTAGATCTTGTCCTCTGGTTTGTTCAACTGAGCCACGTGCTGATGCAGGATCTGCCCGAGGTATTCCTTGCCCGGTGTGTTGAAAGGCACATTGTTGTCGTACACTCCCACCTTGTCTGGCTTTCCAGCCTCGGCGTCCCTCACCACGAGGTTGTAGTGACGATACTGCTGACCGCCACCCATGATGGGAACAACCAGGTCCTTTCCTCTGAGATCTATGGATTCTCCAGGACGCAGATACGTGTCGTGATCCACCAGCAGCTTGATTGCTTTGAGTCGCCTCCCTTGACCTAATAGTACCATTGCCATGCCCTCTGCCAACAATGCAGGAAGAGGCAGCCTGCTCTGAGGCGGCTTCTCTTTGCGCCAACCCCTCAAGGCCCGACGGCTGTGCGCCAGAGTACCCTTTGACTCCAGCAAATGGTATTCCACTGATGCCACGACCTTCTCCCCCTCGTTGGCTGACCGGCCCTCCACGAACATCACGTCTAGGAAGTCCGCTAGGGCGAGGTCTACCTGGTCTCCTGGGGGCCAGCTTATTCCTGAAGTTTGGCAGAAATTCTCGAACATTGCGAAATACTTGTGGTACTGGTGCTGGACCTCGGCACTGACTGACCTTTCTTCCAGAATAGTCATCCTGCCAGTTTGAGCCCGGCGCCCCACATCTGTCTCCAGTCGCAGTGGGAGCCTCTCGACCCTTCGACGAGGTGGTGGTCTCGACTTCACGCTTGCGCTCCTCATCACTCGAGTGGCCGGTTTGGCCTTCTTCTTCTCGCAAGTCTTCACAACGTGTTTCATTGGGAAGCTCATCTGCGGCGGTGGGCTGCTCAACAATCTCGCAGGCCCCCTCCGCTTCAGTGGTGCCACATGGGAAGGGTTGGAAAGAACCCGCACGGACTTGCCCGCGCGAGGGGCCATCAGCGGTATTGTGCTCTGATGGAATCCATCTCACCCTATAGCTGAAACCACCGGCTAGGGACAGTGCGCTCAACTGCTGTGTAATGCGAAGCATGTCATAGCTGTGTGCCCTACCCTTGTTTGCTGCAAAAACCAATGAAAGATTGTCACAAAGAAAAAGATGCCTCTTTCCTCTGGAATGACCAGCCCTACAAAGCCGCCTAAAAGCCAGAACCAGAGCCCGCCCTTCCTTGATTGTAATGTGCTCAGTGGTGTTGTTCCATTTGCCCATCAACTTTGTCTGCCACCCGTTGGGATCCAAAAAAATTGGGTTAACTTCAGGGAAGTCCTTATCAACCACATATTGATCTAAAAGACGCTCCTCCTCATCGACCCCCAAAACAGAAGAGGGATCCCCCAACACATCCAGCCCCCCTGCTCGTCTCCTAGGATTCCAATGCTCCGGCTTCAGCCGCTTGAAGCGCCACTTCTCGTGCCACCTGCCAATGTCGCTGACATCTTTGGGGTCCAAAACTGTCTCACAAACCCCATAGCCAGCAGGCGAAGCATCGGTACAAGTGACTGTTGGGCTCCAATGCCTCCGCAAACTACTGTAAAGCAATGGAATAAGGCCAGAAAAAACCTTGCACTCTTCAACCTCTCTACCTTGTAGCCAATACTTACCACCAGCCTCTGAATGTCGTTCAACAAAATCGTAAAGAGATCGAAAAATACTCATACCACAACGATTGAGAACACACAAGAACATTGCATGACCTAGCAGCTTCTGAATAGTCTTGCCAGAAACAGGAATAGTGAGAACATGTTCAAAGGCCAATTTGATTCGCCATGCACGTTGCGCTGTGGCCCTCACCTCTCCCCTGGACCCATCAACCACTCCTCCCAAAGTCTCGAAAAGAGTGGATGCTGGCTCATCCTCATGTAGCTGGAAGCCCAGCTCCTCCAAGTCACGGGAAATCAAACACTTGCTACTGTTGCAAATATCTGGATCTGTGCAGAGTGTGTGAATATTGTCGCAATAGGGCATGCTCAAGACTTCGCTGTCTCTGACTGTCGGTGCTGGCTGTCCCTCCAATATGATGTTATCCCGCGGAATTTGCAGGCTCCGCAACACTGACTGCTCATGAATATGCTGAACCAAATAAAAAGACCACGAGAAGCCCATAGGTAATACCACAATGGCTGGACAAAACCGACGCATGCTTGCACAAACACTCCCATAATCGCGTGACCCAATTAGCCTCATCAAATGTCAAATCTTCACGAAGAACAAAAAACTGTTCGAACCCAGCCGGAAGCCTAACCGCATAAAAGCAATCTTGGATATCCGCACCAGCCATGTAAAGATTTTGATCATCGTCAAGCTCCAAGTCGCACAGAGAAGCCAGGGACCCAAGCTGAGTGTGAGGGGATGGTCTAAACATCATGTTAGTTTGCCTACAATCAAGCACCAGACGTTGACGGGGTTTAACAACACCATTAAGCTCTTTGGGTTTCTTAGAAACCGTGAAAGCTCCAACCCTTCCGCGGCAGTCCTGAGTGAAGCCAAGAATTCCACGGTCGTGCAACTCTCGCAGGAACTCCAGGTACTTGCCTTTCGATCGAAGCGATGGGTCGTCATAAGGGACTAGCTTTTGAGCATTTCTGGAGATCCATGTCCAAACATCAGCATCCTGCAACATGTGCTCCTCAAAATCCTCCACAACACAACGAACACTGTCATCCAGCGCCCCCAACAAATCCACCCCTGACTTCAAGCCTTCCGGCAGAGAGAGATGATCAAGGTTGAGGGGCACCACATCACCAACGCCTAGTGCAGCATCATCATATCCAGACGAGGCCGCTCGAAGCGCCCCTAGGGCTTCTGAGCCAGTTGCACCAGTGGGGTTTGGACCAAACCGCTTCACAGAATCAATGATATCTCCGATGGCCGCTCTCTGATTAGAAGGCAAGCGACACAGTGAAGAAACCGTTGACCCGTGGCTAGGCCCATTACCACCAAAAAATAATGAATTCAAGGCATTGATGGACTTGTTCACCTCAAAAGTGACAGCCCGACGAGACTGAATTCGCTGGGCAACCGATCGGCACACTTGCCCACGAGGCGCAGACTCTAATTCAAGAGTTGGCAAAGGAAAGGCATCTCGTTTACGTCCATCTCCCGTGGGTTTGTGAAAAACCGAGCTGCTCCAGTTTGCACGCTGCATTCTCCTGAAGGGACCCTTGGGCGATGCAGCAACACCCGGGCCCGGACTCATCTTCATGAGCTTGAGGCTGCCCCTGCCTTCGGGGCAGCCTTTGGATTGGGGTTTCCCTTCTTGGTGATCTTAGCCTCAGCCAATTTTCGTCGCTCCTTCAAAATTTGGGACTGGGCCTGCATCTTCTTTGACACAAAGTCTGTGAGGGCTGGGACAACGATGCCTCCACCATGCTTGTAGGTCTGTCCCAGGTAGTCTTCCGCTCCTGTATAGCTGGGCGCACCAGGGCTGCTGGAGTGAGCATCCGAGATCAACTGCCTTCTGCGGCATACCAGCTCCATGCAAGCTAGGTTCCCAATGTTCAGACTGTCATACGTCACTGCGAGGTCCAACACACGAGCTAACACCTCGTCCTCATACACACTTCGGTCCCCTTCCGGGATACGAGATGCGCCAATCCACAGGTGATGCTGAGCCGTGGCAGACTCGGCAATGCTTGCTATGGCCTTGGCATAGTCGAGGGCCGTACGTGGCTCAAACGGAAAGTCCTCAAACTCACAAACTTGAACCTCATTGATGCTTTCTCTGAAATTGCGAAGCCTTTCACCGTTCATTCCATATCTCACTTCCAGGGTCCTGACGTCTTCTCCTGCCAGGCGATCATCGCCCTCTGTGGTCTCAGTCAGGCGTGCAAGCCGGACACGCTCCTCACAGAACGCAGGGATGTCTGTCTCCAGAATGTGATGGATCAAACATGGCTTGCTCACATTGTTCTTGTCTACAACGTCCATCAGACCCCAAGGCCCACTTTTCGGGTGCCCCGCTGGTGGTATCAAACGTTCACCTATTTTCCTTCCCTCAACATACTCAGCGAGGATCCACACTTGAGTTCCAGCATCGGGAGCAGCAACAGGAAGCCCAGCAACAGCAACTGCAACAGGGGGCAACCCTCGAGCAACTCGCTCGCGACTTGCTTCGTTTCTTCCGGCTTCCAGCAATCTTGCGTAGTCAGCAGGCCTCATAGGCTGGAACCCATAGATATGCGCTGGGTTCACTCCCGGAGGTGGCATACCATTGGCCACACCAGGAAAAAAACCAGTGAGATCGACATTTCCAGCTTCTAATTGTTCTACAAAGATGTCCAAATCTGGACTGCAGACTACGAAATCGCCAGGTGCATTCGGATCATCCAAAGCTGCAAGGACTAGTCTAGTATGGATGCACGGTGGAGCCTCACCGTAATCCAAGTAGCAAATGCTACCTGGGGTGAACGCCATGGCGATCAACCACGCAACTGCAGACCCTTCGCCCCAAACACCCCCTTGGATTTACCTTTAACTGCCACTGACAGGGATCGGTCCTCGCCAGTGCGATCGTCCTGGTAGCTGATCTTGAAGGCCAACGCAGTCTGGGAAAAGATCAATCCAAACCCAACCAAAGCCAAGAGGATCAGGACACTGTAAGGTGGATTCCAAGTGACCTCCGTGGATTTACCCTGCCAGTGGCAATTGCAGGTACAGGCAGGAGGCTCTGCAGCTGGTGGTTTACTAACGAAAAACTCCCTAGCAACCCACCCGCTACAAAAGGCGAGTGCAGCCCAACAGGCTGTCTGCTCCATCCCACTTGAACACCTTGACACAAGACGGCATGGGTCGGTTGCTGTCGTTGCCGTCAAAGCTCTGTAAACAGGGATCATATATATATATGTGCAGTTCTACATAGCTATAGATAGATAGATAGAGATAGATAGATATAGATAGATATAGATAGATATAGATAGATATAGATAGATATAGATAGATATAGATAGATATAGATAGATATAGATAGATATAGATAGATATAGCTAGATATAGATAGATATAGATAGATATAGATAGATAGATAGATATAGATAGATAGATAGATATAGATAGATAGATATAGATAGATAGATAGATAGATAGATAGATAGATATAGATAGATATAGATAGATATAGATAGATATAGATAAATATAGATAGATATAGATAGATATAGATAGATAGATAGATATAGATAGATATAGATAAATATAGATAGATATAGATAGATATAGATAGATATAGATAGATATAGATAGATAGATAGATTAGATAGATATAGATAGATATAGATAGATATAGATAGATATAGATAGATATAGATAGATATAGATAGATATAGATAGATGTAGATAGATGTAGATAGATGTAGATAGATGTAGATAGATGTAGATAGATATAGATAGATATAGATAGATATAGATAGATATAGATAGATATAGATAGATAGACAGATAGATAGATAGATAGATAGATAGAAAGATAGATAGATATAGGTAGATAAAGATAGATATAGATAGGTATAGATAGATATAGATAGATATAGATAGATATAGATGGATATAGATAGATAGGTAGATAGATAGATAGATAGGTAGATAGATAGATAGATAGGTTAGATTAGATTAGATTAGATTAGATTAGGTTAGGTTAGGCTAGGTTAGGTTAGATGTGATTAGATTAGATTAGATTAGATTAGATTAGCTTAGATAGATAGATAGATAGATAGATAGATACATACATATATATTTAATACTCTCAAGTTGCTTCTCCCCCTTGTGCACCATTTTAGACCCCATAAATGGGTTCTAAAATGGAATCTACAAGGGGGGTCTTAGAACCCAGAATTTTTGGTTGCTATTCCGTTTTTGGGTTCTTAAATTGGTTTCTAAAATGGGTTCTCAAATTGCATCTTCCACTCTTAAGAAAATCATTGAAAATCATTAAAAAAAATCCTTGTTGACGCCATCGCATTTCAGAAAAGATGAGAAATATGAATCCCAACAAAAATAGATCGACATGAGGCCAATCAAACAAAACACCGAAAAGAGCACTCTATGATACCCCAGAGCATTTTTCAGTGGGTGGCGGCCACAGATGGTCTTATGATTTCCTGCCTACCGAGCCAGGTGTTTGCCCGCAATCTTTGCTTCCGTTCTTGCCAGACCATTAAAGTACACCCCAACCCAAATGCCTTCAGAATGTACCCTAAGTTGCCCCTTTTCAAATGAATTTAGTTTTGGTCTAATTCCATTTCCCGTGCGACTGTTTGTTCAATTTTATCCAAGAATGCCCAACCAACTAAATGTTCAATAAAACAGCAAACTACTACATGCAGTTATATTCAAGACAGTAGTGTTTTTGCGTCACAGGAGAAAAGCAAGGAACAAATCATCACATGTAAAATTAGCAAGCAGCTGTATGTGGCACTACAGCTGTGGCAGCTGTCACTTGAAAATATGGTAAGTTTGCCTACATTCATCAGGATGGAGATCGTAAGTGGAGGCTCCAGACACCACTGACTGGGCACTTACTTGTTCTTTTGAGATATTTTGGGGAGGAGCTGGGCAGCTATGGCATAGAGATGTCACCCTAGACAATGCACCTTGATGATTTATCCTTGGGAAGGGTTCTGAAATGGTTTCCTGCTTGGCCAAGCGTGTGAGGTACCAGCTACTGCAAGGGGAAACCCTGTTAGACCATTTGTATGCTTAGGTAACTTAGATATGTTCATTTGTTGCACAGGCATTGGTCTACTTGTACAAGAACAAAAGATGGCAGAAACAGTTTTAGCTGACTTGATTTTCCCTGAAACTCATTGGCACTGGGTTGTACCTGTCTACCTACCTCTGGAGGTGTTTGTCTTTGGGAAGGGTTGGCAGAAACAGTTTGAGCTGACTGTGTTATCCCTGAAATTTATTGGCACTGGGTTTTACCTGTCTACCTACCCCTGGAGGTGTTTATCTTTGGGAATGGTTCTGGAATGGTTTCCTGCTTGGCCAAACGTGTGAGGTACCAGCTACCGCAATGAGAAACCATTTTAGACCATTTGTGTGCTTAGATACCTTAGATATGCTCATTTGTTGCACAGGCATTGGTTTACTTGTACAGGAACAAAAGATGGCAGAAACAGTTTTAGCTTATCCTGAAATTAATTTGTCTGTCACTACAGCTCTTCCAGTTGGTGAAAATTTCTACCTACCAATTTGCCGCTCACTTCACCTGTAGCGCCCTCTCTTTCAGAGATGCTGAGCTAGACAAAATTTGACCCACGCCCTTTCGGAATTAAATCGACAAACAATCCACATGCATGCAAATCCCCAGCAAATGCACGTACATTTCCGACGTGTGATTTTACAGCCTCTTCTGACACAACATGCAAAAGCCACTTTATGTGTGCCTCAAGTGATGGCAAAACATGCAAACATGCAAAAAACAATTTCAAAAAACCATGCGTTGTTGCGGCAAATGCAAAGGTAAAGGTACAACTAACCACTTCAAAACTGAGCTGAACCCACAAGTTCCCCCAGTCGGGAATGTTCTCACAAGAGATCAAGAAACAAACTGAACTGTGAATTTGTCATTTTTTCTACCGTGTATCTGTATATTATCCTTTCTGGTTTTTGTGTCATATGGCATTGTTCGGCCATATTGCCGCGACATAGTGCAATCGAGCCTTGTACATGATCATAAACCATGGTTTCAACAGGAGGATCAAACTGGCTTTCTGCCACCGGCGCACTAGGGATCACAAATACCAAAACCTGCACCATACATCATCATGAATTATTTTACAGACTTCCAAAGTTCGACAATGCTTCCGCGACCGGGGGTTCTAGAATTGTTTTTAATCAGTTTAAAACCCAAGTTTGTTATCCTAAAGGGGCCCCCATTCTAGAACCTTCCAACTTGAGGGTATCATATTTATACATATGTAAAGCAATCAAAAGTTTTATGCGTCAACGGTGGGATTGTTGACTGAAAACGCAGCGGCGAAACCATCAAAACTAATCAAGATTCAAACTTAATGTTACACAGAACCCTACATCGTCAATGTCCGGGTCACTGGAAGACGAGTCATGAACGCTTGCATCGTTGGCACATTAGCAAACCCGCATGCAATTTTGAACGGACCCGTTCCAGGGACCATCTTCACACGTGGATTGATGTTGGCATTGCACAGAATGTTGACAGCCTCCGCATTGCCCATCCCAATTGATGCAGTGAGCGCGTTGCCACCAAAGCTATCTTTAGCATTCACATTGGCCTTGGCCAGCAATAAGGCCTTCATGGCCTGGTTGCTGTGGTAAGTGCCAGCGAGTGACAGAAGTGGTAGACCTTTGGGAAGCTGGGCTTCGTTCTCGGCTCGTCGATTGGAGTCGTTCACATCAGCATTATTCCGTACCAGAGCTTCAATCAAGAAGGGGTCATCCCTCAAGACGGCATAGCAAATGGGTGACCATCCAGCCGTGTCCCGCTCTTGTACGCTCTTGAAGCCATTCTCATGCAGAAACTTGGCGACAATAAAGCCATGCGGGTCAGTTGATGGGTCAATCTCCGCGGCAAAATTGGGCACCAGACTCTCAAAGTGGTCTGTTTGAAGACCTTTGAAGCAATGACCTTGAAGGTTCAACAGGAAGCGATAGTTGTGAAAGTCTCCTTGGAACAGGAGGTTGTGCAACTTGCTCCACATCAAATTTGCGAGAACTGGCCCACATTTGCTTCGATCCTCTTCGATGCTGAAGCTTCCCTTGCCAGGCGCCTTGCCAAGACCCCCAAGATCCGTGGTCAAGGTGGGGTTGGAAGCCACCTTCACCGTGATCATGAAACCATCCTCCCGAGACAGGCTTCGAGCCATGCTTTCCAGGCGACACCAGCCACGCTCTGCCCAACTCTCAAAACTCAAGATGCGTCCATCTTCATGTCGCACAGCAGGAATCAAGATCACGAAAAAGAAACTCTGGGAGATGTAGGAAGGAATGGAGGAGATTGCCATCTGTCGTGGTTGGCTGTTTTTCTCGCACTGTGGGACGGAAAAGTAATCATACCTTGCCGCTGGTTGAAAGGACTGAAGAAACGGGATTGTGTTTTGCTCATTTGAAACAGATTTGAAACGACTAAACTGAGCCAGTTACCACAGGAAGACGCCCTGTCCGTTAAAATCTCTCGCAGTAGGCAGCCTGAGCCTGCCGAACCACAGCTCGACGACTGCAGGGAGGCTGACTCTGCAAGCTCCGGAGATCAAATCCATGAGGGCTTTCTGTAGCACAAGCAGCTGCTCAAAAGATGGGTCTGGGTGGTGAGTGCCCAGCCACTGGTGCGATACGAAGAGCGCTCGGCCCATGGACTCGTCAAATTGGCAAAGCGATCCTGCCCCCTTAGGTGACATTCGGATGGGAAAACTAACATGGGGCACCAGAAAGCCTACAAATTCAGCCATCCAATGCTTTGTTTTGAGCTTTAATTAAATAAGGGTTCAGAATATATATTTTTTTTGGCTCAGGTTTTGTTGTTTTTTCGCCTTTCTTTCCTGATACCATTTGCCCTGTATTTCCAACAGTTTGGAGCTAGAATCTGTCATTTTGCATGGTATTTGCTATTTTTTGCATGGATCCTCTGCATTTTGCATGGCATTTGCTACATTTGACAATGTTCGCTTTCCATTTTACATGGTATTTGCCACGTTTTGGCATTCCAACCTCTCATTTGCATGGTATTTGCTACATTTTGGTACTTCAAACGTTAATATGGGTTTCTTGAAAGTTTTTTTAGGCTTTCATTTGAGGTTTCATTTAGGGTTTCCTTTAGGGTTTCATTAAGGGTTTCATGTAGGGTTGCTTGAGGGTTTCATTCAAGGTTTCTTTAGGTTTAGGGTTTCATTCAGGGTTTTATTTAAGGTTTCATTTATGGTTTCATTTAAGGGTTCCTTCCCAGGATTTCCAAACGTTCATGTGGGTTTCTTTGGGGCTTCTTTAAGGTTTCATTTAGAGTTTCTGTAGGGTTTCATTTAGGGTTTCATTTAAGGTTTCATGTAGGGTTTCATTTAGGGTTTCATTTAGGGATTCTTTAGGGTTTCATTTAGGGTTTCATTAGGGTTTCTTTAGGGATTCATTTAGGGATTCAGGGTTTCTTCAGGGTTTCATTTAGGTTTTCATTTCGTATTTTTTTTTGGTTTCGTGTACGGGTTCTTCAGGGTTTCAGTTTCGGTGTCATTTAGGGTTTCACTCAGGGTTTTTTAGTTGTCGCATAGGGTTTCTTTAGGATGCCATTTAGGGTTTCATTCAAAATTTCTTTAGGGTTTCATTTATGGTTTCTTTCGGGTTAATTTATGGCTTCTTTAGGGTTCATTTAGGGTTTCACGTAGGGGTTTCTTATCAGGAGATCTTATCAGGATTTCTTGAGGGTTTCTTTGGGTTTCACCTAGGGTCTTTAGGGTTTCATTTAGGATACAAACAGGAGAGAATAAAGCAAAAGAAAAGGACAAAAAACAAAGAGGCAGTAAAGACAGGAAGCAGAGAAGCAGCGAAGCAGGAAGTAGGGCAGCAAAAACACATGACTGAAGAAAAGAAAAAGTAGAATAATAGTCTGAGTAGAAATAGAAAGGCACAGAAGCACCAAAGCAGAGAAGCAGGGAAAGCAGAGAAGCAGAAAAGAAGAGAAGCAGGTAAAGCAAAGAAGCATGAAAAGCAGAAAAAGCAAAAAGCAGGAAAGGCAAAAAGCAGAAAAGCAGAGAAGCAGAAAAGCAGAGAAGTAGACAAGCAGAGAAGCAAAGAAGCAGAAAAGCAGAGAAGCAGAAAAGCAGAGAAGTAGACAAGCAGAGAAGCAAAGAAGCAGAAAAACAGAGAAGCAGAACAGCAGAAAAGCAGACAAGCAGGAAAGCATAGAACCAGGAACCCCCCACAAAATCAAAAAACTTGCCGCGAAGAAAAACCAAAAATAAATGCCGTCCATTAAATAATCCCCACAACCAATGGCCCAAATTGGACCAGATTCAGGCTCAGGGGCTAGGAGTTCTTCATGCCGTTGAAGTTCCGTCATTTTGAGGAAGATCCAGACAGGCACGGTGAACATGGGGAAGATCCTGCACCGTACCCTTCAGCCCACGGACTTCACTACCATTTCGCTACAATGAGGAGAAGGCCCATCCCCTGATTTCTACCATACATGCTGTCCCTGTGTCGACCCACATGGAGGATAACCCAACCCAAACGGCAACATAGTTGGAAAAAAAAACAGCTTTAAACAGGTTCTGGAGTTCTACAGCTTTGACATACAGTAGGACTGACATGGGACATTGTTGGGCCAATTTTGAGAAAGTGGCATCCTATATATCTTCTGAACACTAGGCGAGAAGCAGTCGGACATTGAAACCAGTGGTATTGGCCTGCCATAACGGATCCAAACAAACTTTAGACGCCCACGTCAAACAAGAGGACCCTGGAAATAATTGAAAGCTATACATCTTTTGACATATACACGCACATGGACTCTTGTAGACATGTGAAATATCTCACGTGTAGCACTTGGTCAACATGTCCTCTCAAGGCCCAAAGAAGCACCAGTTCCGGATAACCGCAACGACGAGGCATACTGGGCCAGAGGAGTCGCAGTCGAAGAGCTCATGGCAGCGAAGGGCGCTCCCGCTCTCCCGCTATATCAGGCTTAATAAATCTTGGCGCCAAACGGTGAACATGTCACAAAACCACCAAGATATCAGCAAATATATAAATAAATAAATATATATATACTCATTGCTACTGCGAACCTGGTTTCGCCATGTTTCACATAAATGACGAGCTTCTTCGAGGAACTTTGAGCCAGGTCTGTTCCAAAGTTGCGCAAGCTCAAAAGAGGAAAACCATATAGATATTGCACGGGCATAGACTTACTTATTCAAATAGCAAAGGTTTCAGTGACGTGTCTTTTCTGCCATTGCACGCTCGCAACGGCATACTCTTGCAAAATATTCCCCCAAACCTGGACAGCACCCTGCACAACACCTTACCAACACTCCCTGCCGCACCCTGGACAGCAACCTGGACAGCACCTTGCCCTGAACAGCATGTTGGATACTGTATCACCCTGGACAGAACCACCTGGCTTGCTTGGCAAGAAGGATTGCCGCTGGATGCCCCCTGGCCCGTTCAAGCAAGGTCCCACTCTATCATCTGACCGAAATTTGATCAACAAACATAGACACCCAAAATATATCAACAACAATCAATGGATGGCTTGAGGGACACCATGTTTCTAAAACCATCAAAGATTGTGCCTGGGTCCCCGCAAAATTTCACCTCATCCATTCTGGGAAAAATGCTTTACTTCGAGTGGTCCCCACCATCACAAATATACTGTCATACCGTACCTGTCTGCCATGGTTCTGACATATAAATATAAATAAATATATATATATATATTCTGAGATTCTTTCTGGCACATCTTTCTGGCAGGGAAGAGGAGTAGAGGACAACTCTGCAAAAATCTAGTGACCGAGGCTCCTCTTCCTCCTCCTCCTGGTTGAGGTCCGGCATTGCCCACTCAGATCTGGAGCTCCCAGTTGAAGTCGCGCAGTGCCCACTGAGATCTGGAGCTCGCAGTTCTATCTGGCATATCTTCTGACATTCTTTCTGCCATATCTGTCTGGCATATCTTCTGACATTCTTTCTGGCATTCTATCTCGCATATCTTCTGGCATTCCTTCTAGCATTCTATCTGGCATATCTTCTGAAGTCCTTTCTGGCATTCTATCTGGCATATCTTCTGCGGTCCTTTCTGGCATTCTATCTGGCTCTTCTGACATTCTTTCTGGCATATCTTATGACAGTTTTTGTGGCATTCTATCTGACCTATCTTCTGACATTCTTCCTGGCAAAAGTCTGACATCCTATCTGGCATTCTTTCTGGCATTCTATACCTGCCATATCTTCTGACAGTTTTTTTTTCGGGCATTCCATCTGTCATATCTTCTGACATACTTTCTGGCATTCTATAGATCTGGCATATCTTCTGACATTCTTTCTGGCATTCTATCTGACATATATTCTGACATTCTTTCTGGCATATCTGTCTGGCATATCTCGCGACAGTTTTTCTGGCATTCTGTCTGGCATATCTTCTGACATTCTTCCTGGCATTCTAGCTGGCAGATCTTTTGACGTTCTGTCTGGCATATCTTGCATTTCTTCTGACATTCTTTCTAGGCGTATCTGTCTGGCATATCTTCTGACATTCTTTCTGGCGTATCTGTCTGGCAAATCTTCTGGCATTCTTTCTGGCATATCTTCTGACAGTTTCTTTTTTTTCTGGCGCTCTGTCTGACATATATCCGGACATTCTTTCTGGCATTCTATCTGGCGTTTCTTCTGACAGTTTTTTCTGGCATTCTCTGGCAAATCTTCTGACAGTCTTTTTGACCGGGCGTTCTGTCTGACATACAGATATTCTGACATTCTTTCTGGCATATCTTATGACAGTTTTTCTGGCATCCTATCTGGCATATCTTCTGCCTTTCTTTCTGGCATATACTCTGACATCCTATCTCTCATTCTTTCTGGCATTTATTCTGACACATTCTATCTGGCATCTTTTCAAGCATTCATTCTGGTTTTTATCTGGCATTCTATCTGGCAATCTCTCTGGCATGTGTTTGGGTCCAAGGCCACTCCACACCTCCTGAGCTCGCGATGTGGCACCGAGTCCACGCCCACTCCATCAGCGTCCCGATCTTGCAGAGTCGTAGAGTGCCCACTGCGATGTGGAGCTCGCCGTTGAGGTCCAGCAGTGCCCACTGAAATCTGGAGCTCGGTGTTGGGAGGGGATGAGGAGGAGGAGGAGAGGCGAGGAGGAGCAAGTAACTCTGATAAAATCTACCCTCACCTGGCAGGTGGGGGAAAAATAAAATACAACATACGCTATAGAAAAATGACCAATATCTAAATTTTTGGGATACCTGCATACTGTATAATTTGGGAAACAAACATGTTAAACAATGGTAGGTATGTTCGAAAAAACAAAAAACATCAAGTGGTCCCCACCGTAGCATATACTGTATTCTGACATGAGTTCTGACACGTTATCTGACACATATTAGATTCTATCTGATTTTTTATTCGGACATATTCAGGCACACTATCCAACATTTTAATCTAACATTCTATCTGCCGTATATTCTGACATTCCATCTTGCGTTTATTTTATTGGGCATTCTATCCGACATTTTATATGGAATTATTTCTATCTGAGATAATACTGTATTCTAACATTTAAGCTGACACTTCGGCATTCTGTCTGGCACTTTGTCTGGCATTCTACCTGACATCTATGAATAGACATTCCATGAACGGCATTCTGTGGTCAGGTCCGGCCAGTGTTGAGGTGATTCCCAGTGCCCGGCAGTTGGTGTGCAGCCCAGTGGCCCATAGGAACCACAAACCCCCAAGAGAGCCTAGGCCCACAGCAAAAATTGGACAAATGGCCTGAATCAATTTCTGAAAGCAACTCCCATTTGGCTTTGTCTGCAAATAGCGTTCAGTACTCCCAAAATCCATCAAAATCCCATGGTTTATAATCATGCTTACCATATCATTGGCGTTTTTTGAGGGTTTATCCACCATTTTCAGGTCCACACCTGTTCCATCTCTAAGACCAGCCTTACAGGCCGAGGTGCAACAGCAGCTCCTACGGGCAGCAAACAGATCAAACACGCAGTCACATTTGAAAATTGTCAATGATTAATCACCTGAGCCATATGTCGGAACAAGATGGAACAAGTTCCCCAAAATTTTGGACAATCCCATGTTTCGAGATTGGCGTTGTTGGGAAAATTGTACGGTCTGAATGGTAAACTTGCATATCCAGAATAGAGAGGTTCAATCGCAAGTTTTCGTGTCAACGGAATCCTTCTCAGAAAAGCGTTGCAGCTCATCTGTGTTCCAGCTGGATAGATGTTTTGATTAGTAGCAGCAAGGAACTACAATCTATGGGTACCATTGCAGTTTTGGTGAAACCGTATAATCCACGTGTATCCACTAGTTGTGGAACCGGAAGTTGATAGAAATTTGAGGTTGTATCTAACTTAGTGGTCACATGTAAGTACCTTTTGGTGGTTAGAATATCTGAATCTCTGATCTGCATCTCCAGCCACGACAGTTGTTGTTCGAGGGACAAATGGGAAGCGGCCCCGACCCATGATGTCAGTGGCTACCAAAACATGTGTCACACATTGATTGCAAATTCTCATCATTTCTTCTCATCATTCTTCATTAATGTCAACCCCGGATTAATAAACCATGGTTTATTAATTAGGGGGGTACTCCTCCAATAGTCATAATCTGATACCTAAATGGTACCCTCCCAATTAAACAGCCTAGGGGGTTATTAATCCAGGCTTGACATTATCTGGAAATCTGGGTACTATTCCTGGGTCCGGAGAGGCTCTCATAGGTTATCCATGGCTGTCCGGCCATCCATGGCTGTCAACAAAAACACCTCTCCTCCGTCTTTGTCGCATTGCAACGGACAATGAGCTGCGCACATCTTGAAGGCTCTGTCTTTTGAATCCCAACAGCCCCATGTATCACTTTATAGTCTATATATACTATGGGACCCCAAAATCAACAAATGAATGCAAACCATAGCAAAAACCATGTGTATACCAGGATTTGTTGCAGTTTGTTGATCATGAAAGGGCAGGATTTAACTTTGGCACGTGCACAAAATACCGCTGGAGCCATGCCATAGAGCTCTCAAGATCAAGCAAGGCTTTCAGAATCTGTAATCTTCAAGGACCACAGCTGCGATACATGCGGAGATGAGTAACAATGACTGCTCAGAGCTTTTCATGACATCTGTATACATCTGTGCTTCAGCTGGTTAGTATCAGAATGAGGAAAGCTTCCATAGACAGCTTCATGGATTGATTGAAATGGACATCAGCACCGGCATGGAGACCTGGCTGCACTTTTGGCTGCAGGGCACCTGATGGCCTCGCGTGGCAGAACTTGCCGGCTCCTCTCTTTGCGAAGTTAGCACATTGATGACGAAGCAAGCTCTTTCGAAGGTCTGTAACGCAGTAGCTACGCACCGATGCGTTGGCGCGTTGCAGTGAACTTGTCGACATTCAGCGTCAAAGCTGGCACTGCGCTGAACCTGGGTTTTCCTTGTTGACATGCGAAGACCATGACCAAACAGGCGCTGAAGCCAGCTGCTGTATGGCATCCAAGCATATAATAACACCATGCTACGTGAAAATGTTGTCGAGCCAATCCAGTCTAAACGTGCAACGACTCGGCATCAACTTTCCCAGCATTCCAAGCAGGACAGGCTCTTTCCCTTTCCCTCGCAGTCGCGCAGTCCGCAGGGATCCCAAAATGCGAACTCCAAACTTCCGCATCCACTTCAAGCTGATCTGGAAAGGTTTCAAGATTTCATCATCCATCCACTGAATCCTCCCTTTACAGCTCCTCCTTACCGGACACTGCCCTGGTAATCTGCTGCAGGGCGCCCTGAAAATCCGCCAGCTTCACCTCCTGACTGGCCATGCCACGCGCATCTGGCGCCAACGGTAGCAGGGTCAGGCGTAGCTTCAGGGCATCGGCCAGGTAACGGTAATGCCCAGCAAAGGGCGACCGGAAGCCGAGCTCAAAGATCTGCACCTCATCTGGACGATTTTAAAGACTCGGTAGAAACTATAGATGAAGCTAGAAAGACTGCTTGGAATTTTTGAAAAGTGGGGAGACTCAAGTGTAGGGAAAATGTCAAGAGTGAAGTGATCTTGGTGAGTGCAAAAAGATATTGAAAGTCTGTCCTATACCCTTGACGTCTCACCTTTTGCTACTTTAAGTAAAGCGAGAGGAACATAAACAATGAGATTATTTTTTAATCTCATAATATCCTATAATTAATCATCTATAATATAACTCAAGGTTCAAAACCAATTCAAAAAAAACAGCCCTATATAAACTTACATATATATATAAACCCATCTAAACAGCCATGTACCAAGCCAAATGTTGCTGGGTTTTTCACGGCCATGGCACATCCTCCTTGCAGAAGATGATGTTCGCCAAGGCGCCGCCATGGACGCCCAGCACCACCACGGCACGGGCGAAGAGGCGCGCCGTGGGCTTCAGCTTCAGTTCACCGCTGAAGGCCACGAAGTCCAGCGCTGCGGCCGAGGCCAGGGCGCCTGTAGAACGATGGCTTCAACGTGAAAAATCATGATGGTTTCAGGCTTAGGGTGATTGATGTTTACTGTAACTGCATTTTCATTGGTGTTGATGTTGAACCTTCTCGGAAAGTGAAATGTGTGATATCATGTGATATCTATATTAATCAACTGGATCCAGTCTGGCTCAGTGCCCAGCCACGCAGTTCCTTCTCCAACTCGCTTTCACCCTGCAAAATGCTGCGCATGTCGCCCCTCTTCCGCTTGATGAAAACGAAGGCCCGCCGCCCTGGCTTCGCAGCTAGGCCCGCGGCTAGGGCATCCCTGACAGATTGCAGAAGCAATGGAGGCGTTGGGCAGTGTCCACCATCCTGTCCCAAGGCAATGGGCACCTGTGGAGGCTTCAAGGCATTGACAAAAAAAGGCAAACGCACATTTTTTGGTTTTTGTGTATATTTCTTAAAGAAACCAAGTATTTTGCCTTGATTTTCAAAGTACAGGACTTACAGGACATACATATATTTATAATATTTACATAAATATATAGTTTAAAACAAATTGAGGATAAGAGTTCTCATCCACAGGGATATTCTTCAGCCAGTCTTGCCTCGATCTGAGCCATTCCAAGTTCCAAAGAAATCCGAGACAACGATTTTGTTTTTTATGTTTGTTTAATGGAATGTTTTAAAGTTCCAGGCCACATTCCAAAGGATTCGAAGAAATTTCGAAAACACCCAAGAAACAGATTCAGGTGCAGCCAAACCTCTGATGAGTATCCCAGGGTTCAAAAAGCATTGATACCAGCCTGAACCCCTGCCTTCCAATCAGCAAAGTATAATTTCTCTGCTCTCAGTAGCACATCACTTGGGCCACGAGTCCAGTGAATCATCCGATCTGCGGCTATCCCCAAGCCTGCAGTCAACAGTTTCAAGCCCGCAGCCAGAAAGCCGGAAGGCTTCGGGATCACCAATTGTGTTGCTGGGTCCTGCAACACCCTGGCATCTCTCAACAACCGGAGTCGGCCAAAGACCTCCGTCAAGACATGAAAGTGAGATGTCCCAGCAAACTGAATAAGGCTCGCTGCCTGAGGTTGCAAGGCCGTGGTTTAATCAGAATTGGACATGTAGCATTCCACAGTTCATTGATGTTCAACTAAACTGCTGGACCACACCAGGAAACGACCCTTGTCTCGTTACACTCATTCATATATCTTATTTATTGTTACTCCAAGACTTACCTCTCGTTGCCCAGAATGACAATATATAATTTAGTGGATAGATCAATCATATGCCAAACCATATAATAATGCATGCATGTTCTAAATAGTACATTCTGACTGTAAATGTGCTTCTTTCATGTATATATATATTATTATAATATATATATAATTACTATACATAAGTATACATAACTATATATATACATATTGGATACTGTATTATGCATATATATATATATCATGCTGTATATCTATATATGATCTACACTTCAAAACTTGCTCCCAGCCACCATCCCCCACCTGCTTCACCTTCATCGGCTTCTCCCATGCCCCATGGTTGGGTCCGTTGGGCCCCTGCAAGTCGAACCACTTGAAGCCACTGCGCCACGGGCTGCTCGGATCGCCCCAGGTCTCCAACAGCTGCAGATTCTGCGCCAGGTTCAGCACCAGCCCGGCGGAGCCCAGGAAGATCTGACATCGGGCCTCGTCCACGATGAGGCCATCGTCACCACTGAGGCCCACGTCATGAAAGGTGGCCACATAACCTGAGATCACTGGAAAGGGGAGTGGCAAAGGATGAAAATGGATGAAAGGTCACAAAGCCAAGAAACAACCATCATGATTTCTCGTTTGCTTTGCTTGTTTCTGACTCTTACTAGTCTTACTAATCTCACTTCTCGGCACTGGTTCACCCCATCCACACACCTGACACCATTCGCAGCCAGAGATCCGCCAGTCAGGTTGCTCAATGAGACTAGCGAAGTAGACCCACTGGGCCCACTGGCCTCACTCCAATCGTAGAAGATCCGGCCCTTCTCGCAGGAGGTTGACCTGATGTTGCTGGGCCAAGACGCAGTGGCTGGAGCTACTGCATGGAACTGCCGCGGAAATCAATGAAAGGATGTGTCGGTTTTGGGAACCTCAATTTTTTGTCCAAAAATTAAGTATATATCCCAAGACACCAATTTCCATGAATGGGGAACGTGATAGTAAACCACTGCATTTTTAGGGGTTGTCTTTGGACACACCCATATTATTTGTGGAGGGGAAAGCAGATACCTTAACAAATATCTCACGAACATGAGCAGACAGACTGTCTGGGGGATATTCACCTATACCGATACCCAAATTTGTCTCAAACATGGTGTACAGTGTATATACCAAGAGGACCCACCAAAATTGCCTGGTCATCGGTCGTCCGAGCTCAGATGAAAAGAAAAAAACATCCACGTCAATCCACTCTTTGTTGGCAAAGAATAATCGGCTATAGCCATAAATTTGGGTATAATCACACGGTTTTGGTTGGATTAAAACCCCCATCATCTCGCCCCTCCACCCACACTTTTCGAGATCTTTGGTGAGTCGCCAGCGCCACCTTGAATCCTCGAATGGGTGATGTTCATGGGGAACCACCACCATCTCTTGGTATTACAAGGAAGTTCAAGAATCATTTTTTTTCATCATGGTAACAAAAAACTACCCATCTTGTCAATAAATGGATACTCTTGAGCTACTGCATACCTACGTGAGTCCCATGATTAAAAAAAACACGGCCCACGCAGTGCCTATTTCGCTGCAGCAGTCCCGCCATCCACGACTTCCACGCGCTGATCTGCGACGACCTGAAACTCTCCACCGCCGCCTGCTCCTGGTCCTCCAGAAATTCCGACAGCATTACTTGGATGGTCGCCAAGTCGTGTAAACCTCAGCGGGACCCCAAAATTTGCAACAGATATCAGAGATACTCAACCCGTACTGTACCCGTAGTAAACCCGAACTAACCCGTAGTATGCTAGGAAAACCTTAGGTCTTTGCAAAAACCTCGGGTTTTTCAAACCCGTACTGAACTCGTACTAAACCCGTCCTAACCCGTACGTTTTGTACGGGTTTAGATGGTTGAGATTTTACTGAATTTTCAATGGGTTGAACGTGATTTGTGAAGGGGCATCGGCAGAAAAGACATCACCTTTTGGAAATTGGATGGGGTAGCAAGCGTGGTTGTGCCAGCCAATTCATGGTCAACTGTGTCTGACATGCAAAAACGGTGAGCTTTGCCAGGGAAATAAACCGCATCAGCATGCGGGACTTGATCCAGCATGGAATTCTAAAAACAATCAAACTTCAAAAAATACGAGGTTTTGGAAAATCTGGGGTTTTGTGTGTAAACCTCGGGTATTGGAGCAAACCCTAGAACAATTTCGGTTTTGGATTTGAAAAGTATATTATTATACATATATATATATATATATGTTCCTAGACTCTGCAAGCAAAAACATTGTGTTGCACCGTTTTACCCCATATTTTTTACTTGTACTTTTGCATTTACTTTGAGGTATGTGACGAGCCTAGGCATATAATTATATATTTGGTAACACATAACCGTCTCCAGTAAACCCCAACTCATTGTTGCGGGTTGGAAGAGAACTTTTCCCTACGTTCATGGGCAATGTTCAAGGCTTACGTTACTGGGGAGATGGTGAATATAAACAACATGAAACCACCTGGTTGGACGATTGGAAAAGCAGGGATGAACATCATGTACTGTAATATACTGTAATTAATTGATGTTGATTTGTGGGTTTGCCATTGGTCACTTGGAATAATGATACTTAATTAGCAATAATAAGACAATTAATAACAACAATCATTTAAAAAATACTACTACTACTACTACCACTACCACTACCACTACCACTACCACGACCACCACCACCACCACCACCACCACCACTACCACTACCACTACCACTACCACTACCACTACCACTACCACTACTACTACTACTCCTACTCCTCCTCCTCCTCCTCCTACTCCTACTCCTGCTCCTGCTCCTGCTCCTACTCTTACTACTCATCATCATCATCATCATCATCAGCATCACCACCATCACCATCACCATCACCATCACCATCACCATCACCATCACCATCATCATCATCATCATCATCATCATCATCCATATTCTCATCCTCAGCCCATTCAGGCTGGATGAAAACTAAACAACAAATGAAACCATCAACCAGTGACGACTGGGGAATCCCGGGTAAATCTGCAGTTGCTCCTCCACCAATTTTTTTGATTCCACCAGATCTCCTTGGCCATTTGCGTAAAGAGCATCCCTCTTCATGGACACCACACCATAGCGTGCCCAGCGCAAACGCCCCTTGGCCCAAGCAAACATGGAGGGATCCTTGTCTTCGTTCATCCGTTCCAAAGCGGATTCCCAGGCCTCAATGGATTCTTTCAAGTTATTTGAAGCCAACATTGCTTGAGCAAAAGCCACATAAGCATCCGCTGAAGCAGGCTCCAGCCTCTTGGCAGCCTGGAAATTCTCCCGAATCTTCTGCAGCACTTCGAGGGCCTCACGCCCCCGGCCGCTACGATGGAAGCTCACAGCCGTACTCAGCAAATCTTCCATTTGATCCACCAGGGTCAAATACTTGCTGGCTGAGGAGAAATGGATGCACAGCCATACCAAGCATCCTTTCACAGCTGGCATACCAGGCATGGCTGACAACAATGCCCCAAACAGCTTGGGCTCGAAATGGGTAGAAAGGGGGAAACCTGAGCTGCAAATGTGACTGTTCATGCGCTCCATTCCATTGATTGTCATTGAATCAGTCACACGTCTGAGATGTGAAGGGAAACATCCAACATCCAAGTGTCAACAGCCAAACTCACCGTTTCTAACTGGCGCAAAGCCAACTTCCGCGGTGCACGAGCTACGAGCTAATGAGGTTATAGACGCCTTGCACCTTCACAGCTGAATGGAACGCGATCTGATAGCAGTTGACTCCCGTTGTTCATGGTTGTTCATGGCACTATCAAGATCATTATGTCATGATCAATTGACTAAAACGCGTCATGCGTCATGGTGGCATCAAGTGAAACTCGTCAAGCGCAGGATCCAAGCAGTCAACAGGTGTTTCAATGAAGGACTGCCCCATCGAAAGAATACCAGCAAATGAGTCAACGAATTGATTTAAGGGAAAATCCCTAGGGAACCATTGTAAAGGGGTTTTAACCATGACAGTTCCGAACATATTTCTGGAATATGGCTCAAACATGCTCAAACAGCGTTCTGGTATCAATCTCTGAGACCGTGTTGCAAGTTGGGACGCCCCAAGAAACAGAAGTGTCCTGGACGCTGGATATCCCATGGATGGACTTCTTCGAGGAGTGAGAAACAATGTTGTCAAAAACCAGATGATATATTTCTGGTTGGTGGTTTTAACCATCTTGAAAAATATTAGTCAATGGGAAGGATTATCCAATATATATATATATATTGTATTATGGAAAATAACATGTTCCAAACCACCAACCAGATTTGGTGTTTGGCATGCTCATGGAATTCAAATTGTTTTATTATGTTTTATTTGCTGTTGGGAATCTCCCTAGCTTCGAATGTTTTCAAAATCAAACTGCTCATTGGAATGGTTTTGTATGTTAGATACTTATCAAATCTAATGGTTTAAAGTCCATATCAAACTGAACGAACTGCCAGTGGACCCTGCTCTGCGCCCCCTCGCACTCAGCGACACCCTAGACCCGCGCAGCAGGAACCTGGAGACGTGCAAAAGGGGTCTTCCATCTGACCAAAAAAACATCGGTTCAACAAAAAAACATGGGATACCCTCTGGTAAACTAACATTGTGAACTGGAAAATCACCATATTTAATAGGTAAATCAACTATTTCTATGTGCCATTTTCAAGAGCTATGTTAAATTACCAGAGGGTATGTGATGTGTAATGCATGATGTCTTAATGATACGTGTGTATACATATATATATATAATTATATATAGTTACCATCCAAATTGCGTACTATATAAATCTAGGACATTTATGTAAATCATCACTTTATTCATCCACATGTATGAATGACCCCACCTTCATTGTAAATTCAACATGTGCAGCCACAATCCAAGTTTTGGTGGCATGACCCATGCAATTTTGGGTAAAAGACATCCAAGCAAAGGTGTGCAACATATCATATATAATCATATATATATATATACATATATACTGTGGATATTTGTGGATATGTAAATATAATATTTACATATCATTATACATATATATTTCATATATATTTCATATATATCTGGATATATGATGATATATATATATATATATATATATAAATTTAATTTAATTTAATATAATATTATTATTATATATTATTCTTATTATTATATATATGTTTTATATGTATATACCTCCAAATCCATCCGACTCCAGTGGATTCCCTGGGTCCCCTGCCGGTTGTGTGGGCGATGCATTGCCGCTCAAGCCGGCAAACTGCCAGTTGCGATGGATGGCGTTTGAATTAAATGGGAACATGACTGGTTGGTGGTGCAATAACCATCTTGAAAAATATGAAAGTCATAACCATCTTGAAAAATATGAAAGTCAGTGGGTTCCGGATGACAACCCATATAAAAAATGGAACATAATCCAAATGTTTGAAAGATGAACATGGGGATTACAATGATTACAGATGGTTACAGTATATTTCCAAATTCACGTAGTTCATCGACCGCAAACAAGGTGATGAAGAAAACATCTGTGGGGTTTCCTTGCGAATCATCATCCATGGCGCCGTCGGCCATGGTTCTGGCTGATGTTTGCGGTTGAGGTTCATGTCTCATTGCATCAAGGAACCTTGCAACCGGTCTACTTAGTAGTGACGTTCGTTTATGATTTGTTTCAAAAACCACTTGCAGGCCGTTTTTTGAAGACTCGACTCGCAAACTATACCATTTTGGCCAAACTTCCATTCACTCAATTGTTCCCCCAATGTGCATCAGAGAAAAACAGTCAGTTCTCGCAGCATTAAGCCGATTGAAGTAGATACCTCTGGCGGTCATAGGTCATATCCCTGGTTAGTTACACAACCTTTTTTTCCTAAATAACAAATCCAGTGACGACAAGACACCAACAGTTGCAAACAACAAACAATATGGTAATGGCACTATCAAGGCTGAGGAGGATGATGATGATGATGATGATGATACTGATATTTACATATGTTTACATATATTTACTGATCTTTAGTGATATTGAGGTAAATACTAAATACTAAATAAGTATTACCAAACAGTCACATGAACAAAACAATCCTAGATGATCGTCATTGCGGCGGCCAGCGCCACCACGCCCCTGACCTTGCTGGGGTCCATAGCCGCAGAGAGGTCAACAGGTGGCATCTCTTGCCCATTCATCGGCGTACTGGGAGGAGCCTCGCGGCCGAAGCTCTGTTTCTCGGCCATTTCTCCCCATGGAGCTGTGGAAACCCAGGAAAATCTTGGTTGAAAGAAAAAAAACATCGAAAAATCTCGGTTGAAATCTCAAACTCATGGTTTTTTTGGTGAAAGAACGAATGAACGAAGGCGCATATTGTGGGTTTTCCGATGTGTTTGGAACCTCCTGCAGGGAATGATCAGTTATTGATATGTAGTGATAAGAGATATTAGTGATACTACCAATGGTGATATAACTACTCAGAATGTTCAGATGTGGCTGTGGGGGGTACACCAAGAATTATGAATTGCTAGTTTTGTGCTAAAATTATGACATGATATAACATATAATCGAGATTTCAAAAATCAATGGGATCAATAGTCTGAGTGTGATGGGAGCTATTTAGCCGGAAAGCAAGGCGTTTGTACCTCCAAATTTGTTTTTTCTTAAGGTTCAGATGTTCAAACCAATTCTGGGAATGTGGTGAGGAGGAATAGTAGCGACAGATTGCTTCGAGGTATACAAGCTGACTGCCATTTGTTCTACGTCGCTAACTGCTTCAGGACTGACCGGAGAAGTGGATGCTAAACCCGAAATGTCATGCCTTCCTACTGGTTGGTTGAGAAGGGGATTCCCACAAATTATCACAAATTATAGGTGATGATAATTTGTCAAGCAATCCTCAATATACCAGATAGATCCACATAAGCTGGGTAAATCAAAAAAACAAAGAAACACAAACCTGAATACTAATCATGTGTTTTAAGAATCGCCATTAACTGGAATTATGGTTAGTACTGAGGGGAATCATCCACCTAAGGGACCATTTGGGGATGATTCTCCTTACTAACCATAATTCCAGTGAGGTTTCAAATAGCCAGAGGTCTCTTTTCGGCCTTGGGATTTTCTGCCATGGAGCTGGGCGAGATCACCTGGCCGCGACAGTTTTGTTGGATTGGTACTGCAAATGGATCATCAAACTAAACTCACCCAAAAATGATATATATATATATATATCTGTGTTTCACTCAGCCCCAAATTGGATGTTCATGACATCAAACATCGTCAAACTATGCCCAAGCAAAAAACATATGGTAATTTTCAGATATTTTCAGGGCTCGTGCTTTTCTTCAATGTGCATCGGAGCATCGTGTCGACAAGGCGCACCTCGCCGTTCGTACCGGCAGCCCCTATGCCCATTTGTTGTATCTGGGCCTGGCCAGGCTGATTCTGCCAATTGCTGGTGGCTCTATCGATCTTGGCAGGTCTCCGGAGAGCTCTAGACTGGCTATAAATAGACCGGGAAAAGCTGCTGGATGCCAAAAACTGCACATCAGTGTTTCTCTAAATATCTAAATCTAAAACAACACTGACCGCACTGACACCAACTTTCCCATTTTCAATGTGCAAAGTGTCCAAAAATGGTTTGGATACTCCGCCCACCCAGTAGTTTCCAGTCTCCCAGCACTAGTCCAGAATGGTGCTGGCCTTTGTCGTCCTTATTCATCAAGTGCTTACAGTCTCCAGATATCTCCACTTGGCCGCGACCCAACATGGGGTACCAATTTTCAGTCCTAAAAACAAGTTCCTGTGATTTTCAGTCTCGCATCAATTTCATCGAGGTGGTCATATGTGGTCATCATTAGCCATACAGTAGCCATACGCCATACCCAACGCCTGCAGCTGGGCCATTGCCTCTGGGGTGATGGTCGCTCCCCCAGCCTGGAACAGCCCGTTGCCAGTGGCTTAGAGTACCTAAACGAAGCTAAATTGTATATAAGTGGAAGGCAACTGGAACTGCAAGGCAACTGCCGCTGGAAGGTAACTGGAAGGCTTGGGGAATTGATCTTCACAAAGTCTCGATCTTGAGTGCTTTGGCTGTTCAGAATCATGAAAGTGGGCTGGTCATATCGCCTTCTGTTACAGGTCCAAAGAGAAGAAACACATGATGACTTGATGACTGGCTGGTGGATTTAATAAATCCCAATACAGTAGCATCAGTCTTCAGTCAGCCAACCCGGTACATCGTCCCCTAGTAGAAATGGAGCGTGTTTCGAGGGTTGTACAAACAGTTCCCAGTTTGCGGCTCAAATATCCAGTTCTTGTGGCTGAATTAATGTTTTTGCGCATCGTTTTTGCTAGTTCAATCCCTTTTTCATGTCGATAGAATTCCACAGGTGCATGTTGCATGAGTGTAAAAAAATGTCTCTTGAATCATTGTTTTTTTTCTTATTGTATACCTACGCTGATTGGTTGAATCCATATTTATGTTCATGCGCATGTGTGATCGATGAACGCTGTATTATGTTGGTCAAATCATTGAAAATCATAATGTTCATATCTTTCAGTTGTGTAAATTCAAAAATCTGCATGCCAAAAAAAACTGTGTGATGTTTTGGATCCGTTTTTTGTTGGTTACACTCCGGCAAACAGACGAACAGATATGGAAAAAACCTCCACGTGCAGATCATTTTCCAAGAAACATGAACATAGGTTTTCCGTATCTCATATTCGCTTGCCGGAGGAGAAGGTAAAAAACAAAACAAAGAACGTCCAAAATCCATCAAAATCCCATGTATATGGGTGTTTCTTAGATCATGGGGGATCCCCAAGTTACCATGGGTTTCAATACTAAGTCGTGGTCTAGTTTCGAATGATTTTGGGGTGCCCCCATTTTAGGAAATTCTATTTGGTGAATGACATCCTCTGTTATCCCATTGTATTCCCACGCCATCCCAATTTATAGATTAATCTTCCATGAACCAAATGGACAATTTATCCCCATGATACTGTGGATGGAAGAAATCCTGCACCAGTTGGTAGATGGTTTATCCCCATATAATTTCATTCTTTACAGTGTTTCATAGTTACCAATACTTACCAACTGGTGCAGGATTTCTTCCATCCAGAGGATTCACCATTATTAGCTATTATTAATTACCATGATTAACCATTGAATCCCATTAAATCCCATTAAATCACGATTTTTGGTCGGTGATTTATCACCTCGGCTCGCCACCCCAACCTGCGCAGGCGGGGGCGCAGGCGCAGGCGCAGGCTGCGCTGGAGGCGCCCAGCTGCCGCCGGGGCGAATGGCCGGCAGAGACGATGCGCCCGGCCTCGGATGGCGGGCCATGACGGGCCCGGGTGCTGTGTTGCATCCCAGTTATGGCATGGTTTCTATTGTTAAGCCCCATGAATATGTTTTTTTCAATGTATTTTGTCTAATTTCACTGTAAATGGGGCTGGTGTTTTAGGTCTAGATCCCATATATATATATATAATTAATTCCCAAGACCATCAGCCATATAGATGAATATTACAGTTGTAAACCTTCTTCTATCCCTAGTAATCCCTAGTGAACCACGTGATACTCATTTGTTAGTCATGCATGGTGATTTAACATGATTCTAAGCATCAAACATGGTGGTAAACATGGGCATCTAATGTATACAGTGGAATATATTGGGGATTCATCATGGGTAAAACAAGCTTCAGGTGGGATGACCCACCAAGTAAGGCCTATAGATGGCCCTAACTTAGCTAACCAGGGATATTCATATAACAGGGGGAATGTACGATCTAACAGGTAACAATCAAATACATATACATGTCATTGTCCTATAACTCTATCGTATTTGTTGTGTATTAGTAAATTTATTTTATTGGTACTTGTTGCTTTCTGATGGTACCGGTATTTGCTAGTTTAATCCACACATATTACTAAGGGTCGGTGAATATGGACAATTAACGAACAGGAACGGCATATACGCGGATTGTGATGAGAATATAATGCTTCTTGACATGTGGGGCATGTGGGGAGATGGTCAATGTATTGATAACGAACCAAGAAATATATATATATATCTATATATGTATGTATATATATATATATGTCCGGCTGTCAAAAATCCTTGCTCATGAAATGGACATCAACGGTTTCGTAGCAATTTAACCATCATAGCGCAATATAAATTTACAGGGAGTATCGCTAAGGCTAAACGCAGCTAAAGTATATATGATATTTTAATAGTGTAGTAGTAGTAGTAGTAGTAGTCGTAGTCGTAGTCGTAGTCGTAGTCGTAGTCGTAGTCGTAGTAGTAGTCGTAGTAGTAGTCGTAGTAGTAGTAGTAGTAGTAGAAGTAGAAGTAGTAGAAGTAGTAGTTGCAGTAGTAGTAGTAGTAGTAGTAGTAGCAGCAGCAGCAGCAGTGGTAGTAGCAGTAGTAGTAGTAGCAGTAGTAGTAGCAGCAAAAGTAGTAGAAGTGGTAGAAGCAGAAGTACAATAGAAAACGTAGCAGTAGAAGTAGAAGTAGAAGTAGAAGTACAAGTGGTTGGGGATCCTGTGCATTTGGGAGAACTTGGGTATCGCTTAGGTATCGCTAAGGCATCGCTATGGTATTGCTAAAATCAACGCGCGTTTTTTTGTAGAATCAGGCGAGTGCATTATCATTTGCTTATGAAACTGTTCCTTTCCTTTTTCCCTTCTTTTTCCTTTCAATTTTCTGTTCTTTTCCTGTTCTTTTTCTGTCCTTTTCCTTTCGTTTTTCTTTCCCTGTCCTTTTCCTTCCCTTTCTTTTACCCTTTCCTTCCCTTTCTCTTACCTTTTCCTTCCCTTTCTCTTTCCTTTCCGTCCCTTTCCTGTTCCTATCCGTTTCCTCTTTCTTTTTCTTTCCTTGCCCTCTCCTTTTCCTGTCCTTTTTCTTTCCCTGTCTTTCCTTTTCCTTTGCTTTTCTTTTCCTTTTCCCTCTTTTCCCTTCCTCTTCCTTTCCTTTTCTGTCAATCCTGAGCCCAAGTCTATCATCGATGCGGGCACTTGACGGAATCAACACTCATGAAAATATCAACTTATTAACTATTGAATTCAAAATGGAGTATCGCTATTTGGAAAGGTCCCATCGCATTTTCTGAATTTTCTGAAAACCGATGTCCAGCCAATACATATCTTAGTATCCCCGAGTTTTGACGGTTGCTGTATATATATATATATACTACTCATGGTATGAGATTAACCATTGTAAAATTATCCACATATCTTAGTAGCTTCTCAGATTCAAAGTAGCTGGTTGGTCTTTATGGTTGGTTTTCGAAATTGGCTGGGAATCAGTATATCAATTTGATATCTAAATGCATAGCTTTTGTAAGAATGATTTCAAATGCAACAACTGGATATGTCTAAGCTCCTAGAGTGTTTGGTTTCTGTGACGTTTTTCCTAGTATGCTCAAGTAGATATCTAAGTTATACGTCTGTAGAAATGCCTAAGCACTTGTGGGATCTTAATCAGGATAAATATTGAATATGAAACACCAAACAGCATGTTTCAATGTAGGGACCCCTCTTCAATCCAATGCCCTGCACGGCCGTGCATGTATGGTATACTATATTCACTTACAAAAATACCCCAAGAAGCACCCACATGTAGAGATGCAATGCACAAATGTTGGTATTCTCATGTATTTTCTATTTTCTAATACTTTTTCTACATATAGTATCATATAGTGGGAGACACAAGGTGAAGGGGGATTTGGGCTTGACCCAAAATGGTACCGTGTGTCGGCCGCTTATGACATCCACTTTAGTACCTACATAATTTCGGCACAAGCCGTGTTGAAGATCCCGACGTCAGTGACTCGTTTCCAAAAGATTAGATGTTTTTCTTTTCGAAATGTTTGGAGAATGAGTGGATCACGTGGCCCATTTTCTCTGGTAAGTTACGTGATGGTGAGTCCATTGTGATTTGTTTTTTCCGTTTTGTTTTTTTTGAATTTCCTGTCCTGTCCATTGTCCTTGCTATTTCGCATCATTCTGGAGCTGGAAGCTGCCATTTCAACAATATTTGCATCATTTTTGAGTTCGAACCTTTCGTTTTCCATGGAATTTGCAACATTTTGGTGCTATTTGCAGCATGTTCGAGCTGGAAGCTGCCATTTCAACGGTGTATTTGCAGCATTTTTGAGAATTTGCAACATTTTAGTGCTGGAACGGTTCATGTAGATAGCATGCTAGTTTGCAACTAGGGTTCATTTAGGGTTGGTTTTAGGGTTAGTTTAGGGTCGTTGTTAGGGTTGGTTTAAGGTTTTTTAAGCATTCGTTTTAGAGCTAGGGTTTGTTTATTTAGGATCCATTTAGAGTTGGTTTTAGGATCTATTCAGGCTTCGTTGTAAATTTATTTAGGGTCAGTTTAGGGTTCGTTCAGGGTTGGTTTTAGGGTTTACCTAGGCTTGGTTTAAGATCTAGTTAGGCTTGGTTTAGGATTAGGGTTAGTTTTTGTGTGTATTTAGGCTTGTTAAGATCTATTCAGGGTTGGTTTTAGATCTATTTAAGATTGGTTTAGGGGTTATTTAGGGTTTTATGTAGGCTTGTTTTAAGCTCTGTGTTGGTCGGGTTTCAGGTTTATTTAGGCCTGGTTTAACATCTATTTGGGGTTGGTTTAGGATCTGTTTAGGGTTGGTTTTAAGGTTTATTTAGACTTGGTTTAGGATCTATCTGGAGTTGGTCTAGGACCTATTTAGCATTTACAGGGTTTCGGTTGGTTTATGATCTATTTAAGCCTGGTTCAAGATCTAGTTAGGGTTGGTTTTAGGATTTATTCAGGCTTGGTTTAAGATCTATTTAGGGTTAGTTTAGGGTTCATTCAGGGTTGGTTTTAGGGTTTACTTAGGCTTGGGTGTATTTAGGCTTCGTTAAGATCTATTTAGGGTTGGGTTTGGATCTATTCAAGATTGGTTCAGGTGTTATTTAGGTTTTTTTTGTAGGCTTGTTTAAGCTCTGTGTAGTAGGTTGGTTTGGGGTCTTTTTAACGGTGGTTTTAGGGTTTATTTAGGCTTGGTTCAGGATCCATCTAGGGTTGGTTTAGGACCTGTTTAGGGTTGATTAATGTTTGTTTAGGTTTGGTTTAGGATCTATTTAGGCCTTGTTTAAGATCATTATTTAGGGTTGGTTTCAGGTTTATTTAGGCCTGGTTTAACATCTATTTGGGGTTGGTTTAGGATCTATTTAGGGTTGGTTTCAGGGTTTATTTAGACGTGGTTAAGGATCTATTTGGAGTTGGTTTAGGACCTGTTAAGGATTGGTTTAAGGTTAGTTGAGGGTTGGTTTAGGATATATTTAGGCCCGGTTCTGGTTTAACATCTATTTGGAGGTGCTTTAGGATCTACATTTAAGTTATTTTATGGTTTTTTCGGCGTGGTTCAGGATCTAGAGTTGGTGTAGGACCTATTCAGGCTTGGTTTAAGGTTTGTTTAGCGTTGGTTTAGGACTTATTTACGCCTGGTTTAAGATCTAGTTAGGGTTGGTGTGAGGTTTATTTGGGGTTGGATTAACATATATGTGGGGTTGGTTTAGGACCTATTTAGGGTTAGTTTAGGGTTTATTTAGGATTAGTTTCATATTTATTTAGGGTGTTTTTAGGGTTTAGTTAGAGTTGCTTTAGTATTTGTTTGTTGGTTTGTGGGTTTATTTAGGGATGATTTAGGGTTTCATGTATTATATGATGCTTCTTGGTGTTTTCTGTAACATATATATATATACCTGGATCTTCAAACGCCTAATATATTTTGACCCTTTTGGTTGTTTACCAATTATGGTTGAAATCGCCTGTTTTTTTTTTGAATCGTCATCAAAAACTGAAACGCCCAAAAACCATGGAAATTGGATAATTTTGAATGTTTCATGATATTTTCCTCCCGTCTCCCGCGCATGTAAGTAGGATTTTTTGAGGCTGCCAGAGTAGTGCATTGGAGTTGGGTATGCAGGTCTGACTCCGCAACCCCGCCTACTTTTTCTGTGCAAAGCACTTTTGCACAGAATCTGCAAAAAACAAAAAAACACGACCAAAACGCCCCGCAAACATCCCGCAAAAATCCGCAAAACGCCCGCAAAAACCCGCAAACTCCCGCAAATCCAGAAAACTTGGTTTTTTGGCTTGTGTTTACACATAGCAGCTAGTTCCGTAGTAGTTTTTGAAAGGCATCGAGATAAAAAGTAGTCAGTATAGGAGTCAGAAATAGCACCCACGTAAACAAGCAGGAGTGACCTGGATTTAAGGTAGAACCAATGGAAGGCCAGACGCATCGCCTATTTTCTTCGCATATCGCCTACTTTTCATCAAGTTCGTATGTGTTTTTTTGTGAAACGCCTGGTTTTCGAAGAACCGACCAAACAAAATAGTACCGACACAAACGACCAAAATATTTTGGTAGTATGAATTTCAAGGTATATATATATATATGTATATACGTATATATACAGTATGAGAAACCAAAAAGGCAGGGAAAGCAGGGAAGCAGAGAAGCTGGAAAAGCAGAAAAGCAGGGAAGAGCGGAGGAGCAGAGGCAAAGACGCAGAAAAGCAGAAAATCAAAGAAGCCAAGAAGCAGAACAGCAGAGAAGCAAAGAAGCAGAAAAGCAGGAAAACGTAGAAGAGCAGAGAAGCAGGCAAGCAGGGGAAAGCAGAAAAGCGGAGAAGCAAAGAAGCAGGGAAAAGCAGAGAAGCAGAGAAGCTGGGAACCAGAAACTAAAAAAACAAAACGGAATCAACATATCCCTAAATAAATAGCCCTCCCTAGAATAAAACTATTAGCCCACTCATCCAAGCTTTACCATGCTTAGTTAGAAGCATTTTGCCACTTGAGTTTGCCACTCAGGTACCTCTAAATCCTTATCCATATTTACCCCATAAATAGGGCCTTTCTGTCAAGGTGAATCTGGTGATTTTGGAACGCTACGGGAACAGTCTCACACTGAGGTGCCAACGCTACGCCCCCTGGTGGGGGAATGCCTCCAGGTACTGGGATCCCTCCAGGCATTGGAATGCCCGGCGTAGGGATGCCAGTGATGCTGGGAGCAGCCGCAGGACCTTTCCTGAGGCAAAACTACAAGCCATCCACCTTTGATTTTCAGTGAACAACTTCTGCACCTAGTCCCACTGGTTTGGAAACGTAGTAGGCTTTCATAGATGTCTAAAATGCATCAATCGTGTGATTGCATGTTTTTTTCCCATCTAACTAGCTGGGGTAAAATCAGGTTTGGTATGATTGCGTTGTTTGGTCTGCATTCTGGTACGTGTTTTCTCATTTTTGTATATGTTGCTTAAACATTGGCAAAACTATCCAACAGCTTCCGACAGAGTTCCCGTGTTTCCTCGATAAACATCACCAAAATTCGGGGGCAACAACCACCATCAAACTACCAAACCAGTGATGCCGGAACAGGTTATTAATAATTTATGAACTCCGACTCCCCAAAATCCTCCAAATGTATTCACATGTAAGGACCCCAAATCCTCGGATCGATGCTACTATGTGGCCTCGAAACTTGCATGACCTCTTTTTTAAACTGCGCCTAACTTTTTCGGTCTAGCTCGAGGCGTTTGCAGGGTTTTTGCGCCGTTTGGAACAGGGTTGGCGGGCATAAAGCAAAAGAATCAACGACTTGTGCTTGGCGGGACAAGTAGGTTTACCGCAAGATCAATTTGCACATCGAACAGGCAGTGGGACACAAATGTATGTACACCACGCTGGAGGTTCCAGGGAAGTTACAATATTTAACCAATCTGAAAAAACTGGTTCTGGGTCAAACCCTGTTTCCCAACGGTACCCTTTTTATAGTTGCTAGTTCTTGGACGGCTATTCAGCTATTCCTCCAGTCAGATGGTAAACTCATAGGTTTTGACCCATCCCCAAGTAGCAGTGACGAAGGCACGGTATTGCCACCGCGGGCATCTGCGGGACACCAGTGACCTGCTACTGGGCACACCAATGTGTTTCCTGTCATTTGCATATAACGATGTAGTGACATTGATCATGCATGCTATGTAACTATATGTAATTACCAAATGTGGTAAACCATATTTTTTTTGGTTCTGAGCGTTCAGGGCTAGGGCAAGGTTCAAATCCCATTAAATCATTGTGTTGTTCGTCTGATTTTTTCATGCATCTGATATCTGATCCTGTTCTGTTTTACAAATCTCAGCAATTATGGAACACAAGTCAAATTGGTTCCATGATTGGTGGTTAATTCACATAACCATATTTGTAAAACCATATTTGGTGGTTAATTATATACCCCTTCTAAACCATATTGGTGGTTAATTCACCAACCAGCGGTTGGTTTGTGACTTAAATCTCTTTCACAATCGCTGAGATCCCCATTCGGGTTCCATGAGTAAAATCCAGTTTTTGTTGGTGACCTTCCCCCCAACGAACATTGACCCTGCCATGACTTGAGGTTTGGAAGATTACTTCCCTTTAAAAAAATGGACTATTCTCAAGGTCTTTGCTAAGTTGGGAAATGGTGATATCCAAACATATTCCATTATATCCCATGATAGTCGAACCCCATATCCAATTGAACACGATTAAACCCCACGAAGATCCCATGAAAACCCATGAAGATCCCATTATATAAAACCTATTACTGTAAATCATTATGTTTGGTTGGTTAAAGCTCCATTAAATCACTATCAACTCTATCAATCTCTATCATATATTCCCTCTAAATGGAGGTTGATTCCCATTAAAACATCTTAAAACCCCATGGAAGTCCCATGAAAACTCATCAAAACCACCATGGAAATCCGCCTGAGGAGCACAGGCCCCACCCGGCGGCCGCCGGGGCGCAGGGATGCGATGCAGCAAGCCGGTGCCTAAAGAGGCACGGCCCCAGTCGTCCAGTAGATGTTTGTTGGTTAGAAAAAACACCAGATGTTTCTAGAACAAATGGATATATTATAGATATAATATATATGATATATCTATCGAGTATCTACCATCTATCATCTAGTTAGTCTAAACAACCCAGTTTGGTGAGCTTTATAACCCGGTAGAGGTCTTAAAAACTATGTCTTGAGACTATGGTAGTTGTTTTATAAATAGTTATATAATATGTTTATAACTCGATCTAGCTAGGCAGTTATATAAACCAAGTGCATGTACGGTATATAGTTAGTCTAACCCCATAGACCATTTTGCCTGCAGCTATGTCGCCTGCTATACAAGTTAACTCATGTAATCCGTGCTGTTCTTTATATGCGATAAACAAGCAGGAAAAACAAAGTGATTCAAAAAAAGGAATGAAAAATACAAAAAAAAACAATGATTGGGAATGCAGCGGGAAGATATTTTCTTAAACAAAAAAAACTAATGATCATGCAAAATGAATGCCAACAAAACTGCACAACATGAAGCAAACAAAAATGCTGAGTTTTGGTGACTGTTTGTTTTTTTTTGAGTTTGGTTTGTTGCATTTGTTTTTCAATCTCCTTGGCTAAATCGTTGTTTTTTGCTTTTTTAAACGCACGTTCCAGAATTAACTTGGCCGGAATTAACAGAAACCTACAGTGGCTGTAATAATGGTTATACATTGTTAGTCTAACATCTATCAGCCCATCTAAGGGATTTTTTATGATATATATAATTATATATATACACCATAAACCATAGTTACAGTAATCTATCAATCCCAAACACGTAATGTAGTTGGTACCCGGCGCATAGACGGCCGTGGACCGAAATACATATTTTAGCAAAAGGGGGTTGGGTGGGGTGGGCGGGGAATATTAACGTTCATGTACCTTGCCTACATACGTGGATGCTACGCTGCTGCTACGTCACTGGGCATGGGTGGGGTGGGGGGGGATATTAACGTTCATGTACCTTGCCTACATACGTGGATGCTACGCTGCTGCTACGTCACTGGGCATGGGTGGGGTGGGGGGGGATATTAACGTTCATGTACCTTGCCTACATACGTGGATGCTACGCTGCTGCTACGTCACTGGGCATGGGTGGGGTGGGGGGGATATTAACGTTCATGTACCTTGCCTACATACGTGGATGCTACGCTGTTGCTACGTCACTGGGCATGGGTGGGGTCGGGGGGATATTAACGTTCATGTACCTTGCCTACATACGTGGATGCTACGCTGCTGCGAATTTTTGGAACACTTGGAAGACCTCCTGCCGCAGGATTGATGCTGTCAGATGAGGAAAAAAAGAAGCAAATCCTGGCATAGACAAAGTAGTTACGTCATTTCAAAAAAGCATTAAAATTATCGTTTCGCTGAGGCGAAAACGCCATATAGCTAACTTTCCAATGGAATTCAGCCACAAAAAGTGTATACACCTGAAACTTGAGAAATCCCCTTACAAACGCACAGAAAATCAATGCTGGATGATACTCAATCTTCATTTTGAGCCACGGCCGTCTATGCGCCGGGTTCCATGTAGTTTACGCCCCCAGAAACCATGTTTTTTCAAAAAGGGGCTTTCCAAAATCATCCATAGACTGGGGGGCTTACCAACTTAGCAAAGTATGGAGCAGCACATTGCAATATTACATGGAATATCATTGGCCATTCAACATGAAACATGTGATTCTAAGGCTCAATTAACTGGGTTTGGGATCATGGTATGGGATGGCAGGCTTCAAAAATCAAGACTGGGGCGTTTAAACTTAAACGTTTCAGAATCCTGAAACGGACTATCAATATAGTATCTAACCAATATAATACTATAAATATCTGTAAATCATGTGTGCTTGTTGGGTCAGTTAACCGTGAACAACATACTGTATGCAAGCATCAACTATACAAACCACAAATGGAATCAAATGGATATAGATACTGATAACTTTTCATAGATCAACGGATATAATTGCGTCGGCTAAGATTCCGCCAACGTTCAGAAGTTTTACCCAGAGGTAATCCATGGAGTCCGACTGGGATTTTCTGCGAAGTAATGGGGCAACACCTGGAGATCAAGTTATGGGCTACACGAAACATGAGATGGTTTACTATGGTGGGCCTGCTAGAAATAGACCAAAAGACTATGCTGGGGCGAAGAGACGAGTGAAGAGACTAGTAACTAGATTTTAGATTCGACATGATTTGACTCAAACCCGCATCAGCATACATGTTTGGGGTGCAAACTGAAGTGCATCCAAGGATATATACTGTACCATCTGGTTATTTAAC
This sequence comes from Cladocopium goreaui, assembly GCA_947184155.2. Lineage (NCBI taxonomy): Eukaryota > Dinophyceae > Suessiales > Symbiodiniaceae > Cladocopium > Cladocopium goreaui. The sequence goes on along the minus strand of CAMXCT020000262.1, from coordinate 142,100 downwards.
ATAGCCATGGAAAATCCCTTATAAATGGAGGTTTTAATCGGAAAATCATCTATCAATGGGCCATTTTCCATGGCTATGTTAAATAACCAGAGGGATCCAGAGGGTATATATATATATCCTTTAAGCTGGCTTTACAGGATACGTGGAGCCGCCGGAGCTATGTTTGCCGGGCCCCCCACCTATGTCACAACCGATGCAGCCATCGCCACCCCAGGCATTGTTGGGCATAAGGATGGTCTGGCGGCACTGGGAGTGTCAAGGCTGAAGAAATCCTTCCCCTAAAAATGTCTATGCCACCACTCTCCTGAAAACATCACGCTTTCAGTGTGGATATATATATATATATATGTTATGTATTTGGGAGAAGTACAATGGGGGTGTTGAAAATACGGAAAAGGGATTGCTTTTGCCAAAGACGAACTTTTAGCTGGGTATGAACTATTCCACCATTGATGGCCAAAGACTGAAGAATTAAACGGCCAATCCAAGGTTTCCTCAGTTTTTGCTGATCAAATCTGACAGATGCACTGCTCGCAATGGCCTCTCTAACTGACTCTGAGTCTGCGTTGTAGACGTAGACCTCAGTCATGGTATGTCCCAAATTGTGTTTCCCCTTAAAATCCCGTTTTGATGATCAGTCTGGAGAGAGATGCAAGAAACCGTACAGTTTGAAGGGCCTTTCCTTCTGCTCAATTTGGGGATAGAGAGAGAGAATGTGACCAATCTAAGAAACATTTGGGCCCTCTTTTGCCTCTAAATGTGGCTCAGAATCCACATAAACTCCTTGGCAAACCCACAGCTGTAGTAATAGATTTATATAAATTATTCCCATCAAAATATCTGGCACCGGTGCCCATTCACATATATGCATCAAAATACTGGTAATTCATCCCATCAAAATACCTGGTTGATCTGCTGCGGGATCGTATATTTATTGTTCTATTCCATCACATCCCATCACACATACCATTCATTTGTTGTATTGTACCTAAATGAATGAACGATTCTTGGGCTAGTTTGGTGGGTACAAGTAAACAATGCATCTGCAGGTACATATATAAATATAAATCATCACAATCTACCAACTTGATTGAAAAAGGCAATTTTTGTAATCGTTACCCTCACGTTCACCAGCATGTCTAGTTTGGTCCTGAATAATTTACCCAGAAGTATCACATCAAATATATGAGTTGTACCCATGACACCTCCCAAGTTTTATGAAATGCCTAGTAAACATCCCCCAATCATCCCATAACAGGTCCCTTAACAGGTCCCTTGTCCCTTGGTCACCTTTGTCGGGCTCAGGTGCATTCATTCGCTCATTGATGTTGGCCTGCACTACCTCAACGAGTTCGTCGATGTCGTGAAAGACACGCTGTGGAGTGCCCAGCAAGAAATCCTACGCGGTTGCACGGTCGCACCGATTGAAATGGAGAAATAAGACATGGTTTAAGCGATGAACATGGGTAAAGAAAATTTCATCATGTTGGGATAGAGTTGGATATGATTATGATAGTGGGATATTGTGGAATATAACTAACTACATACAGTAACATTAACTAACTAACCAAAAAATCCAAAAACATGTGGGATACCATGGTATACCCGCACAAATGAAAATCAAGTGGTGGATTTCGGGTACCCAATGTTCAAACACTCAAAAAAGGATCATCATTTACATATATTACATATTATATATATATATTATATATATATTATATACATATTATATATATAATATTGAATTGTTGACCCCCAAAATAGGGCTGTTAAATAATCCTTGAGACATCTTAGGACTATGAGATACAAGAAGACATAAGAATGGTCAATTCGATGCTGGTTCCCTTGGTTCTTATCCTTTCATGATCATTTAAGAAATGTCGAAATGGGGACAGGAAAGGCTCACGTCAATTCATGTGTCCTGGAATGGTACAAGGCCAGCATGAGCTGCAGGTGAATTCGGGAAAACCTGCGCATGACGCACGTCACAGGTGATTTATCCAGCTCGAATACATTCCGCTTGCTTGAGGTACTGAAAATGTTGCAGGAAAAATTGTGTTTTTGCCGTTCAAAATGGAAGTTTCCTTTATTTTTGTCCCTTCAACCAAGTCTTGGATCAAAGGGGTAAACGGGTAAACCCACAACCGAAAACCATCTCACATGACTTGCCACAAATGGAAGCTTTATGGTTTTGCTGTCGCCACCCTTACTGCACTCATCTTGTTATTGGAAGGATTTGGAAAGTCTCTCTTCCCACCTCCAGAACGCGAATTCCATGGTTCTCCGCCTGGATACGAATGATGGTTTGAACACTACTTGGGGTGCAGTTCCAGTGGGGTTGCATCCCAACTTATGGGATGTTATCATAACCCCAACTGCCCAAGTAGAAGCCCATTGAATTCCTGCTGTTTGGTGAATGGTAGAGGCGGGATCGGGATCATTTTGCCGAGGGATGGGTACCTGAAAAACCGGCGCATGAAAAAAGGGACAAATGGCAGGTTTCACCTGCGTTTTTACATGATTCTGGCGGTGTTTTCTGTGCTTTTGCTGGCGGCAATTCTGCAAACATGGAACAAAAATGAAGAAACAACCATGATAGCTTTGCAGTATGTGGTTACATGCTGTCTATCTATCTATCTATCCATCTATCTATCTATCTATATATATATATATTTGCACCGCAGGACTGTGGCAAACCAAGTGACCACATCTACCGCATCATATCGCACGGTTGCTCCTGAGGCCAGTGCCACGTCGGAGAGCAACCACATGTAACCAAATACCATCCATTTAAGGCGCATTGGCAAATCCATTGGTAATAATCATCTTCTACCCTAGTCATACATACATACATACATACATACATACAGACAGGCAGGCAGGCAGGCAGACATACATACATACATACATATTAGTTATTATACCATCCCTATATGTATATATATATATACTACGATCGTACATGTATGGATTCTCTATGGATTATAAACCAACTTACTGAGTGGGATGCACCAAGGATGCCAAGAAATCGAGGCACCAAGAAGTCCGTTGCCAGCCCACTTTCTGGGCATCACCGTGACCTGAAAAAAAGACCCAAAGGACCCGCTGGGGCTGGTGATGGCCCTTTAACCCGGGTCCACTGCGTGGGGTTCATTTATATGTCTATATATATATATATAAAATGTATGTATGTGATATACATATGAGCCGTTGTCAAAACTCATTGTCTTCTCTTGGTTCGCGAAAATTGGGTGTCACTTTTGGGGGGGCCCTATCGCTATCCATGGTCTTGCAAAAAGAGCCAAGGAAGAGGGTAGGAAAGGAAAAGGACAAGGACAAGGAAAAGGAAAAGGAAAGGACAGGAAGAGGAAACGAAAAGGAAAGAAAGAGGGAAGGAAGAGGATTGGGAAGAGGAAAGGAAAAGGATTGGGAAGAGGAAAAGAAAAGGAAAGGAAGAGGAAAGGAAAGGAAAGCAAGAGGAAAGGAAAAGGATTGGGAAGAGGAAAAGAAAAGGAAAGGAAGAGGAAAGGAAAAGGACATGAAGAGAAAAGGAAAAGGAATGGAAAAGATAAAGAAAAGGAAGGGAAGAGAAAAGGGAGAGAAAAGGGAGAGAAAAGGGAGAGAAAAGGGAGAGAAAAGGAAAGGAGTAAAGGTAGAGGAAGGGAAAAAGAGGAAAGGAAAAAGGATGAAAAAGGAAAGGATCTATTTGTGGTCTGGTCTGAGGGCTACTTTTCGAACATATGGGTATCGCTAAGGTATCGCTAAGGTATCGCTAGGGGTATCGCTAATTTAGCCTCTTGCATGTACGTAACTTTGTGCAAAACAACGTCAGATGTGGACATTATGCACAATTATAAGTATCGCTTTTGGGAGGGCCCCTATCGCTACACAGCATTTTGTACATTTTCCAGAAACCAGAGAACTCTCTTTACATAAGTAGTATACCAGAGATTTGACCGTACCTCATGTGTCAATATACATATCATATTACATATCATATCTACAATATTATACTGGTTGGTAGCTTCAACCCCTCTGAAAAAATATTAGTCAGTTGGGATTATTATTCCCAATATATGGAAAAAAACAAATATTCCAAACCACCAATCAGTTATATACGTGACCCATCACTTGATGTGCCATTGAAAGCTGGAAAACCTACTCACGGCTGGCCCGGCTGGTCATCTCTTACAAGAAATGAATGCTGTTTATATGGGTCGGGGGTCGAACTTCGGTACCCCAAAAAAGATCAACAAATTGGGACTTTACCAAAGGAAAATCATAGGAAAATATGGGGAAATATGGGAAAATACACTATACATGGGGGAATTATCCCATTATTTAGTCACTAATGTGGGTAAAACAATGCCATATATATATATATATCTATAGTGATGACTGGGGGATGGTGCAGATGGCATTGTTTTACCCACATTACTCAAAATGACCCATCACCAACAGAAATCCTGATCTCCCAGCTTGGTCCCTGAAAAAAAATTGCCGCCTCCCGGGTCATGTTAGCTCTTGTGTTGTACACCGTGACCTTCGCTGTACCATTCTCGGCGTCCTGGTGGTAGGATGGCCATGGGGAAGTTTCTCATATGTCATATGTGCCATGGCCAAGACATGGAATAAATGGTTTGTGGTCATCCATCCTAAGTAATCCAACCTTCGACCATGGTAATGGCTATATGATACCAGGAAACAAGCCCTTTCAGGGACATCCCTCACTGTCAAGAGGAAAATCATCTTGTTTTGTTGGTCAGCTAAACCAACCACTGTGACGGGATGACCGTTTCAGGTGAGGGCAACCATCAAAAAACATGATAGTCATGGGATAGTAGTGGGAAGATTGGCGTAATAATGGGACAATTAATGTGACTATTTGATGACTTGGGTGTGACTGAAATGGCCTGCCCCATTCTTCAGGCATACCATCACTTGGAGAAATGTCTATGACATGATTGACTTGAGGCCGGAGAAGTTGTGAGGCGGAACAAGGGCCTCTACACATGGCCAATCTTGGATGCAAACACCAGGTCGTTTTGGGACAGGTTGATGCATCCCCATTTTGTGGCCAAAAAATAAACTTTAAGAAACTACCCGCGGTTTGCACAGTGGCAAACATCCTCTGGGATCCTCTGCGTACAGCAAGTGACACTTGCCGTATCTGCAACATCCCGGCATGGTGACACAGCACAAGTTCATAGAAATCCCAAGTAGAAATATAGAGTCAACATTGGGGAAACTACAACATTTGAAGGTTTCCTAAAATAGAGATACCCCCAAATCATCCAAGTCATCTGTGCAAATTACTTTATTTCTTACCTCGTCTACCTCGTGTCTGATCATCGTTACGCGCATTTAGCACCTCGCCTCGTTACATGTGGTTTAGAAAATAGCACCTCGCCTCGTTAAATCTGGTTTCGAAAATAACCCCTCGCCTCGTTAATTTCAGGCTGTAGGTATGTATATATATATATATATATATATACATATATGTATATCTATAGGATTTAAAAATGCCTGTGAGTAAACATTGATACATGTCTGATGCACGAACAAGGACAGGTTCCAATGTCTCCAAACCCTTCTTTCCAAAAGGCTTTTTCACGTTGCCTTTCCGAGAGTGGTTCAGTGTCCATCCGCCTTACGGCGTTTGGGAGGGGACATCTCATCCAATATATTGGAAAAAGCTCTACGTTCTTGATTGTCCACAAGCGCAGCATCGCCCTTGCTCAGGCCTCGCAATGGCCCTGCGGGCCTTTCCTTCCTTCGCTTGTAATGAGGCCGTTTGGCTCCAGCATCAGATCGCTTGGCTCTTCTCCTCTGTGCGATCACATTCCCCTTTCTAATGAAAGCAGCTGTCGTCATTCTGCGCTCCTGTCCAAGGAATCAAGGAAGGTTGAAAAATTCTTTGTCGGGGACTAAAACCAGTTGAAACAGCTTCAGTTTGTGGGCCTAGAAACAGTGGGGAACAGCGCTGGTAGGACGCACCACCAAAATATTGGCCCTTCAATGTCCTTCGTCAAAAAAGTGTCCAGGCTGGCTTCTAAGAGAGGACCCGAAACAGCTTCCAGCGGCGATGGTCCGTGTGCCACGAGAAGGCTTTGTTCGATGTGCTTCGCAGGCACTGAATTGCTGTAATGTTTCCTGGGGATCGGGACCAAGGGTCTGGAAAAAAAAACTTTCGGACCCCGGAAAAGTTTTTTCAAGCTCAGCCATGGAAAAATACTTTTCGGGACCTGAAAAGTTTAATTTGGTGAGCCCGGGGAAAAAACTTTTCCGGGCCTGTACAGTTTAATTTCGTACCCCTTTGGAGAAGACATATGCACCATAAGTGCACTCGGAGAGCTTCGTCTCTGGCTGCACCAGCTTGTCACCAACGTAAACGGTGAACACAGACGGGTGCCACCCTTTGTTTGCAGCGAACTCCTGCAAGACTTCTCCGAAAATCGCATCAAGGTCTTTCATGGCCTCGAAAGGCCACCCAAGACGCGACTGGAGAAGAACTCGCAGCGGCATGGCCCTGGAACTTTGAGCGTGCGAGTCTTTGAGCCCCAGTACTGAAGTGAGGGTGTCTGGCAAAAAAAACTTTTCCAGCACTGAAAAGTTTTGTCTGCTACAAACCCTGGCGCGCTGTCTTGGAGGCACCGGATGGACATGAAACAAACTTTTGGCAGCCTGAAAAGTTTATTTTGGTGGATTTGGAATCTATTTGCTTCCACTACACAGCCGCCTCGTTCTATACAAATTTAACTCAACCACCTGCTTGAATCATCAAAATAAACTTTCCAGCTCTCCAAAAGTTTTATTCCATGGGTCCGTGCCATCTACATGTCCGAAAACTGCCCATACTCCTTAAATTCTCAATAAGCAACCTCGTTACTGACCTCGTTAATTCTCTCTAACTAACCTCGTCACCTCGGCTGGGGTCGCAGTAATTTGGGCAGAAGTCATGGATGACCATGACTTACTTCTTCGCTCCAAGGGCTGTCCTGAATGTGCTTTGCAAAAATCGACTGCTCACCAGGCCTTAAGCCATGCCCCAACACCAGGCTCAGGTCTTTGAAAAAGGTCACCCAATCATTGTGGGAGAGTGAAACTTGGAATATGCTATGTTTATCAAGTTAAGGAACTGTTGAAAATCACATATATATATATATATATTACACATAAACATATATATATAAACATAGTAGATAATTGTCATTTCAAGCAAATGTTGAGGGCCTCAAAGTGAGAAACTAATCAGCCCCTGCGATAGGCTCAAAATGGTTGTCTGCCATAGGAAACAACAACTTTTCTACCCTGACCCTGATGCCTTGCCATGTACCGAAAAGGAACACGAGCTGCCTGCCATTGGGGATCATCAGGATCATATCAAAACATAGTGGAGAATACAACATGTTCAAAACCACCAGGATACATTCAGATCGTATCAGATTGAAGAATTTGCCACCAAACCTTGACACCAGAGATTCAAATTGGGGGAAGCTTCCTTGAGGCAACTCAACGTGTCAGGTACAATGACTTCAAACTGTCCGCATCCCAAGGGTTAGCGTTCAAACGATGTATGTAGATCATCCTCACTCCGTGCCTGATCTATATCACTATCCCCAAAAACAAATAAACAAATAAATTCGGTGTATATATATATATATGTATGTATTGTTTAACTATGTTTAGTGGATATCTACAATACTAATTAATACTATATCACTATATCAATAAATCTATATTTATATATATATATAAATATATACACATAAATATTATATACAAAAATACATAAAAATACAGCGTATATAAATCAAGTATCGCCACAGTATCATTTAGCAGGGCTCAACCGAGGCTCTCCAGGTTGACACCGTTGATCGCAATGATGAAGTCGAAAAACACCTGCACCGGCCCACCAGGTGAATCGACGATGGCTGTGGAAAAGATCAACGCCCCCCCCCACGGAGATTTTTAACATGGCAATGGAATATTCCATATAAATGACAAATGGCCTGATCGATGGCCTTAAAAATGGATAACTATACATGTAGGATTTAATGGGAAACCAACTAGTCATGAGTCATGGCGGATTTTCCATTGCCAAGCTTGATTACTTGAGGATATTGCGGCCATTGGGGTACCCAAGACAGCCAGACAAGCCCCAGACAGGGCCGAGCCCAGCGAAATGTATCTAAGTCCTTGGGGTATTTTAACCGGAAAGCCCCATTGGCCCATGATCTTAATGGGAAAATCTATGGTTTCCGGTTAAGATTTTCCCTTAAACCAATCCAAGCACTGAACCATCCATTTTGGTGGCTTCAGACATATGTGACCTTGGCCATTTGCAGCCTGTCTCAATAGAATCCATTGTCTTCGGAAACCCTGGCCGAGCAATTTCGCCCACTGCGTAGCGACATGCCCAGAAATCAGCCACTCCCGGACCCCCGGTAGGTCATAAACTGAACAATTTCAATGGCAAGAAATGGCCAGCCACCTTAGGCCAGCAGCAAAAGTATACATTACATATATAATCATATATACAACCGCAGCGCTGCTGTCAGGGAGGGGCCTTTCGTTTACGATCAGCCTCCTCTTCCTTGATTTCGGAGGGGCGCCAGGTGTGATTGAACCAGGACTCCAAGGGGCCATAGAGCCGCAGGCACACAAACCAAGTTTTGCCCGGAGTTGTTTGAAGCCAATTTGATTCCTTTCCACTCGGAGCCTGGGGCCCGAACCATAAAGTGATCGAGCCATCGTTGTTGAACTTCATGTCAGGATGTCGCACGGAATTTCGGCCAGGTGCTATCTGTGGTGTTTGCAGCATGGAACGGTGCTGGGCATCATAAAGAACCAAGGACCAGAAATCCTTGACCGGCACGTTGGCAGGCAAGGTCAAGGAATAGCATTTGCTTCCATCAAGATATTCATGTTTCTCATCACGAAATGCAAGGATATACTGGGAACCAACACCCACCATCTTCATGATCATGGCAGGAGTATTTGCTGTGGCCAAGTAGAAGAATCTAGTCCTTGCATCAATGTTCCTGCCACCCGCGCCCTTGTCAATCAGCCATTCGTGATCGCCACCGACAAAGGGGGTCGTCCACTCACTCTCTTTACCTACGAGTTTGTGCGCAAGCATCTGCAAAGCTCGGGAAACTCAATACATAAACAAATTTGACCTGAGGTAAACATTGATGTAGGGTGCAGGATGTTAGACACTACACCAACCAGCCAAATGGTTGATGAAAAAAGGATACATGAAACATGAAAGAAGAGTTCACACTTAGAGAATAGCAAGTGCCACTTTGCGTCAGCCAAAGGTACCGTAGAACTTGACAGATTCATCACGTGGTGCAAAGCAAAGTGCGCGGGCCGTGGCGTTCCCAATAGCCACCCCTTCTTCAAGAAGAGCCTTCATTCGCGCATCTGGCTGGAAGGCCTGTCCTTTCCTGGCGCAGAAATCAGCAAATCTGGCTGGACGGCGCTATAGGGCCAAGGGGCAACTAGTTTGGAAGTGGGGAGTCCACCATCAAATCGATTTCCCGGTTTCTCTGTGAAAAATGGTGTGTTCCCACTATGTCACTATGCGAATATACTGATACTAAAAAAATATGGCACTGACAGTGGAAGATCCCCGTTGATATCGCCCTTTCCCTTGGTCCATTTTGCCGGAAAACACTATATCCGTTGCTGCCTAATAGTCTCACTTTTTTGATTGCTATCGGCATTTCTGTGCGCTAAAATCACATCATTCATTGATGAGTATCCATGAATAGAATTGGTGAAACGAACCCTTTTGATTGGTTAAAAGTCGTTAAACCACCCTTTTTCATCTACCTACCCTTCAATGTCTTCGCAAGGCCATCCCTGTGATCTCCTGATTCCAATGGCCGACAAATTGCCCCGAAGCTCTGGATCCAGGAGATCAACGGGTTCACGTTGAATCACTGCGTTCACCTCGAGGAAGAAACCGAAATCGTTGGAATGAATCCTGCACAGGAAGAGAGCTTTACCCTGGATGGATTTACAATGGTTAATAATGATGGTGAATAATGATCAATATTCTATATTTATATATATATACGTATATATAATATAATAATATATATATACCCATATGCTCCGTGATGGGAGATTTACCTTGCCACTTGCCCGAAGAAAATCACAAAAATATGTAAATATAGCAGTACCATGGAGGATTTGGGATTGACATGTGGAACATGGATTTAAAAAATGACCAAAATGGTGGAAATGAATATGGAAATATAGTATAAATACATATTTAATATGATCTCATATTTTATACATGTGGGAGGTTCCAGAATCATGGAGGTACCCCTATTTAGCTGGATGGTTTGTAATTGAAAATCCTCTTAAAATAGATGATTTAGGGGTACCCCTGTTTTAGGACCCCCCCCTGTGACATTCTGGGAGAAAAACCGTAGATCAACTGGGTAACCATAACATACCATAACATTTTCCCCGTGGACATTACAGTCATAGTAAATCATAGTAATATATAGTAATTAATGGTAATGGTAATAGCAATACTATTACTTCATGAAAATTGCTAGCCTGAAACAACCAATCATGTGTTTGGCTGAACGATTTCAGGTGTAGGATGGAATCACGTTTTTCGCCCTGATGTCCATATTTGCCATGGTCAACATATATCAAAATAGGGTGTTATATACCCAGTACAAAAATTCCCAATATGTGATGGATGACCAAAACCCACATACATCATTTTTTTGACAATTGCATATGGATCTGGCCAATTTAGAATAATTCGCACCTCGTCACCGTGTCGTTAATTCGCATGTGTGACGTTTTACCTCGCCTCCTCAAGAAAATGAGAATTTACTGGGTTCGGGGAAAAATGCGACATCTCTTAGTTTTTTTCTTGTTTCGAACAATGCATCAGGAAGTATGGAACAAATGAGCTGCTTAAAATAGGTTTGATCCTGACCTGTTGGGAAGGTAAACAAAAAAGGCTGGAATTACAACTTATAATCTGTGGAAATCCATGGTGATTTAACTAATTCACTCCCCAATGCAGTTATATGCTATTGAAACATACATACATAATACATATACACATGAATATTGGAGATAATCCAACATACTGTATTTGACGATCTGCAAATATCTGCAATATGTTCTAGTATAGATGGAAACACGAAGGTGTACTGAATCATACTGAAACCACGTTCAAGAATCGTGTTCATTTCTTTGCCCGACATGTCAAAGAACTCCATCTTGGGTGGAGCACCCACTGTCGACAAGGGATAGATTTTGAGACCTTCCTTCCACATCTTGGCCGCAGCATCTGGGCTTCCGTTCTGCAGAAATCCTCTAAGGATCGCCCAATTGGTGTAGCTGGGACTCTGGGTCACATGATATCCACCAGGCACCTCACCTTGGTGCCCAGGCGGCAACACCAGATACTTTCCACCGGCGCCTCTGTCCGGCCCAGGTTTTCCCATGTCCGTCACGTAGCGGAAGTAGGCGTCGTTGACCATGCCCGGCCCAGCGCCGGCTGGAACATCAACGACCGTGGGCCCATCCCTCTGGAGATCCAACATAGCACCCACATAGACCTGGTGCTGAAGCACCCTATCAACAAATCACAAAAAACACCCAAACATCCCTGAAAATTGAGAAAATGGACCATTGATTTTGAAAACAAATTCAATGGGAAATTTGGGAAAACTAATTCAATGGCCCACCTTCCCAATTTTAAGGCCCCTTCAAAAATTTGCGGGACAATCTTAAAGCACCAACCAAGAGGCAGTATCCGTGTTCGCAGTGAGCCACAAGGATCTGCTATCCATCAAACTTCCAAAGATACATGCCTTGTGACAAGCATCGCAGCCAATGGATGCAAAGCCTGCTCTCATGGCCTCCATTGAGGCCAGAGGAATCATATCCAAAAAGGCATGCATGGCCCTGGACCGGTCCAAGTTGTCATAGACCTTCTGAACCGTCGGCCTCAGTGGCCACCCCCAATGCGAAAAAACTGTCAAACTGTCAAACCGAACTAAAGAAAATATGCGATGTCAAACTATACACCAAACTACCAACCAGCCACTCGTCT